>JAJGOT010000269.1:875000-955000 GCA_022457155.1 Cladopsammia gracilis | reverse complement strand
AAAAATGGGTATAAATTTACAATTAATGATCGATCGAGTTTCTACGATTGGTACAATGCTTATTTCGAGGTCCAGTTCCAGGTACAAAAATTGGCTGATGGTACAGCCTATGCTGATGATAGGGTGACAGTTATTAATGGAGCCCATAGTTTGATTAGTCACATCATGATAAAAAGTGCTGGGAAAATTGTGTATGATACTGATAATCTCCACAAAGTGACTTATGTAAAGAACCTGCTTCAATATAGTGACGATTTTGCTCGTAGTGTTGCTAAAAACTCTTTATGGTATTTGGACACAGATGTCACTACAGCCGATACTAATACTGGGTTTGAGTCAAGACGTCTTTTAACGACAGGTAACCATGATGTCAATGTAGTCATACCTCTTAATCGTTACAGTTTCTTCGAAGAGCTAGAGGGTCGAATGTTAGTCCCAATGCAACTTCAGTTTAATATACAGTTACAGAATGACAATGAATTAATATTTAAGGCAGGTGCAGCAGATGACGGACGAGTTGTTATTGATAGATTACTACTTTGGGTACCAAAATTGACACCTAAGGACAGTCTATATGATAAGTTTGTTAGTTCTTTTTTGAAAGATGATAAATGGACATATCTGAGAGAAATGTATGAGGTGTCCGCACCAACACATAGTAGTGGATTCTTCCAAATCTCATCCAGTATTGATAATGTTAAGGCTATATTTGTATATCTACAAAGAGCTAAAACAAACAATGCAGAGGCGAATCCGTACCTGTTTGACACTTTTAAAGTAAATTCAGGTGATAATGCTTGCAGTCTTACAACATGCAGATTGGAATACGGCAATGGAGTATTCTACCCAGAGACTGAATACGAGTCAGAATCAAAAGTAAGGATCTTCAATGATTTAATGTCCTATGGTATGAGAAAGAATGATTACAACAGCGGTACACAGCTTAACCAATCGAATTACAATGGTCTCTATCCACTAATCTATTTCGATCTATTATATCAAACAGAGAAAGTAACAAGAGACCCAAAGCAGTTGATCTTCAGGTATAAACTGAACGCCAATAGTGCTGGAAATAGTCCTTTCAGCATACATGCTATAGTCCTATATGAAGAGACAGTTGTCATTGACAAAGTGGGAAATGAATTGGTTATAGTGTAAAAAGTAATAAATTACTAATCAAATAATATCATTATTTCATATATGTTTTATAACCAGAAAATTATATAACATATATTATATACAACAAATGACTCAACTTTATGAGATTAATGTGAAATTGTCTGACAATCAAAAGAAAAATCTTAGCAATGCTTTCCATAAAAGGGAAACGATGGTTCTCAGGCTTTCAAAGGACTCTCTTCGTGGTAATGATACTCTACATGTCCCGGCAATGGTGAGAACAAGGTTGGAGAAGAATCGAAATTTGGGGAAGGGTATGGACATTAAGCTTGTGAAAACCAATATTAGAAAACAAGTCAGTGGAAGTTTGTTAACTACCATTCTAACCCTTGGACGTGCAGCTTTACCAACTATTGGTAAAACCCTTGGTCTTTCAGCTCTTGCTGGTTTGGCTTCAGAAGGTGCTTCTCAAGTGGTTAAAGCAATATCTGGAAGAGGTGTACAGTCGGGTGGTTTTCTCATACCCCAAGATAAAATTAATAAGCTGATAGAATATAAGCATCTTTTAACGACGAAACAAAAACAGGATATATTGAATGCTCTTCAGTCAGGTTCAGGTGTTCATGTAAAACCCACACAAAAACAAACAGGTGGTTTCCTTGGAACTCTGTTGGCAAGCATTGGTGTTCCACTCCTTCTAAATGCTTTGGGTAAAACTGGTAGCGGTGCTCCTCAAATTGGAAATAGTAAGAAAAAGGGTACAGGAGCTCCAAGAATTGGTGTATATAGACCACCTCCATTTATAGGTACATGGGATAATCCAACTGGTATGGGCATAAAAAAAAACAACCAAAAAAAAAGACAGGGCAAAGAGGCCAAGGCTTGCTATTCGGAAGAAACAGCCCATTCAACAGCATCCCACTTATAGGGACAATATTCTAAACCCCAAATTCGACAAAGACATCCCGTTAAGTAATCACGATCTAATAAAATGGTGCAGATATTTAAACATCCCAGTAAATGATGTGCTGTCAAGGGATGAAACAGTTCCACATAATCATAGCCAAGCATTATTTATTTACAATCTAGAACCTAGTTATATGGCAGGATCTAATTGGGTTACAACTTATGTAAAAGACAACGTGATAAATTATTTTGACAGTTTTGGTATGCCTCCATTTCAAGAGATCGTAAATCATGCGAAAAGAAGGAATATGACACTGCTTCACCAAAACAACCAAATCCAAAACATAAAAACGTCTACATGTGGCTACTTCTGTTTATACTTTCTGAACGAAATGAATAAGGGGAATTCGTATTATAATTTATTGCAAGTATTTGACATATATAACACAATGAAGAATGAGAGATTCCTCGAACATTATTTTAGAAATATCTAACTTATATATATAAATGGTTAAATCATGTTGTGTTAGACAGAAGAAAGTCATTGAATGTGTTCCAGGAAGCGAAAGATATGTGAAAACTAAAAATGGTCGAACTATGTTGAAATGCTCTTGCGCTGAATGTGGTATAACAAAAACCAAATTTATAAAACAAAAACAGGGAAACTAATTGAGCCCTCACAAGATGGGGGCTTTTTAAATATAGAAGGTAGTCACAGTCTTGGTGAAATTGCAGCTAAAAGTGCTTTAAAAGGTTTGTATAATTTAGGCAGAATCGGAGCATCAAAAGTAATCAAATCTGGTTATACTAAACAAAAATTAAAAGGAATGGCTGATAAATATTTGGATCAAGCCTTAGATAGTTTAACTTCAGATATTAGTAAGAAACTAGATCCATTGCATAAAGGTAGTGGGATTGATATTCATAAAGCTATATTAAAGAATAGCACCCAAGAAGGGCTTTGTACTACCTGGACATCATTATACAGGACCTGGAAACCCTATAAATCAACTATTAAGATATGACCCAAACACTGGTCAAATACTTGAGATCTATCAGCAACCAACTGGAAAAACAGATGCAGTTGCTATGCAGCATGACGTGGATTATAGTGTTTGTGGAAATAAACCAAAAAGTGATCAAGTCAAATGTAAAAACAATGCAGACAGAAAAATGGTTAATGCACTCGATGCTATTCCATACAATGAAAGACAATGGGAACATACTGTAGCTCGAAATGTAATAGCAACTAAGGCTAAATTAGGATTGGGTGTTAAACAAAAAAGGAAGTCAAAAAACGGAAAGCGGCGTTGAGTAAAAATGATTGGGCTCAACAATTAGCCGATGAATTACATAAGCCAATCAAAGGAAAATTCAGAACTAGAAGAGTTATTGTTAATGGAATAGATGATATTTGGAGTGCAGATCTCGTTTTTATGGATAAACTCTCAAAATGGAATAAAGGATTCAAATACATATTGACTGTAATAGATGTATTCAGTAAATTTGCTTGGGCTATACCACTAAAAAACAAAACAGGTATTTCAATTACTGATGCATTTAACGACATCATAAAAAAGTATAAAAGAAAAACCGAAATATCTCTGGGTTGATGAAGGATCTGAATTTTATAATAAAACTTTCAAGGAGTGGTTGAAACAAAACAATATTGAAATGTATTCCACTTTTAATGAAGGTAAAGCTGTTGTGATTGAACGTTTTAATCGCACTTTGAAAACCAGAATGTATAAACAATTCACAGTTCAAATTAATACTGTTTGGCATAATATTTTAGATGATTTGGTTAAAAAATACAACAACACTAAGCACAGTTCAATAAAAATGTCACCGCCTGAAGCATCTAAGAAAAAGAATGAAGGAACTGTTTATTTCAATCTATATGGTGATATGGAACCATCATCATCAAAAGTAAAATTCAAAGTTGGTGATAAGGTTAGAATTTCAAAGTATAAAAGAAAGGTATTTGATAAAGGATATACTCCAAATTGGTCTGAAGAGGTATTTACAGTTGATAAAATCCAATATTCCAATCCAATAATATACAAATTGAAAGATCTCAATAATGAAGCAATAGAAGGATCATTTTACACTGAAGAATTACAATTAGCTAAACAAGATGTATTCCGTATTGATAAGGTCATCAAACGAGACTATAAGAAAAAACAAGCTCTAGTTTCATGGTCTGGTTATCCAAAAGAGTTCAATTCATGGGTACCTCTAAAGGACGTTAAAAATATCTAACATATATACAAATATGGAAAACTTTAAAAATTATTCATCTGAAATATTAGAAAAAATAATCTACCATGAAAAAGAGATAGCTATTTTAGAGGAGCAAATAGAAACACATAACAAACGAATCAATTGGTTATCTCATAAAAGACGATTGATGAATTTATACACGCGTAAGATAGAAGAAATGGATGATGATATCACATTGAAAGATCTAATAAAATGCATTATAAATGACGTGGAACTTGATCGATATGACAATTCATATGACGTTTTAAAAACCACCCAAATGGATAATATTAAATATCTCAAACAAGAAAATAGTATATCTGGTACAACAAAAACAAGCAGCAACGCGGATTTGGAAAGATGTAGAAATATTCATCTGATCCAGGGCATATGGGTTTAAAAAATACAATCAGTAACATTAGAACACTAATCAGGGATTTAAAGGGATATACAAAATTGTTTTAAAGAGATGTTACTATTTACAAGTATCCCAGAAATTTCTGAGATATTTATATCTTTGCATTCGCTATTCATTGGTAGCCAAAAATATTAATGTTTCTGGCTATATTTAAACGCATCAATGCAAACTATTTAAAAGAATATCTATAGTATTATATAGAAATGGAAAAAGAAGTAATAAAAAGAGGTAGAGGACGACCGCCTATATACCACATCCAAGAAGCCAAAAAAGAAGCTATTAAAAGATCCAAAACTCGTTATATATTAAATAAAGAGTGGTATTGCCGTGTATGCAATAACAATATCAACTACTCGCTTGCTGGAAAATTCTGTCATTTGAAAACGAATAAACATATAGATAATATTAATAGGATGATCCATGATTTGATCATTGAAACACACCATGAAAACTAAGAAACATATAGTTTAATGGATCCATGATTGGATCACTTAAATTCTCAACCATACTTAAACGCACCAACTGAATACATATAAAGAATTATCTATACTATAGTATATAAAATGAACAAGAGTGATCTTGAGAAACTTAGTAAATCAGAACTCATCAAATTGCTTTTAAAGCAACAGAATAAGAAGCCTAAAATTATTGTGGTAGATGATCCCAAACCAGTTCCAACACCAAGAACTTACAAACCAGTGCCAGCACCTCGTAAGAGTGTAAATCAAATGGTTCAAGATTATGAAAACAATATAATTCTTCCACCATTGGAATTCAGGGATAAACCAGTTCCAGCACCTAGAACTAAAAAGTCAGTTGCAGAAAAACCAGTTCCTGCTCCAAGAACTAAAATAGAGCAAACAGACAAAGCTCTAAAAGGTTATACTAAATCCTATGAAATCACAATTAAAAACGATAAAGACCCATTAGTTCAACTACAAAACACTAGAAAGGGTATTGAATACCAGCTTATAAACATATTAACATCGATGAAAGGACTGAAATTTGTTGAAACGCTTAAGGTAACATTTACAAAAATGTCAGACGGAGAAATAGTGTATAAGACCGCATATTTCAACAGTCTAGCTCAAACAATCATAAATAATCTAGAAATTACTAAATCACTACAATTGTCAAAACAGCAAATCTTGAATAAGATAGCTCAATGGATATCTGAAGGGTCTGGTTGGACTGTTAAATCGGTTGATAATCATTATATTAACATAGTAAAATATCAACCAATGAGAGGCTCTTCATACATTAAACTACCACAAGAACTCAGAAACAGTGCAAAGGGATTGATAAATATGAAAAATGAGGATAATGAACGCTTTAGGTGGTGTCACATCAGACATTTGAATCCCCAAGAAAAATACCCACCGAGAATTAAAAAATGTGATAAAGAATTTATTGAAAAGTTGAATTACTCAGGAATTGAATTTCCAGTCAATCAAAAACAGTATAATAAAATTGAGAAACAGAATAATATCAATATCAATGCATTTGGATATGAAGAAAAACAACCATTTCCTATTTACATATCCCAAGAAAAATTTGAAGATCAAATGCATTTACTATTGATCACAGAAGGTGAAAACAAACATTATGTATTAATAAAAGACTTCAATAAATTTATGTACAATCAAACAAAACATGAACATAGAAAGCATTTTTGTATGTATTGTTTACAATGTTTCAGTAGTGAAAGAGTATTATTAAATCATAAAGAAAATTGCATCATAATAAATGGAAAACAAGCCATAAAAATGCCGTCAAAGGATAATAACATATTGAAATTCAACAAGTTTCATAAGCAGTTGCCTGTACCATTTGTCATCTATGCAGATTTTGAAGCTATTGTAGAAAAAATAGAAGGATGCAGACCAAACAATGACAAATCCTATACTGAATCGTATCAAAAACATACTGATTGTGGTTATGGTTATAAGGTTGTATGCTGTTATGATGATAAATATAGTAAACCAGTACAGATCTATAGAGGTGAAAAAGCTGTTAACAAATTTATGGAAGCTATGTTAGAAGAAGTTAAATATTGTCGTAATATGAATAAAAGATATTTTAACAAACCATTAAAAATGACAAAAAAGGATGAAGAAGAATTCCAAAAAGCTGATAAATGTCATATATGTGATAAAAAGTATACAGAGAAAGATATTCGAGTTCGAGATCACTGTCATATTACTGGTCAGTATAGATTAACTGATAAGATACCGGTTATATTTCACAATCTCCGTGGGTATGACAGTCATTTTATAATGCAAGAGATTGGTGAAATAGTCAAGAAGCATACATGTACAAATAAGAAAGGTGAAAAGTGTCAAATGAACATCAATGCAATTCCTAACAACATGGAAAAATATATGGCGTTCATGCTTGGTAATCATGTAACATTTATTGACAGTTTCCAATTCATGAGTTCCAGTTTAGAAAAACTAGTAAGTAATCTACCAAAAGAATCATTAAAATATACCTCTCAAAAATTCAAAGGTAAAAAGCTTGATTTAATGGCACAAAAGGGGGTCTACCCTTATGATTATATGGACAATTTTGATAAATTCAATGAAAAACTACCAACAAAAGAAGACTTTTTTAGTATCATGAATAATGAGCATATAAGCAATAAAGATTATCAACATGCTCAGACTGTATGGGAAACATTCATGCTTAAAACAATGGGTGAGTATCATGACTTGTATTTGAAATCTGACATCCTTCTATTAGCTGATGTGTTTGAAAACTTTAGGAGAACATGCTTAGAATACTATAAACTTGATCCATGTCATTATTTCACATCTCCTGGTTTGTCTTGGGATGCTATGCTAAAAATGACTGATATCAAATCGGAACTAATGACTGACATTGATATGTTTCAATTTATTGAAAAAGGTATGAGGGGTGGTATATCATATATAGCCAATCGATACGGTAAAGCTAACAATAAATACATGAAAACATACGATGAGAAGGCGCCCTCAAAGTATATCATGTATCAAGACGCAAATAATTTATATGGTTGGGCTATGTCACAATACCTACCAACTGGTGGTTTTAGATGGATGACAAATAAACAGATTAACAACATAGATTTAGCTAAATACAATGAAAATAGCAAAAAAGGTTTAATATTAGAAGTTGATTTAGAATACCCCAAAGAGTTGCATGGCCTTCATAACGACTATCCACTAGCTGCTGAGAGGGTTTGTGTAAATAAAGATATCCTATCTGGGTATTGTAAAAAAATAGCTACCAAATATAATATATCAACAGGTATAGTACAAAAACTGATTCCAACATTAATAAACAAAGAAAAATATGTTCTACACTATAGAAACCTAAAATTATATACAGATCGTGGATTAAAAATAACAAAAGTTCATCGAGTATTAGAATTTGATCAGTCTGCATGGTTGAAGCAATATATTGATTTCAACACTCAGAAAAGAACTAATGCAAAAAATGCTTTTGAGAAAGATTTCTTCAAACTTATGAATAATTCAGTATTTGGAAAAACAATGGAAAATATCAGAAAGAGAGTAGATTTCAGATTAGTAACTGATGAAAAGAAACTATTAAAAATGGCTGCTAAACCAACATATGTAAGTAGTAAGATCTTCAATGAAAACCTTGTAGCTGTTCATAAGATTAAAGAAACACTAACCCTAAACAGGCCGGCTTATGTGGGTATGTGTATCCTAGATCTTAGTAAGACATTAATGTATGATTTTCATTATAACTACATCAAAAAGAAGTATGGAGACAAAGCTAAGCTGCTATTTACCGACACCGATAGTCTTACATATGAAATCGAAGCTGAAGATGTCTACTCAGACTTCTGGAAGGATAAAAATAGATTCGATAACAGTGATTATGCTCAAGATTCACAATATTTTGACAAGACAAATAAAAAAGTAATTGGTAAATTCAAAGATGAGGCAGCAGGTATACCAATAACCGAATTCGTCGGTCTACGATCAAAAATGTATAGCTACATGAAAGACGATCAAAAAGGTGGAAAAACAGCAAAAGGAATCAAAAAGAATGTCATTAAAAATGAAATCCAACATGAAAACTATAAAGACACACTCTTCAATAATAAACAGATGCACCATCAAATGAAAACAATTAGGAGTCAAAATCATCAATTAGAAAGTTATGAAATCAATAAAGTATCACTCAGTTGCTTTGATGACAAACGATATATACTAGTAGACGGAATCAACAGTTACGCATACGGGCACTATGTCATCAAAAATTAAACTCATCATTCTTTCATTAAATTGATCATTCTTTACCTTATCACATATTGGTATTCATTTATTTGAAGAAAATATATTATTTCTTTTCAAGGATCCTTTATAATGTCCAACATTTTAAACCATGCCAAAATTCCAATGCAAAACTGCTTTTTTAGTGAACGCACTCTTATATTTAAAAAACATATAGATTTCCGAGAATTATGTCACGCAAAGGAAATCACGCAATGGAATAAACGCACCATTTGTTTTCATTTGATTTTTCTATATTTTTTAATCCAACAGATGGGAAGTAGTTAAGACTTGGCTTGGCATCAGATCAGTTTTGCAAAACTGATCTGGTGCCGCCAAGTCCTTAACTACTCAAAATCACCAGAAAGATTTGATATCGATATCTATAAAGGAATTTCTGAGGAAGATAAAAAAATCTTTCGAAAATATAATTTAACGCCTTTAGACACCCTTTTAAGATTACCAATTGTAAAAGTTAAAAAGGCTAAAGAAATTTATACAACCAATAGGAAAAACCAATATAGTAACCCGGCATCTAAGTTGACAAATAAAATAAAAACAAAAAAGTTTTGAGTGATAAAGAGACGGAGAAATAGAATACATTACAAGATGAGGCCGTCGCCTTAACCAAATATCTAGAAAAGCTTAATACTATAATGAAGGGAAAAAAAGAATTAATAGAAACACCACACAAAGAAAAGGACACAGGCGGCACCCGTGCGTACAAACAACCGAAAAGAAATGCATATAAAATTCAAAAAGACGCCGCAGGCCAAAATCAATATGGTGGGTTGCTCATCGATGTCCCTAAACTTTTCAATGAAATGAGGCTGAATGCCTTCCGAAATGGGAACCTTGTCTATCAGGCCAATGCGGACATATCATTCATCGATCTGGTGACAAAAAGATTCAATCCCCGGAGAAAATATTCTATGAATGCTGTGAAAATTTTCAATGATTTGAATATGTTGTCTAATATGCCCGCGCACAAATCCTCAGGTAAATCAAAAATGGTAGGATCCGGTGTCGTCTTCTATCAAAAGCCAGAAGAATAAGCAGATCGTATGAAGATTTTGATTGGTTCAATGGCTGCTGGAAACAATTCTCCAGTCTTGAGGAATGATCTTGCGCAAATAAATGATGATCTCTTGAGAATCGGGGCAATTCATAGAACAATGCATAAAAAACTTTATGAGAAATATTTAAAATAATGGATATAAACAGAGAACTTGTCTTTAAATCAATTGATGCACGAAAACAAAACCCACAAAATAAACCGGGGAATTTCACAATTAAGTTTTCTCCCGAGTTGAAACTGGAAGATAATAAACAACAACTATATGGCTTTGGACCATCTTTCCATGACTGCAAGCTGGCATAATATCAGGCCTAAATACGGCAACAACAAGTTGGTGATTTCAAAAGACAAGGGCCAGACATGGGAAACAATCACCTTTCCTGCAGGAATTTATGACTATGAGGATATCAACGAATTCATTCACAAAAACACTGGAAAAACCGGAGATAGTGATAGTTATGGAATCAATGTGTTGTTTGATTTAACCACTTTCAAAGTTTTCATTCAACTGCAAGAGAACTTTCAAATTGATTTTGCAAGCAGTGGAAACTTTCACGTCTTGTTGGGATTTGATGCGGTAAAATTAGCAGCTAGTGCTTATAGATCGGCGTTTCCAAATATATCAAACAGTGTTGACAATCTCAATCTTAGAAGCAGTCTTTTGAGTAATTCAATTATCTCCGGAAAACAATCAAATGTGCTTTACACGTTCTCAACCAACACTAAAATCAGATCATTGCCATTCGAAATTCAACCAATGAATTACTTGTAGAATAAAATAAACTCTCTGCATATTTCTGATGTCACCTTCTACATTACTGATGATGAAGACCAAGAAGTTTATTTGAATGATATGGATATTTCTTTGACTGTAGTCATTAAAAATGGATGAAAGAAGAGAAAGAGATCCTGATACAGGTGAAATCACCTACGGTGTAATCACATATCCGCAGGGGCAAAGCCATGGTTCCGGATTCTTTGATGCTTTGTCAAAAATTGGAACAAAATTAACAGGTGAAACAGCTTCAAAATTAGCTTCAAAAGCAGCAGAAAAATTAGTTGAAAAAGGAGCAGAGAAAGTTGGAGAAAAGACTGGTCAAGTCATTGGTGAAAAAATTTATGATAAATTCACATCAAAGAAACCAGCGGGTCCCGCATTACAGGTCCCGGAAACAAAAGGAAAAAAATTGGTGAAATTCTGAGAAAACAAAGTCGGGCCGCCTCGCAGTGGACCCAAACCTCAAACAAATACCAACAATTTCCAATATGTGAGAAATGTTTACAATGACCTCCTCTAAGAGGGCCTCAGCAAAGCTGGCCTCCTCTGAAAAAATAAAATATATAATAAAATGGCGGTAAATTTTAGAAACCCGGAATTCGTAAAAAGATTTGAATATACATATTATGATCTAGCAACACCACTCAATGACAACATTGCGAATGACAACAGGCAGGAAAAAACTAATTATCGCTTCAACGTGGATAATTCCTCAGAAGCAAACCCAATTGATTGGTACAATGCTTATCTGGAGGTTGACTTTAAGCTTGTTACAACGGCTGACAGTGCAACTGGAATAACCGTAGGGGCAAATAACAGTAATCAACATTGCACGACAAATAATGGTTTGACATTCATAAAAAAAATCGAAGTTCAATGTAACGGGCAATCAATTTATACCAATTCAAGAGCAAATGAATGGGCAAATGCATTGGCGCTCTTGAAGTACACGAAAACCTATGCTGCTATGGGCAAGATCAGTTCTTCTATCCCGATACATCAACAGGAACAACCGAAGCGCGACCTGGTTAGAATCATTATAATGAGGGTTTTGCCAAACGAAAAATCCTGACTGATGCCGCGAATATCAACAAAATATCAATTCCTCTGAATTTATACAGTTATTTCGCTGCTTTCAAAAATAATCTTCACCCAAATATAAAGACAAGTCTTGTGTTGGAACTTGAAAATGACAACAACTTAATTTTCAGAAAAGGCGCCGCGCCAGATTCAAAAGTGATTCTCACTAGATTCAGATTGTGGTGCCCAAAAATAATTTTCAATGGTAAAGGCTTGAAACAATATCTTGAAGATTATCTGAAACCGAAAAAGTGGACATATTTGAAAGAACATCATGAAATAGCGCAAACAGCAACCGTGAATAGCTACTTTCGCATTTCCACGGGGCTTCGAAGACCTAGGCATGTGTTGATTTGGGTTGTTCCAACAGCATCTTATAATAGTCAGACACATGATATCTTCAAATTCAAGACATTCAGCATTGGAGCAAACAACCGGCATTTCAGTCGAGCACAACTGGAGTTGAACAACATTATTTATTATCCTCAATTGGAAATGACAACGGATGAGGAGTCTAGGCTTTATCGAGCTTTGATGTCATTCAATTCCGCTTATAATGACAATTTGAGTGGACCATTGATTACTCGCGCAAATTTCAAAAATCTTTATGGAATGCTTTATTTCGATCTCCGAAACCAAGAAGATGATGTGAAAGATGGTGTCGTTTCTTTAACGTTCAGATATGAACTTAATGTGGCAAATAATACACCTTACACATTGAATGCTTTGGTGCTGCATGAAAAAGAAATTGAATTGTATACTGCATCAAATAAGCTTTTGATCAAAGCTTAAAAAGTCTTTCTTGGAAAAGTTATTTCGATATTAAAAATATTGAAATGACGTCTTATATTCCATACCATGTACGTTTGTTTGAAGGGCAAAAAACAAAGCTTGCAAGAGCTGTGAAAAATTCAGCTCCAATTACATTGAGACTTTCGAGAAATGAATTGAGGGGAAATGATGAATTAATGCTGGGCGGGGGGTTGAAATAACAATCTCGAGAACACAAATAAGAAAAGCTGTCAGACAAGGTGGGAGTCTTTGGACTTCATTGATTTCTTTAGGATCGAAACTGCTTCCATTTGCAACAAAAGGGGTTTTCAAAGTGGATCCACATGTTGCGACTGGAGCATTGAGTGCTTTGGGTAGCCTGGGGATAGATAAAATATTGGGAAAGGCATTGCCGTGCCATTCAACTTTCTCCCGCAACTTGGTAGAGTCAAAGAGTTAACTAAAAATCAATTAGCTTCGGTTAAAAGAGGACTTCAGACTGGCAGTGGAATAAATTTCAAACCAACACAGCAGCAAATTAATGCGGCCTTCTTGGAACACTAGCGGCGATAGGAATCCCGATGGCTATTGAGCTGGCTCCCAAACTGTTCGGGAGTGGGCTTCAGGTACCCAGAAAAGGCAAAGGTGGGGGATTAATGGTAAGTCCAAAACCGGGGTTTAGCCCACGGCTTTATACTTATCCAGCTTCGCTGGGGCCGTATCAACCGCCGCAATTTTTTGGAACATGGGAACAGCAAAGCCTGGCCGCCCCGGCGGTCAGCGGCCGCGGACAAAAAAAAATCTGGGAAGGGAGCGAAGGGAGAAGGACTTTTGTTAGGACCGAACAGCCCCTTTAACGGCATTCCCGGAATAGGGTTAATTCTGTGATCGTGAGGCGCGAACGCCTGAAATCGGCTGCCGGGCCGCGGCCGGCTTGGAAAGATATTCCATTGTCAAACTTTGATATTCTTGAGTGGGTGAGGTTTCTAAAAATCTCCAATTTCAAAGGAGTCTTTTCAAGAGATTCCACAAATCATATTCATAACTCTGGTTCCTGCATAATTAATTTTGATTATTCTGTTGGCAACGGAACACATTGGGTTGCAACATTTGTAGGTGACAAACTTATTTATTATTTTGATTCGTTCTGCTTGCCGCCTCCAATTGAATTTGTGGATTATGCAAGAAAATTAAAAAAAGAGTTTGTTTATAATTACGCCATCCGATTCAAGACATCAATTCTGTGCGATGTTGATATTATTGTTTATATTTCCTAGATAATATTCATGAAAAATCGTTTTATGATTGTCTCAAAGTGTTTGATTTAAACCATCCAATGTAAAATGAAAAGTTCATAAAAGAATATTTCGATTAAAAATGGAATCATATTGTGTGAAAGAGAAACGAATGACGGAATGTGCGGAGTCAAGCGGATATATGGTTGCAAAAAATGTGAGGCCGATGTGGTTTTGCCATTGTGCATTATGCGGAATAAAAAAAACAAGATTTGTTAAGGCGGGAAACTGACGCGGCCTCCGCACGGCGGGGACTATGGTGGACAATGAACAGACGAAACCACAACTACAAACCAATGAGAGGTGCCGGATCTGTGACAAAGATCTGGATCAGTAGAAAAACTTGAATAAATGTAAAATAACACGGCAAACTGATCCGTACGGCCGAGAAAAGATTGACTCAAGAAAAATAAAGATTTAAACCATCCAATGAAAAATGAAAAGTTCATAAAAGAATATTCGATTAAAAATGGAATCATATTGTGTTAAAGAGAAACGAATGACGGAATGTGCGGAGTCAAGCGGATATATGGTTGCAAAAAATGTGAGGCCGATGTGGTTTTGCCATTGTGCATCATGCGGAATAAAGAAAACAAGATTTGTTAAGGCGGGAAACTGACGCGGCCTCCGCACGGCGGGGACTATGGTGGACAATGAACAGACGAAACCACAACTACAAACCAATGAGAGGTGCCGGATCTGTGACAAAGATCTGGGTCAGTAGAAAAACTTGAATAAATGTAAAATAACACGGCAAACTGATCCGTACGGCCGAGAAAAGATTGACTCAAGAAAAATAAAGTAAAATAAAAGATATATATTCTGTGCCCGATATTTCGGTTTGAAACACAAACCTTCGACGGGGGCTAAAATAAAAATGAGTATATACGTTAATATCGTTACAATTTTAAAAGTTTAAAAAATGGAACCAAGAAACATGATAGGTTACTACATTGACAGGTAAATAAAAAAAGCGTCCTATGATAAACTGACAAATATAATAGTTGACTAAATAATGACAGGCAGTTTTGTAAAGATAACATAATTAGTGCAGTTCATCGCGTTTATTAATACCCGAAGGTTCTAGTGTTTTTGCTTTGTCGATGAGATGAGCTTCACGCGCCTTTCTGACAGAGTCTCTTATGTTTTTCATGAGCTCGATGGGAATGAGTATGATATCATTGAGTGAGTGGCCTGGCTGGTTGAAGTGTTGTGAGATTGGAGTAGGCGTCTGTAGTAAATGAGGTTTAGTCACTGAGCGGCGATGTTCTCCAAAGCGTTCGTTGAGTCTGCGTTTAGTCTCACCGATGTATTGTTTTTGACATTTTCTACATTCGATCATATAAATAAGGTTTCTAGAGTTGCAGGTAATGCGTTCCTTGATATGTCTTTCTTCACTAGTTGCGGAAAATGTATATTTATCTTGGTTTTCTTTTAAGAAAGGGCAGGTTAGACAGCGCGGATGATTGCATCTGTGGATACCCGGAGAAGGTGGTATTCTACGGTCATCAGGGTCAGAGTTGTCGGGTAGCTTTGTTTTCACTAGAAGATCACGAAGACTTGCGTTTCTTCTGTATGCTAGGACAGGAGGATTAGGAAACGTTTCTTTACAGCGGGTAGAGGAGTTGAGAATGTTAAGATGTTTTTTCACAATTTTCGAGGTGTTGGGAAGAGCTGGATTGAAGGTAATAACAAAAAGTGTACGATCAGTTGTTTTGTTTTGCTGTTTAGGTTTGAGGGTATCACAACGGGGTATAGATCGCACGCGGTTGACTTCATGTTTAAGGAAGTTTCGATTGTAACCTCGCTTTGTCAAGTGGTCGATAAGTTCATTAGCGCGCTTGTCAAAATAAGTGTCAGTAGAACAAATGCGTCGTAATCGTAAGGCGAGACTGAAAGGAATAGCACGCTTCGTGTGCTCCGGGTGACTGGAAGATCTGAGGAGATATTGATGTTTGTCCGTGGGCTTAGTATGCAGGTCCGTCTGGATGTGATTGTCGATTAACTGGACTTGTACGTCAAGAAACGTGAGTAGCTGGATAGAAGACTTCGAATATTCGTGTGTGAATTTGATGGTGGGGTGAAGAGAATTGAGATGTTTAATAAAGGTTTCTAGATTTTCTTCACCTTCCGTCCACACCATGAAAATGTCGTCGATGAATCTCCACCAGACGAAAGGCTTAAAGGGGGCGTTAGCTATAGCTTTTTCTTCAAATTTTCCCATAAATAGGTTGGCATAGGATGGAGCCATGCGAGTACCCATAGCAGTTCCATGTATTTGTAGGAAGTGCTGACCATTGAAGACAAGGTTATTCATTCCGAGAATCATACGAATTAGGTCGCAAAGGCTTTCAGTTGGAACGGATTTGTGATGTCTGGCGTTAAGGTAGTGACTACATGCGTCGATTCCTTCCTTATGGGGAATGTTTGTATAGAGAGATGAAACATCAAGAGAGACGAGAATAGCGTTGTCAGGTAGAGATCCCAGTTCTTGCAGTTTGAGAAGAAAATGAGTTGTGTCCTTGATGTGAGATGGTAGCATTTTAACTAAAGGTTGTAGGTGGAAATCGACGAATTCAGATATGTGCTCAGTAGGGTGACTATTACTAGATATTATAGGACGACCAGGATTCCCTTGCTTGTGTATTTTAGGTAAGATGTAGAAACGACCAGGTTGGGGATTGGGGTTACAAGTAAGGTACTTAAAGGTGTCTTCGTCGATTAATTTTTCGCTATGCATGCGGCTTGTGTATTTTCGTATGCGTTCCTGTATTTTGCTGGTAATATCTTTAGACTGTTTTTGATAGAAATTGCAGTCATTAAGTTGTCTCATACATTCATTAACGTACCACGTGCGATCCATAACTACTGTACCAGAGCCTTTATCAGCGGGTTTAATGACTATGTCTGTGCGTCTTTGAAGTTGTTTAATAGCTTTACGTTCCTGTTTTGTAAGGTTGTCGTGTATGCGCGTTGGTTTTGTGGACATAAGATCTTGTTCAACCGCGTTGATGAAAGTATCGAGGGCTGCTTCTTTTCCGCTGGGAGGGGTCCATGTGCTTTTGCATTTAAATGGATGTGCCATGTTTGTAAGTGTGTTTGTGATATCGTCGGGGTTGTAAAAGTATTCCTTAAGGCGAAGACGTCTAGCAAATTCGTTGAGATCGGCCTGTATTTCTGACCACGTAATTCACTATGGTGGAGCCGGTTTCGGTGAATTAGCATTAACAGGTGTCGCGCATGCGTTGCCTTGGATCGGGAAAAAGACGGTTGAAATGGGCCGTCATGGAGCCAGTGAATTGTTGAGAAATAAAAACACTCAAAAGAAAGCAGTGGATTTCGCACTGGATAAAGCAAAACCATTTCTGGCAAAGACAGCTTCTGATATGATGGATTAATTAAGCACGGCGATTAGACCAAACAGAAAATATAAAACAGATCGGAAAGACCTTGATGGCGGTGCTTTAGATGACGGCACCGCCAGTGGCGGTGTCGATGTACATAAATTAATTGGGAAACTGCCAAGACCAAAGAAAGGATTCACCCTTCCAGGGCATCTTTATACTGGACCTTATAACCCACTCGAAAAGCAAGTTAAATTCGATCCAAACACTGGGCAAATTTTAGAAATTTACGAACAGCCCACAGGTAAAACAGATACAGTTGCTATGCAGCATGATGTTGATTAATCAATTTGCGCAAAGACAGCTGAACCACGCGAGTGTAAAAACAAAGCCGACAGAAAAATGGTTGCTGCGTTGGATGCGATTCCGTGGAATGAAAGACAGTGGGGCACTCTTTCGCTAGAAATATTATTAACACAAAACAGAAGCTTGGATTTGGCTTCGCCGCCAGCTCCGCTGGATTAGGAGCGCCAAAAAACGGCAGAAGGTTTCGAGTATGGATTGGACCCGAAGCCTAAGCGATGAATTACATAAACCAATCCGGCGGCGCTTTCCAAAGCGACGAGTAATTGCATATGGAATTGACAACATCTGGGAAGCTGATTTAGTCGAGATGAATAAGTTTTCGAAGTGGAACAAAGGCTTTAAATACCTCCTGATGGTGATTGATGTCTTCTCAAAATATGGTTGGATACGACCACTGAAAGACAAGCGAGGACAGTCAGTGGCTGATGCTTTTAAACAATAACACAATTTATTTTGACAAACTTGACAACTTGGTGGATCAATATAATCACAGTTTCCATTCTAGTATTGCCATGACTCCCGCACAGGCAAGTTTAATAAGCAATGAGCCCAAGGTTTTTGCTAATTTATATGGAGATTTACTTTATTCTAAACATGCCCCAGCAAAATTTAAAGTCGGAGACAGAGTTAGAATATCAAAATATAAACGGAAGATATTCGACAAAGGATTTACACCGAACTGGACAGAAGAGATATTTTTTATTGACGAAATATTGAATACAAATCCGGTAACATATAAATTAGTTGATCTGTTAGGAGAAAAAATAATTGGATCATTTTACGAACCAGAACTTCAAAAGACAACACAAAGCGTGTTCACACGTATCCACAGTTACGATTTTTTGGTTTGTAAGAATGTTTACAAATGACGCGCGGGTGTTACTTTCAACAACCAATAAAAAAAGACCCATAAATTAAAATCGTGGCCCGAAATGTGGCCAGAAATCTGTTTCCCCTGAATAGATAGGAAATGATGATTCTAGACAAAACCCCCAGCCGAGTGAAACAATCAACAAGATTGTCTTGAGCGCAGACGATGATAAAAGATTTATTTGCGCAGATGGAATACACACTCTCGCTTGTGGGCACTGGCGTCAGACACGTCTTGGGATCGCCCGCAGTTGAACGGAAAACCTGGATGATGTGATTTTCAAACTTAATTGGTTTGAAAATTTAAATCATCCGTTGAGATTGGGCGGAAGTTGGTGGAAGATTTTTTATCGCTAGGAGGTGGCGGAAAAATGGATGATGTTGTTTTTTATCGCTAGGAGGTGGAGGTAGAATTTATCGCTTGAAGTTGGCGGTGGTGATTTAAGATCGCTTGAAGTTGGCGATAATTGGATGATGTTGTTTTTTATCGCTAGGAGGTGGCGGTAGATTTTTAGGAATGTATTTTTTTTTTGGATTTTTGTTAACGATAGAATTAGCGGTGTGGTTTAGAAGATCGCTAGGAGGTGGTGGAAGAAAATTAGGAAAAAGTGGATTTTGGTTAGCAAAGGGGATCTGAAAAATGTGTTAAATAATATCTTTGTGAAATCACTATTGCGATAAAGGGTTTCTTTGTGAGCACAATGACGAAGTAAGTTGAGTATCTTTGTGAAATCACTGTTGAGGTAAAGGGTTTCTTTGTGAGCCCAATGACGAAGTAAGGTGAGTATCTTTGTGAACTCTCATCGTTGAGATAACGCGTTTCTATGTGAGCCCATAATGACGAAAAAACGGCGAGTCCAACCGCGTTGTCAGTAGAATATAATATGTCTAAGATAGTTGTTATAAGAGGGGGATATATTGTCGGTTGGGTTCCCTTTTGAGGACTCGCAGTTACTGAAAGATAGCCCCAGTAAGGGTCTATGCCAATTGAGAAGCGTATTTTGCATGAGTCCAGCGGAAACTCAAAACCGGCTTGGTGAGCCCAATAATATGCGTTTTAGGTATCTGGGTGAACTTAATGTTGTTTGAGAGGCGTGATTGTCTTATGTGACCTAGTTTTATGTTTTTTGATGCCTTCCAATCAACGATCGTGTGCTTGTACTGATTAAGTGTTACCGCCTGCGATCGGTATGGCCATATTGCTAGGTTTTGTGAAAAAAAACTTTAGTTATATATGTACATACGGGAAAGCCTTCGTGGCTGTTATTGACGTTCTAGGCATATGCCTAGGAGTGTTGTAATTTTGCTTGCTTGTCTTTTATGACGAGGTTGTTCATGAAATAAAGTTGGTAAGTGAACGTGTACACTTTTCTTTTACTGTGTGGGGAGTGAATATGAATATGACTTACGGGTAACTGTGGGTTCCCTGTGCTACGGAACTGATAATGAAGATAGGAAGCGAAGGACTGAGAAAGTGTCATGGGATTCGTTCTTAACAGACAGAAGTTGTTGTTGGGTTTATGGTTTTATATCTATTTTTCAATTTCTGGGTCCTGAGAGATGACGCCGCAAGCGATTGTCAACGATGGCATCCCTTGTTGCTTCGACTTGTCGGGCAGTGGCAGTCATCTTCTCTAGGCCTGGGTCGGGGTAAAGTACAGTGGGTTTTCTTCGATTCCATCCGTTGGTTACTCGTTTGTCTTTATTTAATTCCAAATAAGGGAGATCGTTAATGTGGGGGAATGTTTCTTCCCGAGCAAAGTGCAGCAATTAGCTACAACAAGGAAAATTTGGTCGGATGGAGCCTCGGCCTCAGGTCTAGAGGAGGTGACGGCTGTTGACGCTGTTTTGTCAAGTATCAAACGGGTGTTATCAGGGTGAATTTCGACTATTAAGGAGTAAGTTTCGGGACCCGAACATGTTCTTATCAGAGGAACTTCACAATCATTTGGAAGCGTAGGAGTTTCATTCTGAAGGACTTACAGGATAAGAAAGCTATCAAGAGTCAATATTTTAGATTTTCTCCGTCCCTTTCAGGGAGTGTTTACAGGAGCTCATTACGGCAGCCCTTCTCCGCCAAGGAAAGTCTTTTCAAACCACCTATCTTGTAGAGGCTTGGAAACGGTTATTTCATACGAAATACAGTCCCGCATTATACTGGAGCAGTGAAAGCTTGGGATGTAGGAGGAACAGTGGAACCTCCTTGGCTTGTTTTACCCTTACTGTAGAGCCTTCGAAACCTCGCTTGTGTATTGATGCTTCGTTTGTGAATTTAAGGATGGCAGACACGCCATTTCCAATAGATAAATTAGCGGGGGTTTGACGTTTTCTTTATGGGGAATCCTTATGTCTAAATTGGATGATAATGTGGGCTATGACCACATCCTGGTCACGGAAAAATCACACGAGCTTGTGGGCTTTGAATGGAATGGCTGGTGGTTTGTTTTCCAGTATGTGGGTTTAGCGGCAGTTAGCTATCTTCGGGGCCTCGGTGTCGCCTGTCCTTTTATATCGATGTTAGATTGGTAGGAGAACTGTTCGCTAAAGAGGGCTTCTGGTCCCGCCCTATAAGTCTGCGAGACACTCTTTTAAGTAGGAGGTCAGTGGAGGCCTCCCTTTATATTGTTTGTCGAGTTTTAATTATGTGGGGGTACTCCCTTGGTTTAGCAAAGTACATCCTTGTCCCAGTTGGGCGGATATCATACCTGGGCATGTTGGCTGATTCGCACTTGCAGGCGTTTTTGATTCCAGATATTAAGAAACAAAGGTTTACGGTGTTAGGAGAAAGCCTCCTTGCCCGCAGGGATTCGGTGCCTGTCAAGTCTCTAAAAAAGCTTATGGGAAAGTGAATTTCGTTTACGCTTGCATTCCCCGGGGTAAACTGTTATATACGTGAGTTGGCGTCGGCTATTGTGGCGGCTTCGGGAAAGCAAAATTCCACTTTTCCCCCATGCTGCGAGAGGAATTAGTATGCTAGCGTTTCCTGGATTCTTGGTCCGAGTATATTCCGTGGAGAAAGAAGGAACATGTGGCACTCAAGCTAACAACGGACGCGTCATTGTCTCGTTGGGCAGGGGTGATTCACACAAACTCAGGGGAATTGACAATTGGCGATTTTGGGAGGACCTTCTCTCGTTGAATATCAATGTCAAAGAAATGTGTGCTGTGGCAGAGCTCTAGAATCTCTTCCGCCGGAAGTTCGAGATTGCCGCCTCGATATTTCAAGGGGGTGACCAGGCTATTATTTATGAAAAACTTTTATAAATGGTATTTTAAAGTGCCAAAGTTTTTGAATAAGTTCCAAACGTTTCGGGCTTTGCCCTTTTTCAGTGGAAATATGTTCGTATTATTATTATTACTATTATTTATACCTGGCATGGTAGAGTTTCTCGTTGCAAGGATTTGAAACGCGTAGAAAAGTGTTTTTACTTTGTTTATTGTGAGAAAATATTGCTTTTTCAATGATCTTTGTCCCTTCAAACATGAATGTGGCGGACTGGTTTCCACGAAAGCTGTCTCGTAACGACGCTATGCTGTCACTAAGATGCTGGCAGATTGTCTAGACGGAGTTTGGAGGTGGAAATGGTCATTTTCTTCTCCTCTGTTCTCACAGTCTTTACCCAGAGTCCCAAGACTGTTTGTCCCAGCAGTCGGCTGTCCGTGCAGTTTTTACCCTAACGATGAGGGATTTTGATTTTGCCAACGGTGTGGTCATACTGGATGTGGAACAGGTCCACTCTCGTCTCAGTCCTTGAAAGCTCCTGTAGACCTTCCGATCCACGAATTGAAGCTCGAAGGGAAGACTTACTGAGACAAAAACATTCAACTCCATATTGTAGCCAAGAGTCGTCTTTGGAGAGAGCGTTTGGAACATTTTTGCAGAAGTTGTCGCCGCCTCGAGATCTCCACTCAGCTACCACGGATAATGTTATCCGTTTTCTAATCTGGAAGGATCATGGGGGTAAACCGGAAGTGCATGTAGACATGTGTCCTGCCTTTGGGACCAAGAGGCCTTCTAAGTACATACCCTTGGCCGACGCGATTGGTATTTGGGACCGTGGACTCCTTAATTAAAGGAAAACTCAGAGCGATCTTCACCGCGCAAGGGTGAGGTTCGGATAACTCAGGTGTTCCCGGTTATGGTGACCCCGCAGCATCGAGAAGGGTGAAGGTTTATCTCACATCGTTGGGGGCAGAACAACTTCAGGCCAGGGTCTCCCCTTCACAAGCGGAGCCTTATTTGCTGAGTGACCTGATCGCGATCACGGATCTTATCCCGGCGCAGTCGATTGAACGAACCGGGTTTAGTTTCTAAGAAGATCTTCGTTTTGGCTCGGAGTCAAGACTTCTTTAAAGCTATGGCTTTTGCTGGGGACCGAGCGGGTGATTTAGGAAGAATGGAGACCCAAGAAATTCTATATTTTCCACAGTGAGGGGGCCTCCTGTTCAACCCTATATATACGAAAACGCTGCTGAGTGGCTCGAACAATTTATTCGCCTTCATTCGGTGTGGAAACAATAATTTGATTGTCATGTTACGGCGATACAGGCTTATGTCTCCATTTGTGACCTATTGACAGTTCACTTGCAGCATATACCTTTTTCGTCCATTAAATTCGTCGGGGGATTAGGGCCGCCCCGTTTGACTCTTCCGCAGCACAGGCTCGTCTTTCTTTTTATCTTCAGTACCTGCCTCTTGTTAGGTCGCGCAACATATCCCTTCATGGCTTGAGAAGTGTTTCTGCGAGTTCGTTGTGTTAGATGGCACTCTTTATGTCTGATATCCTTTCTCACGCGGGCAGGAAGACATTGAAAACAGCGGAACTTTCAGTTCAAGTTGGATAAAGTATTGTGTCCGGGAGGACCGAGTGACTACCTTGGAAATATTTCGTTGTCCTCCTGAGCTTTACAAGAAACGAAATAGTTTGACAGGATTCACTACAGGTTTTGGCTCTTACATGTTATAAAAGCTTGTATTTCTGTAAAGTTGTAGATGTATACTTATCCACGTTGGGGATTGGAGGGGAATTAGAATTGAGAGGTGAATTTAGGATTGGGAGTGTTAAGACGATGGAGAGAGGTTCGTACAGGTTGGATCCGGGGTACCACGGGAGCTCACGGGGACCTGAAACAGGGAGAACTTGTCCCATACCTTAATGCTAATTAGTCAGAGGAAGGGATAAGGTACTATTCATACTCATGTAAAATTCATTATCCCGCGCGATGATGTAATTAGCATTATATAAGGTAGAATAATATATGGAAATGTGTCAGTTCGCAAAGATTTCCATGGAGGGAGTCAGCCCTCCCCCCCCACCCTTTCGCTGACTACATTAGTACTCTGTGTCCCTTGTTGTACTCTCAACAGGGAGAACTTGTCCCAAACCTTAATGCTAATTAGTCAGAGGAAGGGATAAGGTACTATTTCGACAATATTTCGATATTTCGACATAGTCAGCACATGTATCGTCCCCGGTATCACCAACACTTTCACGTCCCTCAGCCGCCATCTTGAAACGGAGAACGTACAGAATTATGGGAGCTTAAAATGCTGATCAGCGATTGGTTTATTTTCATTTCGTCGCAGGGACCAGTCCCTCGAACTGTTCACACGAAGAGACCAAGCAATTGAATTTGTGGGACCAGTTGCAGGGACCAAAATTCAGTCCCTGCGACTACATTTTTGCCGACAATTAGCAGTTCACACGGAGGGATTTGGTCTCCGGGACTAGTCGCAGGGACTGGTCGCAGGGACTAGTCCCCTCGTGTGTACCTTAAAGGTACAAGATAATTGCACCCAGAACATAAGCAATCTTTTTGCAAATACTCTGTATGACATTCCCAGTTCAAGTTTTGGTCAATATGTACTCCAAGAGATTTTGCAGATGGCACTTGCATCACTGGATCATCGTTACTGAAAGGAGTTTCAGAAAGTGCTAACAGCTTCTATCTCGATGCAACTAACATAAACTGAGTTTTAGTCAAACTAAGGGCCAGTTTATTATGGGAGAACAGGATGTGGAAAGGGGTACCGGTAAGTTAAAAAAAATAAACCTGCCTCTCCCCTTCTAATAATCCCCGACCAACCCTCCAATAAAAAAGTGCAAAGATGCATGAGCCCTCAAGGAAGGTGTCAAACCGGTAGTAAAGCGTACAGGTCGTTTCCCAAACTTCCTGTTCCCTTTCACGTTTTGGGCTTAATGTCTCCAACTAGCCATTCGATTGTGCGTTTATTCGTCGATTGGTAAACGATAGATGGGAAGCATGGAATTTTCACTGTGTTTAATCTAACTGGACGGTATACTCCAATTTCATGAGCATTACTTTGTTGGATGTTCTCGGAGAAAAGGGAACACAAAGAAAGGCCCAAGCCATTCCTATTTCAAGTTAAAGTGCAGTTTCAAAGGAACACATTCACTTTGATTTCCGTGAAATCCGTGAAATCCGCCGTATTTAAAAAAAATAATAATAATCAAGGATTGAACTTACAGTTTGATGCGGCAGTTCACCAGTGGACACTTTTTTCAAAATACGGCGGATTTCACGGATTTGACGGAAACCTAAGATCTCTTCAAAACATTATATACATAATATATTAAACTTATTGATATACTTACAGTTTAAATGAGAAGTATTAAATAATATAGAATATCTTAAATTTCCGTGAAATCCGTGAAATCCGCCGTATTTTGAAAAAAGTGTCCACTGGTGAACTGCCACATCAAACTGCAAGTTCAACCCCTGTTTATTTTTTTTTTTTCAAAATACGGCGGATTTCACGGATTTCACGGAAACCTAAGATCTCTTCAAAAAATTATATACATAATATATTAAACTTATTGATATACTTACAGTTTAAATGAGAAGTATTAAATAATATAGAAGATCTTAGATTTCCGTCAAATCCGTGAAATCCGCCGTATTTTGAAAAAAAGTGTCCACTGGTGAACTGCCACATCAAACTGCAAGTTCAACACCTGATTATTATTTTTTTCAAAATACGGCGGATTTCACGGATTTGACGGAAAAGTGGAATGTCCCAACTTTCAGTTTCATATTGCGGTAGATATTTTTTTTAAATAAGGCCAGATTTCTTGGATTTTACGGACATATGCACTTCAGATATTTAATAGAAGTCAATGGGATTTCATGCAAAGATATACCAACATCTTTTGACCCAATTTAACTTGTTGACAGTAGTTTTCAACTGTTAGTTTTACCGGGTTCATTTTTATCTTTATTAGCTTTTTTCTGAAAAACGAAAACACCATCAATAAGTAACTGTTGATGTGCTGACTACCATCACTTTTTCTGGAGTAATTTTATCTTACTAAAGAGTGTAATTAGCAACCTCAGCACCTGGTACTCAATTCGTTTGTTCTTCGTTGTGTGATGCACGGTAATGTTGGTAAGCAATGCGAAATAAACTTGAACTTGAACTTGGTGTATTTCAATAGGTTTTAACTGCTAATCGCTACTCTTTATCAAAAATATAATGGGGCCGGTGAGTCATGAAGTGCAATCAACAACTTTGACACCAAACATTAAAGTCGTTTGTGCGATGTTTATTAATTCTCGAAAGCAGCACGAACTTGAACTTGGGTAGTTCAACAGGTTTTGATTGCTAATTGGTCTTCTTTGTCAAGCAAAATAATGAATTCAATGCAATTGAAATGACAAGGACAGACCAGTTTGAATGCAAATAATTTCATAGTTCGTTAGGAAATCACCGGGGCTATATGGCAACACAGAAACGTGTTATAGTTCCTAATCTCGAATTAAACACATCTTTCAGTTCTTTGTCACAATTTTGTTTGGTGTTCAAATTTATTTCCCCAAATATCACAACGGAACACAACGGAACACTCCTTGCGAACAAATTAGTAGCAAGATGATCAGAACAAGATATCCATGTCAACAACTGAACAGCAAAGCCATAAAAAGTGCAGCGTTGTGCGACATAAGCCCTATTATTGTCGGAAAGTGCAGTGTTGTCAAGGTGCAATGTGTTTGCAAGGTCGATGAAGAAGGGTTACAAAAAGCATGGAACGCTGTATGTACAACAAGAGATAACTGTGACAAGGCAATTTGTGGTAAGTCTGATCTTTGGATTCTCGATTGATAAAGAAGGTTGAGTTGCTTACGGGTGTTTGTATTATTTTCCTTTTCACAGGAATAAAAAACGTGGCATTTTTCTTCAGTGCAGTAAGTGCAAAAAGCCGAAAGAAAAGCCCAGGAAAGCAAAATACAAACGGAGAGGATGCCGAGAGTGCCGAGAGTGACGACGTTTTAACCTCCAGTCAAGTTGCTAGTACAACTAGTCAAGATTGGCTTTCTAACTACCCGACAGTCGTCAATGAGAAATTGTATCCGACAATAAACTATTGGATCGCATTAACAACTCCGAATGGTGCCCCAGCAAATCCCATCAACATTCACCGTGAGCTATTGGAATGTGGCGTGGAGACCATGGCAAACCAGGTACACAAATGTTAAATGTAACACCCTCGATGTTTTCGTTTCTTCGTACTAATGAATCATTAAAAACCTTAACACTTTATAACCATTTGGCCTGCCGTTTTCTAAAACTTCTGTTCTTTTTTTTTTTTTGGCTGGAAGCGATTTCTCGATGTAGTAAACCGCTACTCTGTGCGACGTAGTCGAGTTAATAGAAATACGAACTCAGCCAGAAAAAAGGCAAAATAAAACAAAAACATTAAATTGTCTACCTAAGGAAATCATTATAAATCAAGCTGAGGTAAATACGATTTCTACAGAGAAAAACCCAGCCATGTGCCCGTTTTGCCGATGGACGGTTCATCTTTGGGCGAAGTTAATTAAATTGTCCATTTATCTGGAAACGCATCAAGTATAGCACAAAAATGACTAAAGTACAAAAGCTATACAATGCCCACAAGATTAAGTTAATCACAAAATATTTTGTTATATTATTAGGTACCCTGCCATGAAGGAAAAGAATCCGCTGCAATGAAAGAGCTATTCAAGGTCCTTAAAGATCAAAAAAATCCCATGATAAAAGAACTTGTGAATTCGTCGTACGAACATTGTTTTCGAAACGAAATGGAAAGTTTGCTTGGCGACGATGATTTCTTGGACCCCAGCAGTTGTGGTACAGAAAACGTTGACAGAGTTTGGTTTATTAATAGTTCCTTCACCTCTCTGTTACAGAGGGCCATCACTAAACTTCAAGACGCAAAGTTGGAAGTGGATCAGTTTGGCGTTTATGCCAACAGAAGCATTACTACTGGTGACAAAGAAGCAAGACTGTCAGATAAATTGACTACTCGTCAACGACATTCGCACAGCAATGAAGAAAATGGAGTACGCACTATCTCGAGGAAAGATATACAAGAAATGTCCTATGGCCATGTACACTTACACTTTCAAGTGTGAAGTCCGAGCATTCATAAATTGTCTAGCGGCCAACGAGCTTTTTAAAGCAAGACTCCTCAGGGACATGAAAAAGGTGATCGACATCCTTGCCGACCCAGACTGCGAGGTCATACGTCCAATTCGCATAGACTACAACCTTGTCGAAGTAAATGCCGGTCACTGTTGGTCCATCAGAGAAAGGCGCTTCCTAGAGAGACCAATCCCAGATGAGAAGATCGGCCTTGTCACTCCACGTGCCTTCGCGAAGTACGATTCTTACAAAGAGCCCGACCCTAAGTACTTCAGAGAAATCCTGCAGAACAGCTTGTCGGAGGAAGAAGTGGCAAGTTTTTGTGAAGACTTTCTGAAGTTGTTGAATTATAATCAGAAGAAGCACAAAGACAAAGTGCCTTGTCTTGTTGGCGACGCGAACAGTGGCAAAACCAGCTTGTTTTTCCCGATCCAGGGACTCGTACACCATGGTAACATCGCAACAAACAACGTGCTTTTAACAAGGCAATGATCAACTCGTCGACTGAAGTGATCTTCATAGACGAAGCAACAGAGAAAACCTTGGACATCGACGACTGGAAGGTGTTGACACAAGGCGGGTACACTGCACACGATGTGAAGTACCAAACCGCGAGGGCCTTTATCAACAAATGCCCTATGCTGATAACGGCTCAGCACAAGCTAGAGTTTGGCCCTGTGGATCAACCGGCCATGGAAAGACGTCTTCGAACACACAAATTTAAACATCTTGCTCGCACAAAGAAAAACGCAGCTGCGTGGCTGAAGAAACATGCTATGGATTGTGTCGTCTGGGCAGCAGAAAAGGCAAAAGCATGTAAAGGTGACAGCGAGAGCGAAGATGACGAAGACGATGATGCTTCAAGCGAGACAGGAGCAGGAGACGAAGAATCGATTTTGGAAGTAGAAGAAAAAGAGGCCCTTCGTTCGTTTACACTGACAAGCCCGACGGCTGACGAAGACACGATCACACCATCAACCAACGAAGAGGAGCCTCAGTGCACCGATGAAAGTTGTACATCGATCGATGTCCTAGACGTGTTGAAAGAGGCCCTATCCCGTTCACACCCTGAGAGTTTACGACATAGGCAGGTGCAGCACATGCTGATAGAAGAAGAGAGGAAAAGAAGCGTTCAAGAGAACTTCAATAAACAGCAGTACCTCCAAAGAATAGACTTTCTAAGAGAAAAGGGAGTTAGTACACAGAACGCGGAGCTGCTATACCGACAGACTCCTCGAAAGCGACACCGACCCCAATTCTCAGGGATCTCCAAAAGCATCAGGAAGCACAAAGAGCACTCCAAGAAGGACAGCGTCGTGAGAAAACCCGGAAAGCGTTTAAAGGTGCCTGGCTACAGAAGACCGAGAAAGAGCTACACGATTGTGCCAAGCGCATCCACACTAGCCTCGATCCCTTAATGACAGCGTCATTGACGGCATACCGAGAAGTCCTGGAAGACAAGTTGAAGAACCACCACCGCAACATTGGAACTCTTGGCTCCAGGAGGCCTTGGAAGAAAGAAAGCGAGAATGTATCGTCCAAGGTCTACTCCAAAGTCCAACATCTACTCCAACATTTTGTGAGGAATGTCTTCGAGGCTTTGCCAACGGCAGAGGAGCTCGGTGAGTCGTCGGTATCCGACCACGCAGGCCAAAAAGGAGATAGCACACAGGACGAAGCGAGCGGCAATAAGACCAGTCATGCCGTCGTGTTGCAGCCTCCGGCTTCGGGTGACCAAAGCGTCAGCGACAAAGAGTTGGAAGTGGAAGTAGAAGAAGATAATGATGACGACGACATCTTTATCACCCCAGTTCCGAGCTGGCAGATAAGTCACACCGCGTTTGAAAAAACCCGCCTAGTCAAGGCCAACACGCAAATTTGCAGAAAGAGGCCGCGATCGGAGAGCGGTCAAGCTAAGAAAGGCAAGAAAGTCTGCAACAACACCATCTTGAGGTATTTCTCGAGCCAGCAATAGCCGCGTGCATATTCCGCCGAGATAGAACGGACATTATTGTTGTAATCATTATTTTATTTTGGCTTTTTGGTTTAGTTGGCCAAGAATATGTGAACTAGTTACGATTTGAATTAGGGACTGTGTATGCAATCGAACCTTCTATTGCACAGCGTATATACATGTACACGTGTACCCATCATGGCACGTTTTGACTCGTAATAAAGGAGTGCAGTAACTTATGGAATAAGTCTGGTCAGTCTTGTGGTGTATGGTACATTCTTAAATAAAAAAAAAAGCGATAAACGTTTTAAGTTGCAAAATGCCAACAGAAACGCATCTTGGCGTTTATGACACAGTTCAATTTAGGTATACTGTCCCGAAGGAAATTTGAGCGCAACTCTTTTCTTCAGAGAGTCCGTCGTTCTTCCCTCTTGAAACTTGGAATCAGGGTCTCTCAGAATTGCCGTCCACTGCCCAAATCCGTGCCTATTTATTCCTTTCTTGAGAAAATCGTCTTCGTCTGCCGTGAACTTCAACACCCGACGATAACTTTTTTGAATGCGCAAGGGGGTTGTGGGCGGGGCATCTTTCTTAGGGACCGCGCTTGTTGATTCCAGAGTTTCAACTGATGGTGCCGAACTTGAAGTTGAAGCGCCAAAGCTTGCTTGCACGTCCTCGTCCACCTCTGAACCCTTGTTGCCCTGTAGTTTCTGTAGACACTCGTGAGCCCTCACAGCAACTTCGCGCGATCTCTGCTTTTGATAGTGAACTTTGACAACATCAGAGCTGTGTTTTTGGTCTTCTGACAAAATGCTTTGCTCTTTGCTAGTCAGTAGATTGAGGCTTTGCGTTTCGACAATTTGACGATAACGCGTCGGATGAATGTATTTTCCAATTGGGTCAAAAACCAATTTGCTCATGACTTCGCCTAATGTGCTGTGTTGGCCTCCATTTTTATTGACCAGACCAAAGTCGCACTGAGGTTTTAGCAACGGCCTAACGAAAGTGATGTAGCCATCGAGCACTTGCAGGCTTGTAACTGTCAGAATCAAGGAATCGAAACCGTACTTGCTAGCAGTCTTGAACGTTTTCTGATCGATGAATCCCCCATTTTCCTCCGCTGCACTGACCATGTCGACCGTCAAATACTGATAAGTCATGGGACGCGATCCCTTCACTTTGATGAATAAGTACATCGCAACAAATTTCGTGGCAAATGTTATTTCTGATGGGTTAACTTCACCTGCACTGGTTTTGCACATCTTAACGGTGTTTTCGTAGCGGGGTAAATGAAAAGTCACGACTTCCAACAATTCCTCCATGGATGCCCAGTGTCCCTTAGCTTCCAGAGTTTCAATGTCTAGATCTTGTGTCCACTGCAATCGCATCATCTTTGCTACTGTCTTGCGCGCCCTTTTCAGGTACACCTCTGTCTCGGATAATTTTCGAAGAACTGCATCTGATGCGCCGTTAATTTTTCTGAAGTCGATCAATTCAGAAATAGCATCTATGTATCCCAAGCGTCCACCATGTCCAAGCTTGCATTCTTCTTGCAAGTGGTCGATAAACTTAAATAACAAATTTAGAGAACACAGACTGAAGTCCATTACTTCAAATGTCAATTGCTCCTCGTCGTCGCAGCAAAATTTCAGAAATTTAAAGCATCTCTTCGCTACTTGTTGAGCTGTGCGATCTTTCTTGCAACCGCCGCCACTCCCATTTTGTGAATACTTCGCCAATTTGGCCAGAAATTGAAAATGAAGGCAATACTCCCACGGCATGTTTTGCGCTTACATTCGATGGGTCGCCTTCTGATGTTGTTACTGACGAGTTATTTAGTACTTTCAGCTCGGGCTTTTCGTCAAAATAAGAGAACCAACCGTGCTTGGTATTCACGTGTTTCCTGCAGCTGCGTTGACTTTGAAATCCGTCATATGTGCACTCTTGTATTGGACAGTGATACAAGCTATCTGTTTCGTCTTTTTCCAAGTGAAGCCGTTTTGGTTTGGGCGAAGCGCCATCGATATTCGACCAGTCAACCTTGCTCTTCTTGCTCATTTTTCAAGTGGAACAACATTTGAATAGCACTTCACACACTTAACATAACCAGTAGGTCAAAATAAGAACCAATAGGAAACAATGAAGTTAATCTTTGTCACAACTTGCCCATGCTTGCCACAACTCGCCCCTGCTTGCCACTACTCGCCCCTGCCTGCCGTTTTGCACATTTATAACATCTTGTAAGATACGGCAATCTCTGTTTTGTACGATTTTAGTGATAGTATTCGACTGAAATCTCTGCCATTTGACAAGAGAACAACAGCAACAAATAATCGTCGTACAATCATTATTTCATTGAAAAGCATCCATGTTATATACAACAAGGGCGAACGTTATAAAAAAATGGAAAAAATAATACTGAATACGAACCATTTTACACTCAAGCTAAGTGTATATCCACGTTAAATAAAGTATGTTATGCTATGCTACGTTACATAAATACGAACACATAATTGGAACAAACGTTCCACATGCCAGCAAAAAGGAACATATCCTATGAAAGGGAACTCATTGATTGGAACAATCGTTCCTCAATACAGTAAAAAGTAACAAGCTGTCAAAACAGCAACTATCGAATAAAGGAACACAACATGATAAATAAGAACCATTTCTTATGAATGGGAACAGGTGATTAGGAACAATCGTTCCGCATGCCAGCAAAAGGAACTCCTTGATAGGAACAATTGTTCCTCAAAACATCGAAACGGAACAGGCTGTCAAAATAGGAACTATCAACCAAAGGAACACAAAATAATGAATAAGAACCATTTCACATGAATAGGAACCAGCGATTAGGAACAATCGTTCCGCATGCCAGCAAAATGGAACTCATTTATGGAAACAATCGTTCCTCAAAACATGTCAAGGGAACAGGCTGTCAAAACAGGAACTGTCAGCTAAAGGAACATAAAATGAAAAATAAGAACCATTTCACATGAAAAGGAACAAGTGATTAGGAACAATCGTTCCACATGCCAGGAAAAAGGAACATATCCTACGAAAAGGAACTCATTAATAGGAACAATCGTTCCTCAAAACAGTAAAACGGAACAGGCTGTCAAAACAGGAACTATCAACTAAAGGAACGTAAAATGATAAATAAGAATCATTTCACTTGAACAGGAACAAATTATAAGGAACAATCGTTCCACATGCCAGCAAAATGGAACATATCCTATAAAAGGGAACTCATTGATAGGAACAATTGTTCCTCAAAAGAGTGAAAAGGAACAAGCTGTGAAAACAGGAACTATCACAGCAAGGAACAAATGTTGAATAGGAACAACTTATTGGGAACATGAGTTCCACGCGTCAACAATAAGGAACGGCTACTCTGAATGGGAACACATCAAAAGGAACTATTGTTCCATAAATGAATGAAAATGGGACAAAATCTCAAAACAGGAACAAAAACTGCTAGGAACGCTCGTTCCTAAACTACCCATTCAGGAACAATGCGTTCCATTCACGAGTAAAAATCCGGAACAAAAGGTGCTATTTAGCTATGAATGAACATTTTGTTCCTAGTTAATATCGACAATTGTTCCTATTTAGCCTGAACGGACCACGCAAATCAGGAACAATTCATTCAATGGGAACGTTCTCAAATAAAATAACGGAACAGCATGCAAAAATAAAAACACGTTTAAACCCACCTAGATAATAACGAAAAACACAGTAAAGCGTTGGTAGAATCGATGTGTGGTATACAATGAACAGCCGAAATTTGATGAACGTAATCACTCTAAAACTTCCACAAATTAACAAGTAACAAATATTGGGAAACGTTAAGGGAAGGGGGACTCCTGTCTTTCCGTTCCCCAGCCCCTTGTTTCTATCCAGAAAGCATGTTTATGTATATCACTTCTGTTGCAAAAATAATTTAAGTTCAGAGAGTTTTAACTTTAAGCCCAAGCCATCTTGAAATCACAGTTCCCTCCAATTATAGAAGCCAAGGGATAATTTTTCAGAATGTTCTGTGTTTTATTAAAATTCACGCATCATCCTTATGATGCCCTTGCTGAGTAATGTCTTCCTTTTACAAAGTACACCTTTGGCTATTCCTATCTGCTTGTGACATGAATTGCCAGAGTACAAGGTAAGATTTTGTTTTATGCAGTGCAAATAATTACCAGTACTGGTTTTATTCTGTACCTCGAATCCCGAGCCATTTAATTCAGTCTGGAAAGCTGCTTCCTTAGTAGTGCAATCGTTTTACCGTGAGCAGTCTGAGCACCCAACACACTTTTCACAAGTTAGCCAATCAGGCTGCAAATTCAATTGACATGTACACCTCGCATAGTTGAGCACGATCGAATATGATCTTGGTGCTTCGTGTTTATCACAGGAGTGTAAAAATAGTTACAAAATACAAAGATTTTTTTCATTTGTCGGGGGTACTCATGGTGAGGCGCGCCGCGCCGCACTGTAAGCCATGGCTAAACAAGTGATTATTTTGCTTGTAAAGGTGACATGATTTGTTTTAATTATATCATGTCACCAGTGTGCAGGGTGTCGAGCAAGTTGGGAGGGTCAAGAAAATAGGAAAATTTTTAACAAAAAATAGGAAAATACTCGGAAAAAAAATAGTTAAATGAAGCATAGACCCAAAATGGAAGCCTTTCTGCCCAAGATTAAAAGAAATGTGATTTGTAATAGTGATACTTTAATTTTAATACAGGTGCGGTAGACAGTTTTATTTGTTGCTTTCTACAGGTTGGCAGATCAGCATTTTTAGAATGCCTGAGGGGCTTGTCACTTATGACGTTATCCCCGCCAAAATTCGACTTTTGCTTGCGATGTTCAATTCACATTTTATCTTTGTTGTCCGACATTCGACATTAGACTTTCACAATGCGACATTGGACTTTCACGATGCAACATTGGACTTTCATAATGCGACATTGGAGTTTCACAATGCAACATTGTTTTTGCACGTGCCATTCCTGTTACACTTTTTTCGATTCAAAGGCTGTCATTTGATCATTTTATGCTACTTCCGACACGCATGAATGATTTACCTTTCTAAAGGTAACCTGCTGTACTTATTGCGTACATATTGTACAATATGGCGGGGATTTCTGTAAAACCAGGAATCGACTTGGAACACCCCTGAATAACCCCGAAACATCCCTGGAACATCCTTGGAACACCCCAAAACCTAACCGGAACATCCTAAGAACATAACGGAACACACTTGGGGTTATTCAGGGGTGTTCCTGGTTTTTATTTCCCGCCATATTGGTTTGCGCCCGCAGTAAGTACAGTGGGTTACCTTTAGAAAGGTAAATCATTCGTGTGTGTTGGAAGTTGAAAAGTGAAACAAGCATAAAATGATCAAACTACCATGTCGGATGACAGCCTTTGAATCGAAAAACGTATAACAAGAATGGCTCGTGCAAAAACACTGTGCATTGTGAAACTCCAATGTTGCATTGTGGAAGTCCAATGTTGCATTGTGGAGCTCCAATGTTGCACTGTGAAAGTCCAATGTTGCATCGTGAAACTCCAATGTCGCATTGTGATACTCTAATGTCGAATGTCAGACAACAAAGATAAAATGTGAACTGAACATCGCAAGCAAAAGTCGAATTTTGGCGGGGATATAACGCCATAGTCACTAGTCAAAGTGGGTGGTCCACGGGCATTATTCCCCAGAAAGTTATGAAGTTTTAGACTGGCAGGAATGCCCTTTCCTGCATTTTGAAGCACAATAAAATTATGGCATCTTTCAGTTGCCTGAAAAATGATTTTAAACACTTTGATACAAAAAAGATAGGTCTCTCTTTAAAAATAAGAAGACTTTAGAAAAATGGGAACTTGATACCATGCAGTGTGTGGTAAAGATTGCACACTTTGACATACCATTCAAATGCTACTTTATCCCTTTAATTCCCAATATCAAATTACAAATTCTTCTTTCTTGTCCTCATACAGTCATTATAGGTTTTGACTAAAATAATTTGACTGAGAAAATTTTGGTGTTTTGGTAAAGTGGTCACTTAGGATAGTTGGTTGCACATCAAAGTTTGACAATATTTGAAAATTCTCATATGAGACAACCACCTCTCCCTAGTAACCACCATTCTAGCCTGTGTAACAGGTGGGTTTTGCAGTGACTTGCACTCACTTATTGCTTACAATTTGTGCTTGCATACCACAAAAGAACCTGTTACCCAGGCTACCACCATTCCTGGTGTGTTTTTTGGGGATGACATATGACAGATATCATGTGTATTACTTAAGTAAAAATAATCATGAGTATCAAAAGCAATATTTCAGCTGTTCCAGGGCTGGTTATTTCTTTGTACACCAACAAATATCAGTCATATATGGCAACTTGTACTCTTTTGTCCCTTGTAAATCAGGGTGATTTGTAAGGATGTCTCTGATCTTAGCTTCAACCTCAACTCTCTTCTCCTCACTACTTTGGCTAATAGCACTTATACACATGATCGCAGATACTATTTTATCCATGTCTCCTTCCAGGTATGTTCTAAATGTAGTGTTCCTTTCCACTGAAGTAAATTTTCCAGAATTATCTAAACTTTCCATCCATTTGAGCTCTCTAGGATCAGCAGGCATATCCTTCTGTTTGACAAATGGATCAACAATATCTTGCATGGCACGCACCCATGGCACAGACCAGTCTCTGTGGTTCCAGATCATTCCATACTTTCCTCCTGGTTTAAGAATGCGACATATTTCTGCAACTGACTTTGCGTTTGAAAACCAGTGAAATGACTGGGCACAAATGATTACTGAGACGCTTTCACCTGGAAGGGCTGAAAAATCAAAGTAACCCAGTAAGTCTAAAGACAAGATTCAGTGCGTTGCAAATAAACCCACCCTTCATTCCGCATTCCAAAAGAAATGAAATCCTTTAATGAAAATAATCACACCCATCTTTCTGTCTAGGTTAAACAATTCAGAGAGAGAGAGAGTAAAACTGACACTTCCCTCTTATTTTGCAAAGGAAATATGTAACAAAATTTTTTTTCTTAACCATTTCCACTCCCTCCCCCCCACCCCCTTCCCTCCCGAAACACTAAGGAACAAGTTGCAGGGGTAATTTGCCGAACGCCGAACACTGTTCTCACCCACAACAGTAAATAAAAGCTGACCAATTTGAATAGGCCTTATCACGGTTTTTCCAAATTTTTTTTATTGGCCTGATAGCAAAAATCCATCGACACTACTGGAAAAAGCATCTCAAAATTAGTGTAGTGGCCGAGTTTAAAAGCGATATCTTTTAAAATAGTGGAGATATAGCTCCGCAAAGTCGGCAAATTTCAGATGTTTGTATTGCGCAGCCAAATTTTTTGCCTACCGGTAGGCAAAAAATTTCGCTGCGCGATACAAATGTCTAAAATTTGCCGACTTTGCATAGCTATATCTCCACTATTTTAAAAGATATCACTTTTAAACTCGGCCACTTTACTAATTTTGAGATGCTTTTTCCAGTAGTATCGATGGATTTTTGCTATCTGGCCAATATAAAAATTTGAAAAACTGTGATAAGGCCTATTAGTGGTTATGGCTCCGTCAATTCCAAGCCTGCTCATCCCCCCTCGCCCCCCAGGCATTTGTCGGGCATTTTATAACTTTTCCTTCCCAAGGGTGGGGCATTTACTAAAACAGGTCAGCCCGGGGGTGGGGCATTGTCAAAACAACGTTATCTTTTGGATTTTAAAGGTTGACTCATACATGCTTAGTTTTTTTATTTAAATTTCCTGATTTCCCTCAAAAATTAAAAAACTGAGTTGATAAACATTGTTTGTGTCCCATACTTTTCAAGTGAACCAGAGCAACAAGCAACAGACCAAATGCAGTCACATTCCATTTTGGGCTTTCACACAATTTTCAAAATAGGCTAGTGCCTTACTTTTCAAGTGCCACAGAAGATAATATCATGGCAAATTGTTATACCAACATTTCAAAATTCCAATTCGTCCAAGAACTTTAGAGGGACACCCTAATTAACCTAGAGTTAGATTAGTTAACAAAAAAATGAGAATCAACAGGAAATTATTGAAATGATCTCCCGCTCATATTTTATCTACTACAAAAAGCAGGGTTGCCACTCATTAAACAAAAAAAATCCCGACTTTTCACTGATCTCAAAACAATTTTCACTGACTTTGCATAAGGCGAATTATCAAATAAGCCACATCCACTATTACATTGCTTCAGCTTCTTTTGCAGACCATCAATATTCTTCTCTTCATTTTCAATCTCTTTAAGTTTTTCACGGGATTTTGAACAAAATTCCCTGACTTTTCACTGACTTTGACAAGAACTACGAATTTCCCTGACCTTTTGCAAAATTCCCTGACTTTTCCCTGACCTTGAAAAATTTTTTTTCCCTGACTTTTCCCTGACCGTGGCAACCCTTAAAAAGACAAATGCCCAACATTTGGGGGGGGGGGGGTTGTTAGTGGGCTCGGAATTGACAGAGCCATTAATCCTAATTAAAATACTATAGCACTGACTTACAGTATTAAGGGTTAAGCACTGATTCAAATTGGTTAGCTTTTATTTACTGTTAAGGGTGAGAACAATGTTTGGTCTTCGGCAAATAGAATGTTTCACGGTCGGGACTGCCATTTTGAACGCAGGGCAAACGTGGTGCAAAATACAGTGTTTGTATGAGAATTCAATATTAAATTTTCACGGTAAAATTTAATTTCTGGAATCCTGCAAGAGTTTTTAGAGTGAATAAATTTGAGGGTTGTGATTGTGCTGGGAAGCGCATGTTTGCTTTTGAGTTTTCCATACATTTCTCTGTAAAACTGTTGGAAAATTTATACACAGAAATGTATGGAAAACTCAAAAGGAAAAGCAAACATGCGCTAATTCCCAGCACAATCACAACCCTCAAATTTAATCGCTCTAAAAACTTTTGCAGGATATCTTAAGCTAACAGACCATAGGTATTCCAGAAATTAAATTTTACTGTGAATATTTAACACTGAATTCTCATACAAACACTGTATTTTGCACCACGTTTGCCCTACTTTCAAAAATCGCGGTCCCAACCGTGAACCGTGAAACCTTCTATTACCCCAGCCGAGGAACAAGTCAATCTTCTGTGACTCATCGCGTCGGAAAGAGCCTTTTCTTACCAATGTTTTCGGCAGGAAAGTGAAGCATTTCAATTCTGGGCACAAAGCGTTTAAAAATGTCACACATTGCTTCCTGAGAATCGCTGGCAATTACTTCTACCCCTGCCTTCTTTGTCGTCAGCACTTCAGCCATTACTCGAGTAAATTTGCCCGTTCCCGCCGCAATCTCCAAAAGTTTTGTCGGCTCATTGTCCGAGGTTAACGCACCGACACGACTAAGAAGGAATTCTACGGATTCTTTTGAGTATTCCGGTCTTCCTTTCTCGTATAAAGATAAATCGGTCTTAAACTCTCTCAAGCCATTGCCAGCGTCCGCCATGTTGAATCATAGTGATCTAACCCGGGGGTTGATGGGAAGGAGGAAGATGGTGTTCAAAAGTTGCCAAATTCTGCCTGCAATACTGTACGTTTGCGTTTTCACCTTCATTGCCATCAGAATTCTAACGGTTATTGGTAGATGACTTCATAATGGAGTTTTGCCACTTTTATATTTCGGCTGGAACTGACCATAGATGTTATTAAGAGCACGAGAAGAGCCTCTGTGTAACCGCTAGTGATTATTAACTTGTTTTCATTGTGAGTCACGCAATACCGTCTTAGGAATTTTAGCGTTTACGCCCTTTTTGATAGGATAGAGTTTCAATGCGATCTTCTGTGCGACTTGCGAACTTGCGATTTACTGCGAAGACTTAGGACACTGCGAAGTCTTCGTTTCCCGTTCACTTTCCGTGTGCAGGTACAAAGGAGACCTGAATACGCGCATGCGTAATGAACGGGTTATCGGTAACGGAGACAGATATGTAAATGAGCACTCGCTCACTCACTCGCTCACTCCTTCCATCAGCTGTAAACTTAGTGACGTAATGCTTTGTTACGAATGCGTTTTGTAACAAGAATAACGTGAATCCAGCGATAACAATAACTAAATTGTCAGTAAACGAATATAAACAACAATAAGCTTAAAGATGTTTCGCATTTGGTGTCTATAAAATCGATCTAAAAGGATTTATCAACCGAGACACGCGGTTTGATGCGTTTCAAAGTCAAAGTGATCGCGGTGGTCGAAAAGTTGTAAAGCGTGGAATAACAGCCGGAAGGCCCCAGGTTCGAATCTCGCTCGTGCCGTCCCTTTATTTCTTTCTTTTTTTCCTTTTTTTTCTTTCTTTTTCGGACCGAACATTATGAAAGTGATGCACTGTATTTTCTTTTTGCGTTTGTCAAAAATCCTTACGTTTAATTTTTTAAAAAAAAATTGAACCGTGTCAGTCAGTGTGAAAACAACAGCTTACCGCAATATTGCGTTACGCGTTAGCATTTCTTATTCACGGGTTGGCTCTTAGGAGCCTTTGATCTGATTATAATTTAGTGAATATTTTGTAGTCGTGATCGGGTTTTAGTAAACAGTAGTTTATTGCATGCTTTGAGCGTTTCCGCCCATGCTGTTAGAATCTAAGAGATATTTCTTTGTTTGTATTTTATAATAAATCATTGAATCATAGAATAAATCATTGGTTAATCACTCTGTGATTCAGTTGGTCTATTCGACTGGTTTATCACTTCTGCGACATTCCTAATACATGCTTGCACTGTTGCGAAATCGAACTATTTGCGGCCAGGAGCTACATTCTGATACCCAGGGTACATAGATGTCAAATAAAGGCCCTTATTGATTCACAAGATAAAAAAAACGTGTTCCCACACTCCCACGTGCAAATTGGTAGACAAAAGGTCCAAAAGGGCTTTATCACGCCCCGCCATTTTGAAGAGTGTGTGCGGATGACGTCACAAACTTACCATCGGCCATGTTGGAGGACTGATGTAATCAAAATGGTGACTGAAACAACAGAAATCGAGCCTACGATGCTGTCATATAATGGCTAAAATCTTGAGGGAAATGTAAAATATGTAGATATCTCAAAAAACGTTCTGGGATCCGCTTCGCTTCTTATGGTCTCTTGTTCCACCCAAAAATTTGACGGTGTGGAAAGTATTCCACACCTCGAATACGATACAATACCCTTTATTAGTTTTCCCAAATGGGATCTTCCAAACTAATTTACAATATAAAAATGTAAAAATAGAAATTACAATAATGGAAATGAATTATAAAACGAATACAATACTTTTTTTTTCAGATCGAGAAACTGAGCCACTCACTTTGCTATCGATGATTATTTTTTATACATACGCACAATAAAGCTTACATAAGCCTTCAAGCCTACAACCAAATGGTTAGCGACTTTGTTTCCAGTGTCCTTGATGTGGGCATGTGATGATTAACACTGAAGAAGACATTGGCAGATCAGTAATAAATCAGATTCACTAGCGCAACTCAGGCAACTAAGGCCCAGTTCAAACGTCGAACTTCACATGTGCCGAACCTAATGCAAATTAGCAAGAACAATAGATTTTGCTCATTTGCATTAGGTTCGGCACATGTGAAGTTCGACGTTTGAACTGGGCCTAATGTTGTGGATTATAACAAACAAGGAAGGTACCGTGCCGTGTCAGCACATTGTACAGGGTGTATAACTGGCCTTGGTGAGTGTGGCTTGCACATAGCAAAACTAGTAAGTGTCCTTTTTTTATCTTGAAGTGTCGACCTTTCCGTTTGTTCTGATTAGTTTGTTAAAACTTTTAACAGGAACAAGAAAACGTGCTAGTTCGGACACTTGTCAATTCGCACGCTGATTTAATCGCTATATATTTTTTCCACTAGTTCCAACCGAAATTCCCGGAAAATCAACCGTTCCATTTGCTTTCCAACCGAAAATACTGGTTTTCTTGGCTTAATGGTAAGCACACGGAGATCAAGGCATTTTTTCCCACAGAAACCACTTCAAAACAAAATTTCGTGCAGACAAATTGCAGCGTGCAATCAAGGAACCGACAAACTGGCGGCGACAAATTGTAACTGATTTTTATAAGTCGATTTTCAAGTTTGTGATATCGGACGGCAAATCAAAGTGATCGAAACAAATACGGCCCTAGGAATTGGAAAAAAGGCTTTGGGGATTTAAACTAGCACAACTGATAAAAGAGCACTTTAAATTAACTACCTTTTCGATTTTAATTCACAACGTTAAGGGAAACGCGAGTTATTATTTTATAAGCACTTGCGCTGCCCGCTCTCTGGTAGGTAAGCACAAGGAAAACCCAATGCAAGGGTCACGTGAGCGCACACACACTATACTCTCTTCTTCTCGCCCCCTGAGCCAGGGGGCGGGAAGAAGAGAGACCCTGGGAACCTCGCTATGAAAAAGTTAAAAACGAGGTTAGGCGGGCAAAAAAAAAGCATTTTATTCTCCGGGGAGTCAACATGGCCGCCGTGTGATAAAGGCCTAGTGGCGTTCGCGCTGGTTTTTAACCCGTGAATACGCGAAGCGCAATGAACGGGTTATCGCAGACGGTGGCAAATATGCAAATCAGCACTCGTTCGCTCGCTTTTGTTACGTAATGTGTTAAATTAGTTTTGTTACGATAACAATAACTAATTTATTGTAAACGAATAATATATATATACATAGCCCAAGCCTAACAGCGTCGCACTTTGAACAAGCTTAACTAAGGTGAAACTTAACTAAGGTGAAAGGTTGGAAGCACAAGAATTAAGATTGACGAACGGGCTATTTTCAATTTTAGCAATTCTCAAAAACAGTATTACGCGACCGTCTGCACAGTATATTTTTATAGACCGTACAAAAGTTCACAAAAACAACTTTTCTCTGTCTAGAATAACTAGTACCACTAGTTTCCGAATAAAATACAGTTTATGTTTGTCAAAAATTGCCCGAGAAACTGATTTGAAAATCAAAAATTGCAAAAATACACAAACATATTTGCATAAGGCGATGCGAGTGAAGGTAGAACTGTACTATAAAATCAAAGTCTTGTTTTGTTTACATAAAATCGCTTTTCAATCTATCTAATGAATGAACAAACACATAAAAATGGACAACACAATCTTCTTTCGAAAAAATTTATTCAAATATCCATTAGTTTACGTTTAAAAGCAAAACGCGTACCATTTAATTATAGCTCATCGAGTTCAAGCTTTCTTCGATGAAATTCAAGAGATCGATACAACTGAATTTAAGCACGTTTTAAAATCAATTCTCCAAAACTAACAATAACACTAATAAAATCACTTTTCAATCTATCTAATTAATGAACAAACACATAAAAATGGACAACACAATCTTCTTTCGAAAAAAATTATTCAAATCTCCATTAGTTTACGTTTAAAAGCAAAACGCGTACCATTTAATTATAGCTCATCGAATTCAAGCTTTCTTCGATGAAATTCAAGAGATCGATACAACTGAATTTAAGCACGTTTTAAAATCAATTCTCCAAAACTAACAATAACACTAATAAAAAGTCACTCACAGATTGATATCAACATAAATTCTCATCGAAAACTGTAATCTGTTTTACCTTTAAGTCCCTCGCTTGCTTGGAAATTCAAATCTCCACTTCTGGTTCTGAAATCCGTAGAAAACAAACATCTCCCGCATTGATAAAAACGTAATACATGAAGTTCCTCGAAGCAAGATTTTATCCCTGAAAGCTCGTCTTTTTCCACTAAAGCGGCTTCTGAGTATACCTTAATTAGTATCCCTGTCTTGAGTAGCAAACCGCGAAAAAATGCAGGAAAATAACGACTTTAATTCTCCGCTAGACACAACAAAACAAAACAACTTACAACTTACAACTTACAACTTACCGAGCTCATGGCTGTGTGGTCGCGCGAAAAACAAAGCCTTGCTTTCAAGATCCCGGATGTTATTCAAACACGGTGGGCGGGCGGGCGGGCAAACACGCGCCCGCAAAACATTCCGCTAGCCATGACCATGAAAAATCACGGCATGGTTCTATGAGTATGGAGCTGCGCAGCCAGGCCTTCGGCCTGGCAAGTGCTCCGCTATGAACAACAATAAGCTTAAAGATATTTCACATTTGGATGAATAAACCAAATTTATGTCTTTCATGTCTTAATGTGACAGTACAAATACGCATTGTTCACGGTTATGCGCTAAAGGTCAACTTTCCGTTCGTTTTTCTACTGAACAGAATATGTAGACTCATCCCGCATTATGGTATTTTAAAAGATATCGCGCCGTGTTCAGGATAATTTACACATACCGTACATTGCGTTACGCGTTAAAAAGATACATTTGACAATCTTATCGCAAGTGTTTTAAGAAATAACCACAGGGAGCCCAATTGCTTTATCGGCTGTAACATAATCATTTAATAAAATATTGTTATTTACCTGTTTTCCTGTGTCTTTTTGAGTCGTTTTGGAAGGGATTTGAATCAGAGCGAAGACGGTTAACCTTGCACGTTTCAAAAATACGTAAATACGACGCGCCTATTACGTCTCAAGTTTCCATTGTTATTAACTCAAGTTCCCATTATTATTAACTATTAACTCTCCAGAAAGAGAGAAAGAGAGCAAGGGATGAAACTAAAATGAGGGCAGTTTTATTTTGAAGCATAATTCTCTTGTTACTGATCAATTTCGGCTAGAACTTCACACCTCGATTAATTAAAGGGTGAATAATCATGTTAGGCATGATTTGTTTGTTGGGACGCCCGTTTTCCTGCTTAGTTTTGGGTTGTTTTTAGGTGCGGCTTTTCGTCCGATCTGTGACTACACTTGACTTGACCGGAAGTGATTTTATACTTGTGAGCATGTCCTTCATCAAAGTGGTTTTATTGTTCTCCTGACAGACGCTTTTGTTTTCATTTGACAGCCGCATATGTCGGAAATATAGACTTATTTCATTCCTGTGAAATAACTCGAATCTACTCAACCAAATCGACTTAATAATACACCTTTTGTTGTTCATTAGCAGAAAACACAGGGAGCCCAAACGCTTTATCGGCTGTTACATAATCATTTAATAAAATATTGTTATTTACCTGTTTTCCTGTGTTTTTTTTTTTAGTCGTTTTGGAAAGGATTTGAATCAGAGTGAAGACGGTTGACCTTGCACGTTTCAAATATTATCTTGTCTGCCGATGACGCGCCTATTACGTCTCAAGTTTCCATTATTATTAACTCGAGCTCCCATTATTATTAACTATTATTAAACTCTCCTCGGGTGAGAATCTCGGGTTTCAATTTAACGGCCGCGAGAAGAGAGTTAATAGTTAATAATAATGGAACTTGAGGCCCCGTCCACACGTATCCGGATATTTTCGAAAACGGAGATTTTTTTCTTCGTTTGCACCTCCCGTCCACACGTAACAAATACGGAGGTTTTTGAATACGCTCTCCAGACTATAGATTTTTAAAAACGGAGATTTATCGTATTCGTGTAGACGGTCGAAAACGAAGGTTTTCGAATACGATGACGTCAAAACAAAGATGGCGGCAAACTCTTTGATTTTCGCGGGCTTATGCTTCTCACAGCGCGCATGTGCCAGTAGCCTGCGCATGCTCATCATGTGAAGTCTAGCGTATTCGAAAGATTTTCGCGTATACGTGTGGACGGGCAAATACGATTGTAATACGGTCCGTGTGGACGCGGATGTTTTCGAATACGGAGAAAAAAATCTCCGTTTTCAAAAATATCCGGATACGTGTGGACGGGGCCTGAGTTAATAACAATGGAAACTTGAGACGTAAAACGCGTCGTATTTACGAAGCGGCAGACAAAATAATATTTGAAACCTGCAAGGTTAACCGTCTTCGCTCTGATTCAAATCCCTTCCAAAACGACTCAAAAAGACACAGGAAAACAGGTAAATAACAATATTTTATTAAAATGATTATGTTACAGCCGATAAAGCGTTTGGGCTCCCTGTGCAGAAAATATAAATTCATAATTTGTGTGAATAGTTAGACAATAGTGTGGAAATATTTTCATCATATTTTTTACTCCAAAAGATTATTTATTTACGCGAAAATAACTTCATTAACTATTTTAACATAAGCAGTAGCATTCAATAATATTGACAAACATTTGCATCCTTTGACATTTATTAGTTCGAAATGTACTTTCATTTGCGCAATAATCAACTTCAATAACAGTAATGTGCAAACATTTGTGCCAATTGACAATCATTTTAGTGTATGTGAATTTCATTAACGGGTATTGCATAAACACTCGCATTCCATTGCATTAACAGACGACTATTTTCACAAACGCGTGCGGCAATACAAATATTAACATCGTTATAATGTCCAACAAGGAGAAAGTTCTATTCAACTACACGTCTATTAACTGTGTTAGTTAGCCTTTAATTTCCTCTCAATTTAAACATTGTGGTGGATATGTCTGCATCTAGCGATACCATTGTCCACATTTACCTGCCGTGATATTTCCGTGATATTGCGTTGTAATGCTTGCAGCAGCAACTGTGTGCGATAGTCGCTAAGCATGAGAAATTACTTGCCGTGTTGCCTCTTGTCGGTAAGTTTTAAGTCATTAGGGACTCCCATATAAAAATGACAGGGGTGCTCGTGGTACCGCTTTGGGTACTTCAATCGCGGTACCTTTTAATGTATAACGCCGGAAAATTATGAAGGAATATGACATGTGTTGTTATAGAATTGGTACCTCTTAGGGGTAATAATTCATTTGCCCACACCCATCAAACAAGATTCCGGTACCTTTTTGGGTGTTTTTCAAAGATTTCCGACGAGCAACCCTGTTATTTTTATATCGGAGTTTCCCCCCCCCCCCACCTGGGCTTCCTGTCATCTTGACAGGGAATTATTTCGAAATCTGGGATTGATAACCAGTGTTGTTAGCAGAAATGGTAACCGCTCAAATGCTTTTGAATTCGGTTTATCTAGGTATCGTTAATGGCAAAATTGGAGAAGTTATGGTTTTTATGTCCAACAGTTTCGTTAGCGTTAGCGTGGTATTTTTTGTTTCATCGTATCATGAGTCACACGTAGTTTTTGTGACCTATTATCGATCTCAGACGTCCTTGGACAAGGGATTTTTTTCGGCCCGCTTCACGGGCCGTTGGTTTCAGTCTGCGGTTAAAAAAATGTCGTCACGTGATGACATTTTTTTGGCTCTGCGGTTTCAAAAATGTTGATCACGTGACGCCATTCGGTTACTCGCGCCAAAAAGAAAACCGGCAAAGTGATCAAAGATGTTGGGGAGTAAAACCGGCCGAAGCTATCATCCAGGGAAAGCTTTGTCCAATGACATAAGAAGCCGAATAATAGATAAGATAGTACAGGCCAGTGGCGACTTTACTACAGGTAAAAACGAAAAACTACGCCGTAAAAAACCTTAAATTGTACAACGGACATATTGGCGCGAAAATGAATTCACGGCCGTGGGAAGTCGAAATAAAGCATCACGTGATCAACAGTTTTGAAACCGCAGAGCCAAAAAAAATGTCATCACGTGACGACATTTTTTTAACCGCAGACTGAAACAAAAAAAAATCCCTTGTCCAAGGACGTCTGAGATCGATAGTATGTGAAAGCATAACATTTTTTTCCCAGAGATCAACCGTATGCCTTGTAAACCTGCCAACCCTTGATAAAGGAAAATCTGGAGATCCATTAAAAAAAATCTGGAGATTCTACAAAAGTAGTGAGATTTTTTGCCCAGATCAAGATTTAGAACAAACCCTTTTTCCATTAGGGGCAGTCATTAAGTGTTTATTTAAATGTTATCTTGCTTTATTTGTGTTCCCAGTACGTTGTAAGCATGGACATGACTAAACCGCTGCATAAAAGCATGCTAGCAGGGGCTTTGAAGAGGTGCTTGAAATTAGACAAAAAGCGGTAAACACGAGTACAAATCAGACAGAACTCCTCAGTATGGTAATTGTGTTATATTAGTTTATGGTACAAGTATTCTCTGTCATTTATTTTCCATTTTTTCACTCAACAAGGTAATATTTCATTTCAGAACGATTTCCCCCAAAAAACCGTGAGATTGGGAGTCTTGTCGTGAGGCCGTGAAAAAAGATAAACTCCTGAGACTCACGGCAAAATCGCGAGAGTTGCAGGTCTGCGTTTATTTTGGCAGTTATTTAGCACTAAATTTTACATAAAAATATTGTCTCATGAATATTGAATTTTGCATTATGATGTGACATCAATAACAAGTAACCACATCAATTCCACTGAAGAGCATACCTACATTTCATACATTTCCATTGCAATATGTTGGGGCTGTTGGCAAAATTGGGGAAAAGAGAGAAATGACCTGTTCTTCTGAAAATTTGTGGTCTTAGGCTATCAGTAATTTTGGTATAGGGTGGCAATACTCCCAGAAAATTGCCCTTTTCAAATAGGGTTTTCCGATTTAGCGGAAATAACGCGGAAACGGAAGGATTTTTTCCGGATATATAAGTGATTCAATTATCCATTACATTATCACAATGGAACTCAATTCGTTCTATAGGTGTCGGTACATTCACTAAAGCGTGATGCTTGAAGTTGTTTCTGGCGGTGAATTTGCCTGCAAAGACCTGTAAATCCGGCGTAGCTTTTTCTCGACAGCTAGAGTGACCTTAGTTTACCTTTTTGTAAACAAGGCCAAGCACACGAGGATTAACCGAGCACTGCTAAACGTACTGGTACGTCTTCTGAATTTCGGAAACGTGCCGTTTTTGTTTTGCTTGACAGTTAATATAGTCTCGGGTATAAATTCAGTTGCACAGCTGTATGTTGACTTCATTTTCGACATTTTAGGCTGTAGGCAATTTTAAATTGTATTTCCGTTCCCGGTTTCGCGGCTTAAGTATCTCAATACCTCTGAAGATACCGAAGAAGTTGTTGCAGGTCGGCATTTCGAAAGTTATTTGACTGTGGAAAAAATAATTTTAATCTGGATAAGTTTTCGGTTTAGGAACTGATGCCTTGTTTTCTCGAGAGAGCGCTACTAAGGTTTTCTCTAACTGTGGTCTGCTTCTTGACAATGTTCTCACGGGGTAAGATAATCAAGGTAGACATAGAAAAAAATGTTATGTAGGTTAAATCAACTCCGTTGGAGTCGAAAAGACAGTCGCATGAGAAAAAAAATTCATTAAAAATGCGAGGCGACCGTTCCTAACGACTTGCTAACGTGGTCCATGCGCGTTTCTTTGACACTGAAAGGTGGTGATCAGTATTTTAAAGAGGGATGCTTGTCTATAAGTACGCGGTTTCCCATCGCCCACTTCAGAAACAATGAAAAATACCATAATAATCTTTTACGTGCAGGCTCAGCCTTACCGGGATGTGATTTTTATTCAAGTCTCCTTTGTCAGAATAGCACAATGGAATTCAGAGTACATGTAGGAACGCTAGGAAGTAGCATTGTGTGTTCGTATACAAATGTTCACCGTATGCAAATTGCCAGGAAGTTGAAGCATAGCACGTGCAGTTCGTGCTAAAAACAAAAGGAATTAAAAACATTAGGCATTACCACCCAAACCTGCACTTTAAAGAGTTGTATAAGAAAGAAATTAGCATACGAAAAAAACAGCTTTTGTCTCATACGAGCTCTGACTGAAGGAGTCAACATCGCTTCTTGTTGTCGAACGTTTTGAGAGCCAAAAATTCTGAAGATGAAATGGGGAACCTGCCAAACAGAGCTATTCTAAAGACAACTCGCTTAGTAAAGGTGCTGTTACACTAGGCAACATTTCGTGCAACTTGTCTCGCAACAACTAAAAACCGTGCGTTGCGATGCTGCGAGACAAGTTGCCTGGAGGGTGTTACACTAGGCAATGTTTCTTGCAATTTGTCTCGCCCGACGGTGAAAGGAGCAATTTCATTGGCTAAAGTCACAAAACGTTGCGACACAAGTTGCAGGAAACGTGTTACACTACGCAACGCTTGAAAAATTCGTTGCGGCGTGGCGAGAATCGTTGCGAAAAGTAGAACCGACTTCTACTTCTCGCAACGATTGCGGCAACAAAAAAATCGCGAGAAATGTTTGTTGCGGGGTATGTTACACTGGGCAATTTTTCATGCAACTTGTGTCGCAACAAAATTGCGAGACAAGTTGCACGAAACATTGCCTGGTGTAACAGCGCCTTAAGTGGTGTATGATTTTTGCTGTTTAGCAACAGAGAATGACGAATATAAATTTTTTGTGATGAACCAATCTGGTTTCAGCACGTACGCAAAAATTCAACACTTGGATATATATTGGTTACATTATAGTCGCTTCACTTTCGTTAAGTTACGTTCCTTGTAGATGTTTGCAAAGAGAATAGCGAAAGCCGTTCAATGACTACTGAAAAGGGACATAAACGTTAATTTTGCGCAACAGTAAATCCACTGTGTAATGCAATCGAATAGTCCACTTTACAGTTGTGTGCTTGGTGACCTTGCCTTTGAGTGGAAGTGAGGCTGGAGGTGACCTTGCTTTGATACAAACCTTTCTGCCTTTCATATGTTAATAATGCTGTTCTCATGCTAACTTGGTAAATTTACATCTGAAAAGCTCCAAGGTCTGTATCATAACAAGGTCAACTTTAACCTCGCTTCCACTCAAAGGCCAGGACACTAAGAAGACAACTGTAAAATGGTCTATTAGGACCGGTTCAAACTCTGACCATCACATGTGCCAAATCTAATGTAAATGCGCAAGAACAAACAGAGTTTTCTCATTTGCATTAGATTCGGCACATGTGAAGTTCAAAGCTTGTTGAAAGAATATTAAAGATTCAGTCACCATTTGTTGTGTCAGTTGATAATTTGATTTTGATTGGCTATAAGCACGCAGCTAATTATTGCTTGCTGTTTCTGTTACGTCATACCTACAGACAATGAATTTTATATATGTAGAAGTGACGTCATACCTACAGACAATAGTTTGTCTGCTGTGCATTGATCACTTCTTTTGCGCGCTGTTGTCTTTACAAGTGCAGCTCAGGAATATGCATAATAAAACAATTATTGGATTCGGTTTTCGCATGATAGCGATAATTATCAAGGCCTCAGTTTGTGTTATCCGCCTCAGCCGAAGTTAATTAATACGTCACGTGCAGTGACTTTGTATCTAATAAAACACCACTGACATACTAATCTATAGGAATATTTTTATCAGATATAAAGTCGCTGCACGTGACGCATTATCGATCATTTGATAGGTTTGTGGGCTTTTAATTGTTTTGAAATTGCAGCAACCTATTGTATTTGTTTCAGAAAATCTTTTCCATTGTCTAATATCTCAACAGTAAGTAGACAATGAATAACTGAAAATGCATTGTGCAAATTGACCCAACAACGCATTTTCATGGGTCAATTAGCTAGCAAGGCGGAAAAAGTCTTTCCGTTTCCGCTAAATCGAAAAACCCTAATGTCATAATAATGAGCACAATACATCCTTGAGTATGCACACCGAAAAGTGCGTGATAGAATAAATACAGTAATTTTTTAATGAAGGTAAACATGACTTACTTGTCAACTTGAATTTTTGAAAGAATGTTTTTTTTTCTTGAGACAGTCATTTTAAGAAAATTGTATTTGGTATGTATTACTAACTCGCAAGTTTTTAAATATCCCAAAAGGTTACACAAAAAAAAACTTATAATAACTGATAAACTGCATTTGGTAGCCATAATTATATACAGCACTTTCAATTAACATGTCTCCTGATGACTGCAATATTGGCTCCAGAAATGCCAGTTACCCAATCACGTGCCCCTAAGTTCTGATTTCAAGTTGTTCGTTTTACTGCTTTTAAACAGCTTAAGTTGTTCGTTTCACTCGAAAAAATCGCAAGTTGTTCGTTTCACCGCTTTGAAACCGCTTATTTTGTTTGTTTCACCTAACAAAAACATGGAAAAAGCACCAGTTGTTCGTTTTACTGTTTTTAAAGCACTCGAGTCGTTAGTTTCACTGCTTTTGAACCGCTCAAGTTGTCCGTTTCACTTAATCAAAGGGCTCTTAAAGCCATCTCGTTAATGCGAGAGAATGTAAGGTTAATAAAAAACAACAACAACAACAAGAATTGGAAAAGTTGGGTGCCTTTGATAGGTAAATGTAGTAAAAACGTGATAGGTAATATGTGTAAAGCTGCTAAATGGTTTATTGAAGTTGAAAGATTGAAAATACCTGTAGGTCTAATCGAAGAGTTAGACATTGCAGTCATAGAGGACTTAAGGGCTCTATTTCAATAAAAGTCATGAGCAACAAAATAATCACGAGTATGAATGTAAATAATTTTCATGTTAATTTAGCGTATTTGTTCAAAATAGTCTTCATTTTACAGCTGAGGGGAAACTTCAACTTGATTATATTAAGCGAACAAGAAGCTGTACACAGCTTGAACTCGTGGCGCCTTTAACTTATTGCAGCATTGATTCCCAAGTGATTTGAGTGCTTTTACAGAGAAACATAAGCTTGAAATTATGTCTAATCAAAGGCTCCTAAGAGCCAACCCGAGAAGAAAAAATGCTAACGCGTAACGCGTAACGCAATATTGCCGTACGCTTACGTTTTCACACTGACACAGTTCGATATATATTTTTTTTAATAAAACGTAAGGATTTTTGACGAACGAAAAATAAAGTACATCACTTTCATAATGTCCAGTTCGAAAAAAGAAAAAAAAAGAAAAAAATCAAAGGGCTCTTAAAGCCATCTCGTTAATGCGAGAGAATGTAAGGTTAATAAAAAACAACAACAACAACAAGAATTGGAAAAGTTGGGTGCCTTTGATAGGTAAATGTAGTAAAGACGTGATAGGTGATATGTGTAAAGCTGCTAAATGGTTTATTGAAGTTGAAAGATTGAAATACCTGTAGGTCTAATCGAAGAGTTAGACATTGCAGTCATAGAGGACTTAAGGGCTCTATTTCAATAAAAGTCATGAGCAACAAAATAATCACGAGTATGAATGTAAATAATTTTCAATATTGCCGTACGCTTACGTTTTCACACTGACACAGTTCGATATATATTTTTTTTAATAAAACGTAAGGATTTTTGACGAACGAAAAATAAAGTACATCACTTTCATAATGTCCAGTTCGAAAAAAGAAAAAAAAAAGAAAAAAAGGACTCTCTGGAAAATCGAACTCGAGCCGTCCGGGACTGAGCCACACACTCAATCACTGCGCTGTCCAAGAGCACATACTGCCTACGGACTAAATTTTATTATTTTAATCTAGATACGCATCAGAACGCGTGTTTAGGTTGCAAAATCCTTTTAGATCGATTTTAATGTTGCACTAAAAACTCCAAATGCGAAACATCTGTAACCTTATTGTTGTCTATATTCGTTTACATCAAATTAATTATTGTTATCGTTGGATTCACGTTGAATTCCTGTTACGAAACGTGTTCGTAACAAAGCATTTGCTCACTAAGTTTACAGCTGATGGAAGGAGCGAGTGAGTGAGTGAGTGAGTGAGTGAATGAATTTTATTTAAACACCCTTGCCGATAGCCTGTTCATCATGCTTTCACGTATACACGGGTTTAAAAGTAAGACCACACTGCATTCACTAGATTCAGTAGCTGACACTTAAACTCGACCCGGAGCTTGATCGCTAAGCGTCCTAAGCAAATGGCAAGTTTAATATACAAAACACAGAACTTGCCAGAGCAAAAATCCCACAGGAAAAAGCAGCGAACACAATATTAAACGGCCTATCCATCCATGAACGCCTTGAATTGTCTTGAAAGTGTGCAGTTGTACGCAGTAGTTCTTTATCTTGCTTCTCGAGTACACACACGGAGAGATTTTACGGTATGTATTTCATGGCCGAAAGCCATATAGTCGTCGATATAGACTTAAATATGCGTGCATAAATTTGCATGCGCTAATGTGACACGAAAAAAAAAAAACAAGAAAAGTCAACGCCGGATTTACAACTCGTGTGCTTCGCCACGAGTAATGAGCCGAGGCCAATTTGGTTGCTACGGGGGGAAATTATGAGGAGGGATGGGGGTGGCAAAACTACTTAGATTCAATCTATCTTTAGAGAGCCCTTTTACTTAGTTAATTTTCTATGTTTTGTATCAGTCACAGTATTTTAGTAGCAATGACTTGTATGGCACTACAATGGCGATTTTCCTATCAATCGAAATTTGGGAAAGATGTTCGAAGGTTAAAAAATATTTACTATCTTTATTTATTGATATTTAAACAAAACTAAAACATATTGAAACGATTTTCATTTGGGATTAAAATTGATTTACTAGCAATGTTTTTAAACAGCCAATTAATATGTGCAGTGTATATGTGGATGTATGAGACAAAACAAGAACTTTGTGCATGTGAATAAGTTCAGTAAAAAGACTTCAGTAAAAAAGGAATGTTTTATCTAAATACTTCACTAAGGTAGACTATTGTAAAAAAGGCAAATGAAAATATTTTACTTGTCGCTTTTTCCGTCAACTAAAAAATTGTGTACCTTCGGGCAGAATGGTGTCTCTTGTGGGAATAGAGCTGGTGATTAGATTTCGTTTCCTTTTATAGCCGAAGCTGTTTTCAAAACATCTCGGCTTAAAGAAGCCTTGGTAAAAACGACAAGCGACGTGGCCCCGAAAATTGCCGACATGAGACGTTCTGAACAGCGAGAAGCGGCTCGATTCCGCTTCAAAAATACGACAAATTACGACAGCGACTTTAGAAGGTTGTGCAATTTACCAATTAAATTAAACATTATTGACCATATCGTTCATATCAACACCCGACGGCCAACGGTCTTTTACATGTAATGATCAATTTGTTATTGAAACGTCTACCAACCTCGTTCCCAAGGCCCCTATCTTCCTCTCTCTTGGATCGGACGTGCAGTTAGAGTACACCCTAGACTCCCGGTATACACATACATATCCGTGACCTTTGATTTTTGATTTTTTGGCGCAAATTGGTTTTAACAAACTTAATAATTTTCCTTCGAGCATTTTTATTTTAAAAAGAGACTTTTCTTTTTATCTTGATGAAAAATTGCACTTTATCAAATAAAGACAAATAAGTGACAGGTCACGCGTGTGGTTTCCGTTCGAATTACACGCACCAGCTCCCCCGACGGTGTCAATTTGCGCGAGGGCAAAAGTAACGACCCTCCCCTCGGGTGAATGTCATTTTGTCTCTGTGACGCGGTCGCTAAGCTTTAGTATTCGAATTTCGTGGTACAAAAAGATGGCCAGAATTGCTCCAAAACGGAGCCCTTTTAGAGACCGTGAAAGGGAATTTGGAAGCTAGCACGAATCGCACGGGTAGACATTTAACCTGCGGCCTCACTGGTGGCAATTCGGGGAGCTTGAGTTGAATTGTTTAGAATTTATTGGCTTTCGCGTGGCGAGGGTTCGCTCAGAGGTCTCCAGCCTTCCCTTCTTTTCTAGTGGATAGTGGGGCGAGTGACAAAAGTTGTAAAAATGCATTTAAACTGGTCAGGATACATCAAGAGACAATAAAGTAAAGGTGAGAAGACTTTGTGTAATGTGTAGTGTGTAATATTTTCGATTTTTCTATCGCTTATCAATTCCGTGACAAATCGTATTATTACCTAGTATATTTCATTACTGTGCACTGGCTTCGAATCTGTAACTTGATGTCACTCACATCACGATCATCTGCCTGTAGGATCATCCAATTTAAATCTTTGATGTGTGCCACAACGCATCGGATAAATGTTTACGCTTATCCGCGTTTGTAGATCTTTATATATAAGATATAAACATCTAAGAATTTTACGGAGATTTTAAAGAAGAAAAGAACTGATCCATGACCTATGGTCGCTACAATGTCTGTCATTGATCGATCAGAGTCCGTTCACGCATATTCATTGCTATTTTAAGACTTAAATTCAGCCAGGAAGTCAAGACAAAAAAGTGCATATCCTTAGAATTCCTCTATTCCTCAAAGAAAGAATTGAGCAAATATATATTTTTCCAACGTTAATTTTATTTTTACAGTTTTGAGATTCGCTCATTCCTGTTCTTTTATTATCTTCCGGAAACCGGACATTCCACAAAGATAACAAGGTATCGCAAAACATTCATAATCCATCGGACAAAATTATCAACAAAAGCGGTGGCAAAGAAACTTTTGATAACTCAGACGTCAGATGTGGGTGGGCTGAAATATCTGTTTTCCGCTTAGTTGTCAATGCTTGTTAAAGGAAATATTTCACGCAGTTGTTGTATGTTGTTATCGCTATCGATATGAAATGTTTTGGAAAGTGAAGCGGACATTGATTTTTCTTTTGTGGAGAGTTGAAAAAGAAATGGCTGCATAAGTTAATGTTATACATGAATGGGTTATTTGCGAATATATAGTAGTTCTGTCTTTTTTTATTCGAAAGTCGAGAGTTTTCTATTTCCGGTATCATGTGTTTAGTAACTATTAGAGATTAAATGGGTCTGCTTTAAACCTCAAAATATAGTGTTGACAGTGTCTTCTTGACGACCCCCGGGGTCACGACCGCAGTAAAATTTCGTAAAATATTCTATTAAGATCCAAGTCTTATGCGATAGTCATATATTGGAATAGTGGGATCTTGCAATTGTTTTTTAATAGCTCCTCAGAGTTTATTTCGCGTGTAAGTGTAATGTGTTTCTCGGAGTTAGGCAGTATCTCCATTGTCAGAAGTATAGCATCATTACATACGGTTTTAAATATTTGAATCTCCAGCATGATAGCTGTACACTTTAATCAAGGTTCCCGGAAAGTGACATCATGAAACTTAGCGCCCCAATTTCTCAAATTATAACATTTGTACTAAAGTAATCAAACATGCGGGATTCCTGACCGCAGTATTTTTCAAAACCTTTTTCTGATCTGCCGGAGATACAGGCAAGGTTGTCCGTTGTTGCATTATTATGCAGTATTACTTTATTTTGTATTAAATTTTCCACCGCAGAAATATACTCGCGCAGAAAAAAATACTTGTTTTAATGATGTATATCGGCTTAACAAGAACTTTTCAACAGTGAATATATTGCTATCATAACTCCGAGGCGACCGGCACAACAGTCATCTGTATTCCCGATTCAACTCCACACACGTCCTCAAAAGAACCAGAGACTGTTATCATAATACTGATACATTTTTACAACAACGTACAATAATTCACTCACTAGTTTTCTGGTTGTTTATGTTCATATTGGCGCCAGAACAGCAACCATATAACTAGGAGAACTATAAAAACCTCCGGTCAGGAAGTGAAATTGTTTAATACCGATGCCTTGGATTTTATTTATACTTGACCAGAAATCCGCAAACATTTCCTCCCAGCAGAAATTTAAGCTGTCCCGACCGCGCACAAAAATTTCCTCCCGCAAAACAAATTCAGTCAAAATTTCCTTGTGCACGGTAGCTAAACCAATAAAACTATGACGTCTTTCCCATACTATTGCATACAAACGCAAAGTTCATGCTATTTTGCTCTGCCATATCGCTCATATTAAAACACAAACTTTCCAGTCCAATATCGTCTCCATTCGTAAAAGTAGACCGTGAAATTCTCAAACTACGTTTCCCAAGAAAACGTATTTGACCTATTTTTACCATTCTCGAAAGCAGCTTGAATGGCTTTACGACAAATGATTGAAAATTTGATATATTGATACGTAACGTGAGATATCAAAACTAAGAACTTTAATATCTTTGCGGTGACGTAATGTGAAATACGACAAGTTCATCACAAGTTCTGACATCCCAATACCCTAGGGAAATTAACAATAGGACCGGGGGTGTTCCTCAAATATTTTAGTGACGGTATGTGACGCCCTTCTTGAAATCCTAACCGCTTTAACCAACCATATCCTCAATGCCCTAATATAGCTTCTATGAAGAAGAAAGAAGAAACTCCCCCCCCCCGGAAAAAAGTCCACAAAAATTTGTTAACAGCTTTTGCCCCTTTTTTCGTGGTAATTTCGAAATCTCGCTTAATGCGCATGCGCATTAACGAGATAAAAAAAGGACAAGTTGTTTGTTTCAGTAATAAACCGCTCAAGTTGTTCCTTTCATCAATAAAACTCAAACACTGCAGCGTGTTGTCTTTGTGTACTAGATGCCCCTTGGAATTACTGTTATGAATACTGATTTAAGGTTAGACATTTGAAGGGCTGCGTGCATAACCGTCTTATGTCAAATTTTAAGCCTTTTTATTTTATCTTAGTCAGATTTGTCTCATTTTTGGCATGTGAATAACAAATTAATTGCAAAACATTGTTCTAAATAAAGTAAGTAATGGTCAAGTGATGCCTTAATGTATCCCAGCCCAAAGGAGCCTGAAAAAAAAATCAGGGCTTTTCAACGGGAATCGAACCCGTGACCTTCGCGTTACCGGTGCGATGCTCTACCAATTGAGCTAAGAAAGCCACATATTGGTAGAGCATCGCACCTGTAACACGGAGGTCACGGGTTCGATTCCCGTTGAAAAGCCCGATTTTTTTTCAGGCTTTTTCGGGCTGGGAAACAGTAGCTTAAGGCCTCACTTGACCATAGAGTGTTTGCACATGATGTCATAAAAATTAAAAAATCTAAAGTATACATCCTGCAAAGCTGTTTCTAACATGGTCTAACATGGTATGTGGATACCAGTGTTATAATCTTTCACAAAAAGTTTCAGGTTTTAACGATGTTTCGTTTTCGATTTATAAAGGTTGCAAATGTGTCACGAAATTCGTCACGCTATTTCAGATAAGCCGTGAAAATAAGAGTTAATAAGCAAAATTGAACCAGTTGAAAGTTATTTTTGAATTATAGATGCTTATAAGCCGATTTCATGCCTCTTATAGTGAATCCAATATTTTGTGTGATGAGATTTTTGGCCGCTCCATACATTTCTTACTAAGTATGTCTATACCCATTCGCCAATAACTCTTGAATGAAATGCTCTCGCGCTTCAAAATTTGACCCAGATGTGTAGTTTTAAACTCTCTACAATTCCATAAACATTTTAGAATCGAAAACTGCTTGTGAATTTTGATATGACGTCAGTGAAAACACTCTATTACTTACTTTATTTACGATGCTACTGAAGGACAACAATAAATGTTTATTGTTCAGAATTTTTTTCTGTTGGTTTTTCCTTCGCTTTGGAAAAATAACGTGTGCAATTCCGTGTCTCCCGATGAATCCCGCTCGAGAAAATTTACCCAAATTTCTCGATTTTATGCTGATTTTTCACTTCAGATGGCTAATTTTGGGCCCGTACCACTAAATCTCGCTCAAAAAAAAAATCAATCCTGAACGAAAGTTTACTACTTGGGCGTAGCGGCCAAGTATAAAAATGCGATTTGGTAGTACACAAATGTGCAGTATTGCGCAATGACAGGGTGTGGTTGGTTCCCGCTGAGTGGTTACTTCTTTCATGATACGATTTCACAATCAGCCTTGTCACTGGACTCCTCCTTGGTAGAATGATAGGGAATCTTGCATCAAATGGCAAGTAGTCAACATAGCACAGTCTACCATCTGAACGGAGTTGACCGTCTTCGTCTAGGGCTGGTTTCAAACCAAGTAGTTTGTTGTTTGACGGAAGAGCCTTGTCCTTCACCAGCCCCTTGTACTCTTCACAAAATGCTTCTTGCTGTGCTTCTCTGATCATTTCAGTCTCTGCATCTGCAACTTCCTGGTATTTCAGCTCCCCAGAGCTTCTCCCACTGCTAGGTGCTCTACAGTTATTCACGAACCGTTGAACCCATGCTTTCACTCTCAATAGACTGTTCCAACTTGAAAATCTGCTGGGCTGTAGACGGGAAGGTATCCCTGGTTTCAGCACAAACAGAGTCGATTCTCTAACTGGCTCTCCAAACGTTGTCTTCACTTTCTTTCGCACTTCTGTGGCTGCTTAAGGACTTAGATAAATCTTAGTCTTCGGCCACGCTTCTTCCTCTTCGCTTAACAATGTAGGTCCTCGCCACCACATCTCACTGAGTGCCAATTCATCAACTGCAACACCTCTGGTAGGTAGATCAGCCGGATTCTCCCTCGTGCTCATATAGCGCCACTTACTAGAGCGGCTTGAATCATGAATTTCTCCGACCCGATTCGCCACGAAAGGTTTGAAGCTACCACTGCGACCCCGTATCCAATACAAAACATTCATGCTGTCACTCCAAAATGTCAGCAGGTTCTTGTCAACTTTCAGTATCTTTGCAATGTTCAGTGCCAGCCTCAGATCTAAGACAGCCCCCATAAGTTCCAGTCTAGGGATGCTTGTTGCCGACAGTGGTGCTACTCGTGTCTTGGAAGCTACCAATCTGGTGGAGATCGTTCCATCCTCGTACTGGTACCTTACATACGTCGCTTGCTCCATAGGCTTCTCCTGATGCGCCAGTAAGGTATGCAGGGTCACTGCACCAACATTGCAGTCCAACTGCAGACAGCGGGGAACTTTCACATCTGTCAGCTCTCTAAGTTCCTCAAATCATATCTTGGCTGTCCTTGCTTGGCTCTGGCCAAGCGGATCATCCCAGTCCAATCCAGAGGTCCACATTTCTTGAAGGAGTATCTTCACTCTAATCACATACGGATTACAGATTACGGATACGGATAGAAATCCCATCGGATCCAACAGCATAGCTACCTTGCGCAGAAAGTTCCTCTTAGTTAAGGGAGAGTCATCCTCCGGTGGATTCACTTTATAAGTAAAGACATCTTTAGCAAGCCACAACACACCAAGTGTCTTCACTGAGGGCAAGCTTCCATTGTCTAAGTCCACTTCAGCAGCTCTGTCTTCTTCTGGTATCTTTTCCAGTACTCGCTTGGAGTTTGAGAGCCATTTCCTTGCGTGCATACCAGCGGACTCCCAAAGTTTTGATAGCTGATCATACAGTTCTAAGCACTCCTCGTCACTAGTTACAGAGTCCATGCTGTCATCCATGTAGGTGGACTCCACGATTGTTCAGCGGCTTTCGGGTACTGTTTCTTGTTCTCTGCTGCGTGCTTCTGTGAGACAAACTGCGCATGATAGGGGCACGAGTTGACGCCGAAGACCAAGCTGTTGAACTGATACTCTTCAGGTGGTCTTGACTGATCCAGGTCTCTCCATAACAAGCGGTGTAATGGTTTACTTGATGGTGCCATTCCGATTCGTAGATACATCTCGGCAATGTCACATATGAGCGCAACTGGAAATCTTCGAAAACGTAACAACACATCAAAGAGATCACGTTGAAGCTTATAGGCCCTTGATAAATAGCATCGTTCAATGATACACCATTGCACATCGCAGAAGCATCGAACACCACGCGAGTCTTAGTGATCGTCTTCTCTGGTTTCACAATGGCAAAGTGAGGAAGATACCAGGCTTTCTCAACCTTGTCTGAAGGCGTCACCTTGGAAACGTAGCCTTTCTTCAGGTACTCCTTGATAACGTTAGAATACGCTCCACCCAACTGCGGATCTATCAGGAGTCGTTTCTTGGTGCTCAGCAACCGGTTCACAGCCATGTCATAGTTGTTTGGCAATTCAGAGACATTTGGTTTCCACGGCATTTAGACTTCATATTTTCCATTCTTGAACTGAACTGAGTTTTCAAATCCTTTGATGGCTGACTCTTCTACCGGTCTCAAGACTCCCTTTCTTTAACTCTGACCCAGACGTCTCGATCTCCCAAAACTTTTGTAGACCCGAAGTCAACTCTTTCTCCTGTGGGTGCACAAAGCCACGTTCAGATTTGTGCACGGTAAACTACCATCAACCACATCAGCTGCATCAATGCACGTCCAGCCCAAAGCTGTCAGGCGAGCTACAGGTTCACCAGGCTGCCCACGAATATCCTTGATTGAATAATGCAGTTCCGCATAATATCCCTATCAACATATCAACAATTGGTCGAGGGCCCAAGTTTGGGAAGTTAATGCCTTGCAGATGCTTCCATTTGGTGGCTTGTACTTTCCAGTCTACTGGTCGCATGAAAACTGAAACTCTAGTAACTCTAGAACACTGAAACTCTAGTACTGGTCCTGCCATCTACACTCAAACTCTACAGGCATCGTCTAAAACGAACCCTCTTTACCATTTAGTACATTAACAGTTATGTTCTGGACAGTCCCTTCCAAACCTAACTCAGCAGCCACACCTTCGTTTATGTACGACTTGGTACTAGCATCATCCAACAATGCATTCAAGACCAACTTTCGACCCCCGTTCTTCACTACTACTGGAACAGTACGTAGACCCACAAAATGTGTCTGTTCAAGGAACTTTGAAGCTGTCATAGTCGTTGTTAAGGAGCACTCACTTGAAACCATTCGCTCCCCCTCTGTGCCAGAACTAGAACCAGCTGGTCCATTTCCACTCCGCGCCATCCCAGCAGCTAACTCTCTTCTTCCTCCTGGACGCACTGTCCCTGGATCTTGATTTGCTCCGTCTCCAGCACCATCATCTCTTGTTGTCGGATCTCCATAAAGCAGACTATTGTGTGTTCTTTGACAGCCATCAATACCACAAGGTTTGCTCCGGGTGCATTGATTACTTGTGTGATTTCTTCGTAGACAACAGAAGCAAACTCTAAGCTGTTTAGCTGCACGCCAACGACTGCGGACATTCGTTTTCTTAAACTCCTCACAACGCCACAGTGGATGATCCTTCTTGCAGTACTCACAGTCCATCTTGGTCTTTCCTGATGGTTTTGTCTGTCCGAAAAAGGTTCGCCCCCTTCTCTGCGCTTTCCTGCTACGCCACACAACGTCTCCGCTGCAACAGTTTAGAACTCGGCCTCTTGAATGATCCACTCTCGAAGTGTCTCAAGACACTCTGGTTTCTTACACTCGAATACCCATCTACTGTAATTAGAAAGCATTGACTCGCTCATTTTCTTCTGTATCTTCAAGTACAAAGTCCCATGGCCAAGTTCTTCCTGCCTTCCAACTTCTTTGAGATTAATGACAATTATATCCAGCAGGTCCGCCAATTTATCCAAATCCTGAGAAAATTCGGTGCAAATCGGCCGAAATTGGTCCAACTCTTCCATGTACAAGTTAATCTGACGACGCTGTCCCCCATACTTTCTCTCTAATCTGCTCTTAGCTGCTTGATAAGCTTCCGCCGAATGACCTAGACTTTCAACTGCTTTCAGTGCTCCCTAAGTCACGTGTCTAAAAGAAATCAACTAATACTTCATAGGTACGAATCAACAGTCCTTCTCATCATGGAGTTCAAACCTTTTGTTTGTCGATGCGAGGCGAACGTACCCTGGGTGCCGGAAGGTTTTTTTAGTGAAAACCGGAGAGTTTGAGCGGCGAAGCCGCGACAACGAGGCGCAACGCGCCTAGAAAAAAGAGAAACCTCCGTCTCGCGAGTAGCCTCCTGCGCAGACGTCCTTAGGGCGCGTCACGCAATCTTTCCTCCCCCACGTGGGGACCTCCTAGGAAGCACTCCCGCTTCTCCGCTGCTGGCTCATATCCTTTGTCTGTCTTGCCCAATTTCGGATGGCCAGCAAGAACTCACTTCGAGCTGCCCAAAGCTGTATTTCAAGTGTCCGACCACGCATAGCGGACCTATCTGCCACTGTCGCAAAGCATTTCGGGAAATTCTATAGCAAAAGCGAAATGGAGGTTCCCGCCCAGATTTTATAGAAAACAAGAGGCTGCATTGGTAGCCTATACTCATGCGCTTGCATAAGAAAGTTTTACGGTTTATCTTAACTGGGTCACGCACCCCTTCCCTCTCAATGAATTTTGCGTGACATGGATGGAAGTGAAGCAAAAAACGGCAAACTGATCCTTACAGCAGAAAAAAAGAAGCAGAAGCAGAAGCAAATAAAATAGATAAAAGTGGAATATAATAGTGCCCAATATTTCGCTTTGCAAAACAAAGCTTCTTCAGGGGCAAGCACTATAAATGATCACAACTGTAAAACCGTTATACAAGTGGTTTTGAAAAAACTAAAGAATAACAAAAACAATGAATATGATTGGCCAATCATATTCATTGTTTTTGTTATTCTTTAGTTTTTTCAAAACCACTTGTATAACGGTTTTACAGTTGTAATCACTTATAGTGCTAGCCCCTGAAGAAGCTTTGTTTTGCAAAGCGAAATATTGGGCACTATTATATTCCACTTTTATCTATTTTATTTGCTTCTGCTTCTGCTTCTTTTTTTCTGCCGTAAGGATCAGTTTGCCGTTTTTTGCTTCACTTCAAGTATTAATACTGATCTAGGTCTGGAAACCAGATCCGGCCATTCTCATCGGTTTGTTGCAGTGATCGTGCATTCCATGTTTCTTTTTATATGGATGGAAGTCTTGTTTTGTTAACATAATATCAGATATCATTTATTACGACTGAATTTACGATTGAATTTGAACACCTTTTATAAGCATTTCTCCAAAACTAGCGAGAACACAAAGAGAAAGTCAATCACAAATTGATATCAACATAAATTCCCATCGAAAAAGTCCAAATGCTAGTGGCTTTAAAAAAAAAAGTTTATAGTGGACGAGCACTTAGCTATCAAGCTATTTCACAGGTACGCCACTTAAATACAGAAACAAATATTGAACACTTGACTCGGCCATTTGAGAACAAGAACGTGATTACGGGCACGCCGAAATCACAAGGTCGCGTGTCAACCAATCAGACCAGTGAAAGTCGTCCCGCGGGATGCGGGAAACTTTAAAAAAAAACAAAGAAAATTAGTGACTACGAAAAGAAACTCGACCGAAACCTAGACTCCTATCGCTGCGCGCATGAGTAAAGAGTCTCGACTTCGGATATCGGGCATTTCGACCACGCCACAGGATGGCAAATGGCCCACAACTCACAATGCTGCCTACTTTCTGATCCGAAGTCATTCCAGACTTTACCACCGGCTCGTCTTGTCCACCCGGCCCATTTTCACCTCCAGTGCTGAATAGCACTTTGGGCCGAGGTTTGGCAAGGACACGTCTCAATTCCTCGAGAGGTGCCAGAGACTTTTAAGATTTCTGGAACATTTTTCCACTTTTAATGGTTTCTCTGTCCTCAGAAACACTATACTACCCACTTCATCTAGATGACGGGCAAGTACAATAGTTACTACAAGATCCAAGTCGGAGCTATTCCATTTGCTTGTCAAGTTGTCTGGCCTTGTAGTTATGAAAAAGATCTACATTGTATCCTTTGCTTTCAACCCAGCTTGATCGCACAAGGATGTAATAGGTCTTTGTACCTTTTTCTAAACTTTCCTTCAATAAATATTATATATTGTATTTCACAGTTGTCAAATTCAGGAAAGCTATATCCGCTTTGTCTTGTTATTGTTTCAATAACAAGACAAAGCCACCCCTCCCGTTGCCATGGCAACAAGACAAAGCCACCCCTCCCGTTGCCATGGCAACTGTAATTTCTACACGTAGTCTCAGCAAATCAGATCTCATAAATTTCTCAGCCAGTAGTATAAACCCTTGAACTAAACATCATAGCCAAACATAAATTGACCTGATCCCCATCAAGAGAGTTATTTGTATTCAATAGAGTAAACAGCACTACAAACAGCCAGAAACACCAGCATTTTGGAATTCCATTTCTCTATCCATGCACAACACTACAACAGTAGTTCACAAGTTCTTACAACCCTATGTGATAATTGATTACAATTTGCTTTATGAGGATAAATACAATTTACTAATTTGAATAAACTGCCTACAATGTAACCTGGGGGTCATTTATCTTCTAATATTGGAATAAAATGCTGGTAAAAGTCCTTTGTTTTCTCTGTCATTAATTCCTGCATACACTCGGGCAATTCTGCAGAGAATACACCTGAAAACGAAATGGCAAATAATAAACAAACATATAAGAATGTCAAAAATAAAATCTTCATTTACTATTAATAGCAGGTAACCCCACCCACTCCCCACTCCCCCTGAAAGCAAATACCCAAAGTGTCAGACTAACTATTTTAAATTGTGCTCTGACATACTTTAAGCCAGCGTTTGTCCCTTTTAAATTGCAAATACACAGCGTTTGCTCTTTTTAAATTGCAAATATGTGAAGTGTGAACAAGGTGCAAAAGTGGGACAAAATGTCACTTGATTAGCTGTTAACATTGAGCCCACAATATGCATTGGTCACCTGCCTTACCCATGGAAATGGCATTGGAGGGAAGGGAGGGTGAGGAGGGTCGAGGAAGGTGGGGAGGGTGGGGAGGGTGGGGAGGGTGGGGAGGGTGGGGAGGGTGAGGAGGGTGGGGGAGGGTGGGGAGGGTGGGGAGTTGGATGCAGGGGGTGGGGGTCTGTAAAGCAAAATGTCAAAGAGATGGGAGGGTTCTGATGTTATGTATCCATGAGTTGGCTAATAGGAGCCTTTGATATTCTTTTTTAAGAGAGTAATGACTTACCAGGGGATCCTGAGTAAAGTGTGAATGGGGGAACAACAGTTTCGGGAGGAAGAACAGTATTATCTGCTATGGCACAACAGTCTTTTAGCACACTCCGGCGACCCTTAGAAAAGAAAACAAGAAGATTTCATAAACTCCATGATCTGAGACTCATTTAAGAATGAACACAGAAAACGTTGGTCCCCTTCAATAAAATTTGTGGTTACAAAATATGAAACAATGATTTCTCTCAGTAAAATAAGTGATTCCTTCACAGTCCAATTGGTATGTAATTTCAATAAGCTGACATTCAATATTACAATTAAATGTCTGTAATTTAAACAACAATAAAATTATATAAGACCTTATATGTACATATAACAAATATAATAATATAAGACAATAAATTGTACTGTGTGAGTACAAAATTACCACTGATAAATGGGCCGCGTCACACAAAAAGGGCCCGGATGACATGGCACGTGATTTTGAGTAATTTGCATTTAAATCAGCTGCTCAAAATGGCGGAAGCCTTGCAGTATGTGCATTCAAGGCGCGATTTTTACGGTTTTAATTTTTATTTCCAGACTTTTTTTTGCTTCCATCATATTATTTAGGGATTGAAGTGGGCAAAAACGCTGAAAACTCAAAAACGAAAAAATATGTCGTCCAGGCCCTTTTTGCGCAACGCGGCCCAAATAGTAATGCTACTTGTTAAGTACTACTTACAATAACACAGTTTTTCCCAATGTGAACGTAAGATCCTACTTGCGCAGCATTGACAACACAGTCCTCCTCAATAATTACATGGTCTCCAATATGAAGTGGAAAGAATGCAACCCTAACAAAATTTAATATTTTAGTCAAAGCAGATAGAGTTCAAATTAATCTTTAAAGGCCTGACAGGGAGGTGCAAAGGAAAGTTGTTCTTGATTGATATGTAACAGTTCAATTGGACAATTCATTTCTGACATAAAAATGAATCCCGTTTAATTTTCACTTTGAACACACCTTTTTAATTTGAACAAGTATTTAAAACAATGTACAAACCCTTTGCTGAATTTCTTGAATGGAGGCCTAATGACACTTCTTTTGCTTATCACACACTGTCGTCCTATTCTCACATTTGCAAGATCTCCACGGAGGATACAATCAGATTGAATGATGGTCTGAAATGCCAAAAATGATCGTAATTTAGCATAGAAACTACCTACCGGTACCTATTCACTGAACTACTTCAGGACAAGATAACAAGTAAAACAATGAACTTAAGGGGGCACTGTCCCACCAAAATAACAAAATTCTGCTCTTCTTATTTCCATGTTATATCGCTAAATGCCACAAAATATTCAACTTAATTGGATAAAAAGATTCCATAGAGCAAAACAGAAGCAGTAGTTTAGAGATAAAGTGCAGGATTGCAAGGATTAAAATGGATTACATTTCATCAAATTTGATTTAGTGACAGGCAGTCAAGAAATCACAATTGCCATTCTTGTAGAATTTTGACTGTTTTAGGCATTATTTTGTCTCAGTCTTTAGTTAATATTAAGTTTTCTTTGCTTTCATCACTTTTGGTGATATTTTCGAGATAATAAAATTAAGTTTAAAGCAAGCTCCTGTCCATAATCATGAAAACATGATATATCAACAGGGATAGTGTCCCTTTAAAGCTAAATGTTATGCACCTATCAATGTTAAGATCAGGGGAGGGGAGGCTGGGTACATATATGAGCATTTCATTTTTTTCAATAAGTTTTGGTCAAAAGCCCCATCCCTAGGTGCAAAATATGGATCAAATCAGATCAAATCCCCTACCTTGGTAACAATTTACCATAATAGTTATGAACATACTTTTGACAGTCCTTCTCATTAAAATATTGAAATGTCCCCACCCTGGGGCCCACACATCAAGAGGGTGAGGATGAAAATACAGGTCAAATGACCCATATATGCCCAGCCTCTCCCCCAGGCTTAACATTGATAGGTGCATTACGTAAAAGCTGTAGTTCCAGTAGGCATGTTTACAGCAGTGTTACAAACTTGTCAAGCCATTTCCATTTTTAGTGAACCATTCACCTTGAATCTGTCAGTTATTGTCAGTACCAGTATTTGTTACTATGGTAACCTTCAACGCACTGGTCAGATGCTTTAACCAATTAGCTACAAGAGATTTGTGGCAAACAAGGCCATACACTAGGTTCATATATGATAATTCATTATGATAGTTCATAATAACTACCTATACAGTTTAAATTATTGTTTAACATTCTCTTGTCTTGCATGTAATACAATAATTTCAGATTTTTCAGTGAGCTATTCAAACTCTGTCTTCTCTATATATATTTTCTGTGTTTTTTGTCGAAAACTTATGGCAAAAAATGAATTTCATTCTTGTCAAATCTCCAAACCATTTCAGCATCAATACATCACTGTTGACACACAAAGTTATCATGTCCTTGTTACATTGTTGAAATTTTGGAAGTGAAAATAATTTAATAATAATAATAATAATAATAATAATAATAATTAAAAATGGAAAATATCTTTATTAAAAACAGCAATAATAATAATGTACAATAACTATAAATTGATACTTGAAAATAAATGAAAGTTAAAAAGAATTACATTTCTATATATACATTTTTTGATAAAAAAAATTATTTAAAGAAATAGCAAATTTTGGAGTTAAATGGGAGATTAAAAAACAAAACAACAAAATCTGTATTTTATTAGTCCACGACGAAAGATAAAAATAAAGGGAAAAAAATAAATCTAGCTAATTTCTACACGTCCACTCTCAACTTGCAAGTCTGTGTTTTGTAAGTCCATGGCGACTCTCCTCTTTGAATGCGAATCTCTGAGGCATAGTAAGCTGAACTCAAGATTGAGAAGGAGACTTTCATTCTGATCCAGGAAATAGTGGTAGCATAATCTTCGTCTTTCTTGATAATTGCAAGAAGCTCTGCTAGTTGACTGTGGTATCATCTACATTCTTGCACAATGCAGGGCTCGAAATTTTAAAAAAATCTTAATTGCAATTTGCGAGTCATTCCTAAATAAAAGTGTAACTAAGGATAAAAATAGAAGTTTCCTTTAAAACTATAAGACTATCAAAGTGAAATTAACTATACATTATAGTCAATAAGATAAAGCTATGTATTATTATTAATTACATTACTAATTACATGAACATCAATGAATATGTGATATATAACTCAGTCTTAAACATTGGTAATGCAGGAATTTCTCTAATATTTCTAGCAGACCTGCCAACCCCTGATAAAGGAAAATCTGGAGATCCATGAAAAAAAATCTGGAGATTCTACAAAAAGTAGTGAGATTTATTTTTTTTTCCTAGATCAAGATTAAATAAACCCTTTTTTCCAGGAAAACCAAGCACGGAATCAAGGGTTCTGTTAATGATTAACTTAACTGTTGCATAAAAGCACTAGCAGGGCCTAGGGACTAGACAAAAAAAAAAAAAAAAAAAGGAGTACAAATCAGACAGAACTCCTCGGTATGGTAATAGTGCTCTACTAATATTAGTTTATGGTACAAGTATTCTCATTTATTTTCCATTTTTTTTTTACTCAACAAGGTAATATTTCATTTCAGAATGATTTCCCCCCAAAAGCGTGACATTAGGAGCCTTGTCGTGAGGCCGTGAGAAAAGATAAAAAAATTGCGGCGGTGAATAGCACAGCAAAATCGTTAGAGTTGACAGGTCTGTTGTAGGAAAACTGTTCCAGTCTGCTGCTGCTGCTGCTGTGAAACACCATTGTTACAAAGGAATCAGATACTAGTGGCAGCTAATGGTTTGTTTATAACTGAGTACTAACAAAATAAACAAAATAAATATTACAATTGTTATCATTTTATAAAACACAACTTTTATACATAACAGTAATAATAATAAATAATAATAATAATAAGATTTAAATAATAAGATTTAAATTTAAAATTTTATCTTGAAGATGATCATTACATTCTCAGAGACTCTGATGGCATAAAATTGAAGAAAAACTATGCCAAAACTAATGCCTTTAAATTTACTTATTTTAATCGTATTGTTAACAGCTGGAATAGTTTATCGACCGAAGTTCAGCTTAGTCCTAACTTACGTTCATTCAAAAGGAGTCTACTGAATTTTTTAGATTAATACTATTTTTTAATTGTAATTTGTAATTGTAATTTTAGTATAAAATTTTTTATCAAGTCTTTTAATGTGTTTTGAACATTGGGTCCGCCTAGAATGGGGTCTAGGACTCTTTTGCGGACCTCCTAGGGCTATCTCTAGTTTATAATATATATTTTTTTGTAATGTAATTTATTTCTATTTTTTTTAGCCTTGAATTGTAAAAAAAAATTAAAAAATTAATAATAATAATAATAATAATAATAATAGATTTTATTTAAACAGGATAAAATTACAGCGGAGCTGATGCAGTCGTGTAATTACACTAATGCCTATGAAATATATCATAAGTTTATCCTAAACAAGTTCTAATTTAATCCTAACAAATTCTTTATTTATAGCTCACACAAGTGCCTGAATCCGTAGCTGTGAATAAAAAAAAAAAAGAAAAGCAAATAATATTCGCAGATCAGGATCTGAAAGATCAAATACACTAGGTGAACAATTTGAATACTAGATAACATAATTGTCGATTAATTTGATAATTACAAAATGGTGCATGACTTTACTTACATTCACTACATGTATATATAAGCTTAAGGTTATAAGCTCATGACCGTTAACACAACATAATTTGTAAAAAAAAAAGTTACAACTAACCTTTCCATTTAAAACAATGTTTTGACTTCCACACAGAACAGACTGGCGACTGACTTTGTTTCCAGATGCCTAGATTGCCAAGGGGGAAAGAATCTCGTCTTTAAGAATGTCCAATTTATAAATTCCACATTGTTAATTTCAGTGAGTTTAAACTTGCCAATTCGGAATGTATTTGTGAATAACTCCTCGTACTTACGGTTTCTATATACTCCGCCTTGTTGTAAAACATATCTTTCTGCTCCATCGTTCAGTTCTTGGCAATTTAAACCCTCTAATTTTCGTCCGATAACTTTCCCTACATTTCTTCGACTTCAAAAGCTCCCCGTACATAAACGCCAGGCATCTCCATCGTGATAAACTGGGCTCTAGTCTTCGAGTTACAATACTTGACTATCCGGGAAGGGGTTATTTTGCAAATGGAAAATATTACTTTCATTTTAAGTAAAAAGAAGTGAATGCTTTTTTGAATAGCTCAGATTTAAAACCGTAATTTTTATATTGCATTTTTATACATGGAACTTGCCTAAATCAGTAAAGAATGTCTGAAAATAAATATAATCATTTGCTTCCTCCCCTCCCCTCCCCGCAAAATACATTTGTCACCCATCGCAAGTTCTTTGATTCGCACGTCTTCCTGTATATTTGTACGAAGTGATTTGGTATTTTCCGTTTTTCCAGTGCCTTTATGGCTTGGAATCAGCCTCCAGGACAGCAACCAGGCTATAATCCGGCTTATGTAAGTATGGTTGCCATTGTTTTGCCAGTAGTGAGCTTACATTCCGTTTCCAAGCGTCGTATTAAGCTTGGAATCCGTTGCAGCTATCTAGCTTTTGTACCGCCCGATAGATCCCGATAGTAAGTGATTAAGCTTAACTGCAACCAACCAGGGATAGTTCATGTTGCGGAATTCTGGTTTATTTATTTTCAAGATAAAAACTATCCATAAAAAACGACGTTTCGACTCCTCTGAGGTCATTTTCAAGTTTAATGAAAGCGATTGAAAATTAGCATATGTAAGCTTAAGTAAGTTAAGGTCGCGGGGGACAGGTTCCGCTCATCAGTATGCATTTATGAAAATAGTATGCACGAAGTGCGACGGCTGATACCGAAAATGCGCGAAATATTCACGAACAGGCTCTGTAATGTTTCTGCATCAGTAATTGCACGTTCAAAGCGTGTCAATGTTTTGTTCTTTCTGCATGAAGTGTTGACAATAGCCCGTGGATTAAAATTAGCAAAATTACCATATAAGCTTAAGTCTTAGGCCCCGTCCACACGTATCCGGATATTTTTGAATCCGCAATTTTTTTGTTGTGCATTGGCCTTGCGTCCACACATATCCGGCGAATTCGGGCAAATACGATTCGAATACGCTATGTGTGGACGCGAATATTTTTTAATCCGTAACAAAAAAGTTGCGGATTAAAAAATATCCGGATACGTGTGGACGGGGCGTTATATTTTTTTGCATTCGTGTTTGCTCCCGAAGCCTTCGGAAGCGTAAAAACAAGCAATTTCAGCGCGGACAGAGAATTTCATGAGTTGACACTGCAGGGAGGTAAACTAGGTGTATTGTAGACTGTCATATTCATTCATTCATTTATTCATTCATTCATTCATTCATTCACTCATTCACTCATTCATTCACTCACTCACTCACTCACTCACTCACTCACTCACTCATCCATTCATTCATTCATTCATTATTTGCCATATATATGTTGTGGTTCAAATTTTTCTTTGGTTTAAATTTTTTGAAACCAGTTTAATTTTTATTTTCTTTTGTCTCAGATTTATTATCATATTCTGAGACAAAGGAAAACAAAAATCAAACTGGTTTCAAAAAATTTAAACCAAAGAAAAATTTAAACGACAACATATACAACATTTTACAAAGCAAGATGGAAATAATAAATGGTTAGAGAAAAAAAAGTGAATGGCGAGGAGACCTGAAAGAAACCACAAGGCTTATAATGAGTCAGGTTTACTCACATAAAAAATTTTGAGTCATATCTGACTCAAAATTTTTAAATAGGCTTTCAAAGGGAAGATATGAGGCTTCAAATTCTAACATGGACAATTTTACTCCTTTAAAAGCTAATAACTTTGAATTAAAGTTGAAATCAAAAAATTGGAGTTAGATATGACATAATAGACGTTTTGATGGATCAGTGAGTGGCGAAATCAACTTGCTTTGTGTTCTTCTCGAGGAGCAAACTTGGACACAAAACCATGTTCTAAAACAAACTAACTTTAGTGGCTTACAGCATTGACACCCCTTGTGTTCCTCAACATGTTGGTACAGGTGTCGGCATGTGTACATGTAGCATTCTAACATGCATTTAAGCATGGATTAAACCGGATTTTATTCTGTAAACACAACAACTGCATGTGACTCGTCTGGTGTTTTGGTTCTCCCATCCAGTCCATAATAATCTTTTTGGGTGTCCCGGCATACACTACAGCCCCTCTTTCCCTAAGAATAAGATGTTAAAGCATAATGTCAACGTGCTAACATAAACTGTTCAACATGAGTTTGAATAAACTGTTCAATCCGCACAAATAGACTGTTCAATCGTTTAACATAGTAATCTAAAGTTCAACTTTGTAAGGATTTAGAGTAACAGTTCCAAGTATTTAACACAGTCCATAGACCTCATAGTCAACTGGTTAGCTCAGCTCTCGGATTCGAACCCTGGCCGGACCAACACTCAGGGTCTTAAAATAACTGAGGATGAAGATGCTGCCTTTGCTATGACATCGGCAAATGGTTAGACCTTCACGTGGTTCAGATGACCATGTAGAAATGGCGGTCCCGTCTCCCATGGGGATGTAAAAGAATCACTGAGGACGTAACAAGCCCTGGCTGTGACCACCCTCAGTGTCACTTGTTCATGGGTAGGGTGGGTCTGATTGATTGTGAAGCGCATTTGAATATGTATATAGAATTTGCGCTATACAGATGCATAAATTTAATTTTTTTAAATTTATAGTCATTTAAATAATCTGGCAGCTTTCTCTCCCTGTTTGGTCTTTCTCGTGGCTCTGCTGTCCTCCCAGTGATATCTCCCTCGGTAACACCATCTTCAGTGACTTGTTGATCCGTGACATCACTCTCTCTCTCAGGTGCTTACTTATTCAGTTACATTTCTCCGCAGGCTGGCTCCTTCAGGAGACGTTACTACGACTTCATTTTGTTATTTTCTGCTAACCTTGTAAGGCACGTCTTCAAATGTGGTCGATAACTTGTTTGCTTTTTTGTGTTTCAACAGGACATGATCACCCAACTCTATGCCACTTTCCTGAGCTCTTCTTTTCTCGTCTGCGTAGTCAGCTCTACTTTGTTTCTTCTCTGCGTCCCTGTCCCTTGCTTCGCTGTCAGTGTTCTTAGACCTTCCCAGCTCAGGAATCTTTGATCTGATTTCGCTGTTAAACAACAGCTTTGCTGGTGTAACTCTCGTGCTGCTATGCGGTGTCGTCCTGTAGGCTGTCAAGAATTTTCGCAGCTCGGTCCAGAGATTCTTCTTTTCTGTTTTGGCAGTTCTAAGGACTTTGAGCAGACTTCTATTCTGTCTCTCAACCTCCCCATTAGCCTGGGGCCATAATGGGGTTGAGGTCCTGTGTTCAATGTCATTCTCTTTTAGGTAACATTCAAATTCTTCAGATACAAATTGTGCACCATTGTCTGTTTTCAGGGATTGCGGCAGTCCATGGATGCAGAAAAACTTCTCCAAGCTTCCGATAACTTTGGCAGATGTTACTTTTGTCAGAATGTCTACCTTGAAGTACCAACTGTAATAATCAACTAGAACAAGCACATACTCTCCTGAAGGTGAAGGCCCCATTAAATCTGTTGCTAGATCAGTCCAAGGTTGGCTGGGAAATTCTGTTTGTTTCAAGGGCTCCAGTGGGATGGGTAGTCCAACTAGCTGGCAGCCATGACAGGTATTAAACCAATCCTCTGCTTGTTTGTCGACTTTAGTACGGAGTCTTTTTGTTTGGTCTTTACCAGCCCTTGATGACCCTCATGTGATAAATTTAAGTACCCTTTCACATAGTTTTGCTGGGATAAGTAACCTTGTTCCTCTTAGTACCAATTTGCCCAAAGTGCAAAGTTTGTTTCTTACAGCTTTATACACTGGTGGGGCTTTGTCCCAGTCTCCCGTCGAAGTACATTCTCTTAGCTCTGATATCTCTGGATCAAGTGCAAATGTTTCTTCAATCTCTCTTCTGCTTCTGACGCTGTGTACCTCTGCTACAATGCAAACAAACTCTTCTGCATCATTACAGCCACTCATTCCTTCCCCGTCGACAAGCCGTGAGAGTGCGTCAGCAATGTTCTGTCTGCCCGGTATATACTGTACGTGGAATTTGTATGGCTGAAGTTGGAGTACCCACTGCTTTATTCTTGCTGAAAAGCGGGAATTGCTTGAGTGGATAACCTCTAAGGGCTTGTGGTCAGTTAATAGCGCGAAGTCCACCCCATACAGATACATGTATAGTCTTTCACGCCACCATACAAGGCCCAGTGCCTCTCTTTTTCTCTCTGTGAGTACCTGCTTTCCACTTCTGTTACTGTATGCAATCACAAGCTCTTGTCCTTGTGTGACCTGGGAGGCCTACGGGGCTCGCATCTGTGATAAGCTTTGTTTCCTCTGCATTGCTGTCAAAATAAGCCAGTGTCTCTGCATGCTCTAGGCTACTCTTCAGGGCATCAAAAGCAGTTTGTTGTACTGCACCGCACACAAAAGGCACATCTTTCCTTGTCAACTCTCGAAGTGGCTCTCTAATACTTGCTAGATTAGGGATGAACCGTGCACTAAAGTTCACTAATCCTAGGAATCTGCGCACTTCGCCAGCATTTCCAGGCTCCTTAGCTTGGACAACTGCTTCAACATGGGACTCCGTTGGGCCGATTCCTTTGCTTGACAACAGGTATAAACATAAGTTGTGACATCCTGAATGCACACTTTTCCCTGTTTAGGGTTAGTCCCTTCTCACAAATACATTCCACGGTCTTCTGCAACTGACTGTCGTGCTCTTTAACTGTACGACCATCGATAATGATATTGTCATGTATGTTGTAGGCACCCTCACACCCTGCAAGCGCGTGTTGGATAATATGCTGATATAACTCTGAGGCAGAGCTGATGCCGAACATAAAGCGTTTGTATCTATACAACCCTTTGTAAACAGTGATGAACGTGGTGATAGTTCTGGACTCCTGTTCTAGCTCAATCTGGTGAAAACCCCAATTTACTGAACATTGTGCTGCCATTCAGGTGGTACAAAATGTCATCTACACTGGGTATCGGGTGGCACTCCCTCACTATAGCCTCATTAGTTTTCCTCATATCTATGCAGAGCCTGATCTTGTTCCCAAGCCCACAGGACTTACCCAAGGGGTTGGGCCTTCAACAGGCTCAATGATATCAAAGACAACAAGTTCATTGAGTTTCTGTTCAATTTTGTCTCTTAGCCCAAAGGGTGGCTGTCTCAGTTTCTGAGCAGCTGGTTTAACTGATTCATCAACATGAAGCTTTGCTTGGAAGTCTTTAAGCTTTCCAACACCATCAAAACACTCAGCAAAATCTCTAAATAAGATCTCTTTACTCACAGTGTTTATCTCAATCTTTAATATGCCCAACTGTTCAGAAGTTTGACGGCTAAGTATTGCCCTAGCATTCTCTTCCACAACAACAAACACACAGTACAACGTTTATTTTTATAAGACAGTTCAGTTTCAAACTCACCAGCTGTAGTAAGTGGTTCGGCAAAACCATAGGAGTACAATTTCCTGCTTGATCCCCTCAAGTTACATTTAATGTGGTTAGACTTAAGCATCTCCCATGTTCCTCTGTCTATAACATTGCATGTCAATCCTGAATCAATGAGGACTTCTTTTAACTTTACTCCCCCAAGCTCAATGTCTACAGTTGGCACTGTTCTTTCATGATCACATAACTGAACAGTAAAGGCAAATTTGTCATCTTCGCTAACTTGGCGAATGTCTCCTTTCTTGGATCTGTCTTCCCCTTTTGTCTTGCAAACTTTGGCGAGATGCCTTGCTTTTTTGCATTTCATGCAGGTAGCTAGCCTTGACTTGCACTCTGGGTCATTTTGAGAAATGTCCCTCAAGTCCACATCAATAACAATTCCCTCTTATAGCTGGTTGTGCCTTACACTCTGGCCATTATTGCGAAATGTCCCCCAAGTCCACATTGATAACAATTTCCTTTTTTCCTTCTCCACAACGCGGGGTGTAGATCTTCCAAAGCATTCACATTTGCACTCTTCGAATCACTTTCAATCGACCTCGCCTGGCTTTCAGCTGCTTCCATGGATCTAGCAATGTCCCGGACTTTCTGGAGAGTGAGTTTTCCGCTTGTAACCGCAAGGAGTTTCTTACGAAGATTGTGTGATCGACACTTATCGATTACCTGATCGCGAATCTGTTCTTCTTTGGTTGTTCCAAAGTTGCAAGTTTCTGCAAGCTGAAATAATCGGGTCACAAATTGGTCGGCTGTTTCCCAATCCTCTTGTCTAGCTTGGCAAAACTGGTGTCTCTCAAATGCGACGTACTTGTGGTAAGAAGTGTGCATCTAGCGACGTCATGGCTTTCGTGTATTCTGTGTCGTGTTTGGGAACTGGTCTGGGTTCGGCTAGGGTATCAAAGATATCTTGTACATCTTGTCTGGCACAGTGTAACAACAAGGCCTTTCTCTGTGAATCCTTTGTAATTCTTTTGGCCTCCAGAAAAAACTCAAGAGATCGTTTCCAACGCCTCCAGTGGGGTCCCATGCTCGTCAGGTTGCCCGTGCAATCGAATGCATTTACGCTACCAAATTCGATGTTTATGGCCATTGCTTCATTCTTGGCAATCAATAAAGTGCCTTGCTCATCCTCGTCACCAGTTGTAGAATTCTACCACGCATTTAAGCAGGGATTAAACCGGATTTTATTCGGGTGTAGACAAAACGTGGACCCCCCTTTTGGACCCCTTTCTGGACCCCTTTCTGGACCCCTTAATTTTTCGGTAAAAAAATAAAATAAAATAAAAATTAAAGTAAATAATTAAACAGGGCACGCGACTCACCTGAAATTCTTCGATCGGTGAGTTCGATTTTCTGGCTAAATTCCTCAGGTTATTCCCAGTTGAAGCTGAAACTCCTTCTTTGCAATCAACTACTTAGTTAATTTCGTGATATATTAATGCGAAAAGTTGCGAAAACGTCAAGAATCCGCACGTACAAGTTCACCGATCTCGAACCAATCTTACCCATCGTTTTGTTCCGAGCCACCATATTGGCTTTGCTGCTGACCATGCCCATGCTTCAACGCCTCGTATATTTTTGGGATTGCCAGGGGGGCGGGGAGGGAGGGGGTCTGTGTGTCCGACATCTACATAAACTGACAACATTGCCCACAGTAAACATTTACAGCATGTTTCCATCCCTGAATTATTACTCTATCATTCTTCGAAATTGCTATGTAAAATTAATTTACACCCTCTCCCCCCAGCTGGAACATTCATTTTTTTTACCCAAATCAAATGCCCTTTTCCTTCTGGGAAACTGATTCTGAGTTACATAGCCTATAAATAAACAAAAGCAAGAAGCTGGGGCACATGAACGTACAAATCCTGACAATGAGTATCTACTATGCAAGATTCGAATGTTTTAGGACAACAGTACAAGGAAACTTGCACGCTCTGAAAAAAGACTGTAACACTTTCTGGTTCCAAAATAGGGCTGTGAACACATCAAATGTTATTTTCTTAACAAAAGACAAAACGATTTCAAAGGATGAAAGAGATTGTAGCCTAGACCTGCCAAGTCTCACGCCTTAGGCATGAGTCTCATGCCTGGGAGTCCAAAATTCCGATCTCACACTTACTCACTCCTATGGAGCAAATTATTTCTCATGCCTGACTTACAGATTTGATCCAATTAAAAATAATAGTTGGGTTCATGAAAATATGGCACTTTTTTGTAGGTTTTTAATGTTCTGAACATTACGATTACAGAGGTCTGAGGTCCAAGAAAACTTCCAAATTCTTCGGAACATCTTCGGAAACTTCGGACACCTTCAGAATACATCGGGTTCCCTTTGGATTTGGTCGGGTCACGTCAGAAAAACCCTGGCACTCCCACGAAAAAATTCTCACGCCTATCACTCGGAAAAAGTTGGCAGGTAAAGTAGCGTCTCCATGAAGCGTGGGCATACTGGTCAGCGGCAAAACCAATATGGCGGCTCAGAACAAAATGGCGGGTAAGATCGGTGAACTTGTATGTGCGGATTCTTGACGTTTTCAAAACTTTTCGCGTAAATATATCACGGAATTAACTAAGTAGGTGATTGCAAAGAAAGAGTTTCAGCTTCAACTGGTAATAACCTGTAGAATTTAGCCAGAAAATCGAACTCACCGATGAAAAAGTGAATGGATGTACATCTTCTCTGTTACCAATCAACCAAGGTATTCCACAGGGAACCATCGTTGGTCCCATGCTTTTTCTTAGCTACATAAATGATGCCCCACTTTACGTCCAATATTCAAATATGAATATCTACGCCAATGATGCAACATTAATATCAAGTTCAAGATGGGATAACATCTCACCAATGAATAACAATAATTATTCAAAAAGACTTAGATAGTATCCAACAGTGGGCAATAATGAACAAAATGATCATCAACGAGAAGAAAATGAAATCAATGCTTATTAGAGGCAAGAGATTGAGAAAACGCATGGAAAAGCAACATCTAGCACAAAACAGCAGTGTAGATCAACTGTCTATAACTCTCAACAATTCACCAATCGAGAATGTCCATTCACATAAATTCCTGGGAATCTAGGTCGATGAAGATCTTGAC
>JAJGOT010000269.1:852500-870000 GCA_022457155.1 Cladopsammia gracilis | reverse complement strand
ACGGCGCTGGTACGAGGTGAGAGTAAACATTGTCGATTGCGCTGAAACTGGCAAAATTGACCTGGAAGATGACGCTGCCTTGAGAGAACTTGTTTTGAAAATCTCTTCCAAACGTCCGCACAGAATCTGCCCTGGGTTGGCCAAAGTACTGAAATACTGTGAATTGCAGTCACAACTTGGGTATCGACCGAAGAATGTTTTAGCCACGACATGGCCTTGGAAAGTTGTGAGACACACAAGTTGCTCAACTTGTGTGTCAAGTTCAAGTTTTTTTTTTTTCAACTTGTGGCATATCCCAAAGAATTCCGGTCTCACCGGTTCTCAAAAAGAAGATGGGTTAGAGAACTCTTTTACCACGTGCAAAAAACTGAGCAGGGACTTTAATAGCTACAGTCGACGTTCAAATTCGATATTTGGGACACTCTTGTGACGTCACATTTCATGCTAATGACATCAAACTTGCAGACGATATAGTACACCTGTTACACTCTCACATGCGTTAGTGTCAAGTCTGTAGCTGTGAAACTCAAGGAGAAACAAGGACTTGAAGTTGGTGCAAAACTCATGAATTATGCAAATGTGTTTCAGTAAAAAAATCTTAAAATTTCATTTAATTTCGACTTGTACTCTTGTAATGTCATCTCCTCTGAAATGTCAGTGCTATTGCTGTACACCACACATCCTTACAGTGTTGCATGCTGAATTTCAACTCTAGTGGTTGCTTTTGTGATTGGCAGTAGGTAAAAATGTCTTGATTATGCAAATGAGTTTCACTGAAATTCTCAAAATGTCATTTTATTTCTGCTTGTAATTCTGTAAAGGTGCAGGCTATGGGCTTCTCTTTTTGTTTCCATTAACTAGACAAGCTATCATTGTTGCATGCCAAGTTTGAAGTCAATCGGTTGCATTCCTTGGAAAAAATAGCAGAAAAGCTGTGTGTTTTCTTAAAAATCCTTATATTTATGTCAAAAGTCATTCTTTTTGGAAATCTACAGCTTGCAAAGTTGAAGACATGCACTTATCCTTTTGTGTGTAACATGTAGACATACTGAGTCTGCTCTGTAGAATTTTTCAAGTAATTTGGTTTAAATCCCTAGAATTCAGCTCTAAAAATACTTGATTATGCAAATGAGTTTCACTCAAATTCTCAAAATGTCATTTTATTTCTGCTTCTAATTCTGTACAGGTGCAGGCTATGGACTTCTCCTTTTGTTTCCATTAACTAGACATGCTGACATTGTTGCATGACAAGTTTCAAGTCAATCAGTTGCATTCCTTGGAAAACATAGCAGAAAAGCTGTGTGTTTTGTTAAAAATCCTTATATTTATGTTAAAAGTCACCCTTTTGGGAAATCTACAGTCTGCAAAGTTGAACACATGCACTTATCCTTTTGTGTGTAACATGTAGACATACTGACTCTACTATGTAGAAGTTTTCAAGTAATTTGGTTTCAATCCCTAGAATTCAGCTCTAAAAATACTTGATTATGCAAATGAGTTTCACTCAAATTCTCAAAATGTCATTTTATTTCTGCTTGTAATTCTGTAATGGTACATGCTTTGAACTTCTCCTTTTTTTCCATTAAGTAGACATGCTGACATTGTTGCATGCCAAGTTTCAAGTCAATCGGTTGCATTCCTGGAAAAAAAAATAGCAAAAAAGCTGTGTTTTCTTTAAAAATGCTGATATTTATGTCATGACTGTTTTAAAATCTACAGTCTGCAAAGTTGCACACATGGACTTCTGCTTTTGTTTACAGCATGCAGACATACTGACTGTGCTTTGTAGAAGTTTTCAAGTCATTTGGTTGAAATCCCTAGATTTTAGCTTTGAAAATACATGATTTTTCAAATTTGGTTCCAAAAAAACATAGAAATGTAATTTGCTTTTTGCTTCTAACTTTGCAATGCCACTTGCTATGGACTTGTCCATTTTTTTCCATTAAACTAGACATGAAAATTCAACTGCATAGATCGCCTCAAAATTTTCTCCAAGCTGCATGATTTCGGAAATGGCAATTTTCTTTGACCAAGCATGAGCGAGAGAATCTTTCTTGTCCGTTGCTCCTGTTCTGGATGAAAATACTTCCTTTACAACTTCAATTAATTCATCGACGAATTCGTCGGTTAACTCGGAAAGTACGCTTTCGTTTGCCAGCAAGGCGTTTTTTAGCGCTGCTCTGCTCTGATAAAACGCCAGAAAAACTAAAGATTCCATTTTGTGTTTTATCTTTTGATCGAGTTCTTCTCTCTTCTCTCTTGTCTTCTCTCTTGTCTTCCAGCATGCCTTCTATATTTTCATCTTCTGAAATGCTTTTGTTCGTTCTCGACACTCGCGTCTTGTTGCCTTGTTTTTTGGACTCGCCGGTATCTTTCGATGTGGAGGCCCTTGGCTTTTGCTTCGCAGGAACTTTTCCTTTCCTCGTTGTGGTCTGTTCTACCGCGCTATCTGCAGAGGAAACTTCGCGTTTGCTCCCTTCACTTTCTATTTCACTGCTGCTTTCATGCCCAATCTCCGCACTTCGTCTTCTTCGCCAGAACTTTCAGATGCAGAAATCAAAAACTCGTCACAATTTTGCTCTAGGACATGCCAGGAAGGGCGATTCTCCTTCTTTCCACGTCTCCCTGACATCACTGGAACAGAAACTTCCCTAAACTCGAGTTCATCGACGAAACGTATCCTTACGCGACTATCCACATCGTCCGCCATTTTTTTTTCGCTAAAGACGCGTTTGCTCTTGCGTGGGGCGCGTGGGTCATCCACGCAGAAAATATTCTCGTTATGTGATTGGCTATTGCCCAACCCTCTTGGGATTTCTGAACATGGGCGGTGATCTAAAAATAACTTGAGACACATTTTCATTGGAATAGGGTATGTATGGGGGATTCACTCTCTTAGCTTTATGTTCTCTTGTGAGTACTTTAGTCTTGTCTTCGTTTAAAGGGAGCTTATTCGCTGAAGCCCATAATTGAATTTCAGAGACAGACTTATTTAGTGATAAATTTAAGGTGGCTAAGTTTTTTACATCCGCAGAAGCGGTGACAGTCGTATCATCTGCATAAAGGTCCAACTGAGCACTTGTATATAAGGGCAGATCATTAATAAACAAAATAAAAAATAAAGGACCTAAAATACTGCCCTGAGGGACTCCATGCAACATCAAAGCTTCCCTTGACTCACTCCCATTTACACGGACCACTTGCTTCCTGTCCAACAAGTAAGAGTGACACCAAGCAAGCTCCCGGTTGACCATACCATACAGTTCCAACTTGCGCAACAATAGCTTATGGTCCACCATGTCGAAAGCCTTACGATAATCAACCAGGACCATTCAATATTTTGGGAACTGGCAGATTTGAATAGACAAAATTACAAGGGGATATAACACCAAATGCAAATACCGATATGGCCATCCAACAATTTTTTGTTTGGACAGGTTCGCAAGAAAAGAAAAGAAATTGGATAATGGTAAAGACCAGGTCAAAATAAGACATTGTGTGCATTTTCAAGGCCATATTCTTATTTTAGGAGAAGTTATAGACAATCAAATTTTGGGGAAAACATGAAAGCGAGGCTAGTGAGGATAGAATGTCTTTTCTCATACAAATGCTTAAAATTTCAGTGAGCCATAATTTTACAACTGTTAAACAAAAAACACTCAAACTTTGAAAGATGATGCAGTTAGCAGCACTTGTTTACATGATATCATTAATTTCCCTCAAAACTTAGCCAAACAAAAAACTGCCTGACGGCCATATTTGCATTCAGTGTATAATAGGCCATTTGCACGATGACGTCATATGACTACAACTACCAGAATCCTTCAGTTTTTTGTTTTGTAGTGCAAATTAGGGCTATTGTTATTTAAACCACACTGGGATTACAAAATTTAAATAAGAAAGGAAAAACGAAATGAATTCTGGTAGTTGTAGTCAGATGACGCCATCGTGCAAATGTCCTATTAATATTATACTCTAGATTTATGCATGGCAATGAGAAAATATTTTATTTTGCAGACAGTAGATCAAGACAGATCGGGCAAAATAACTGCCACTGAGTTGCGACAAGCCCTATTTAATAACAACTGGTCCCAGTTTAATCCTGAAACTTGCCGATTAATGATTGGCATGTTTGACAAAGATCAGTGAGTACCCTCTTACTACTTTTATTACTAATAATTTTGTCTATAACAAGCTTTTGACCCAGAATACAAAAATTGGAGGTCAACCTTGCAAGCAGCAGTGTTCTCATGCACAAGAGAGAGAGGTTCTAGAGAAGTAGTGCTTAATTAACTGAATTGTTATAATGATGGTGTGTAGTTCCAGAAAATATCCATACCCCCCATGGAAGGGATTTGTCCTATGTTTTCATGAAGACTGGTGACTAAAAATGGCAGCCACATCTACTCAACGATCTCCAATGCTTGTAGTTCATGCTACTTCACTTCCAAAGTGCTTTTCATTTTGGGGAAAGAAAACTTGTTTTAGCGTAGTTACTAAAAGAAGGAATAACCTACACGACCTACAATGAGCTACAATGACCTACAATGAGCTACAATGAGATACAACGATCAGCCACAATGACCTACAATGAGCTACAATGAGCTACAACGAGCCACAACGACCTACAATGAGCTTCAACGACCCACAATGAGCTACAATGACTTACAAAAAGCTACAATTAACTAAAATTAGCTACAAGGGGTTTATAATATCACCATCCTTACCTTTATATACCGTAGAAAGTTCCCCGATCACTTCTAAAAATCACCGGAAGTAAAAAAAGGCCATACCTGTACAAACATTCCATCTTACATTATCTTTGAACCGGAAGTGGTCTTGGTTCTTGTCGATCACCGCTCAGGGACGTAACTTACAATGGGGCAAGGTGCTCGTTTTGTTAGGAACACTTTCCAAGAATACCAAACATTATCCTAAGGTGTCCAAGAATAACCCAGCATGTTCTAAAATTTTTGCAGATTTTCCATGATTCTAGCTTTCGTGGCAGGTGAGAAGCGTTGCGTGACAATCCATGTAGCTACGTGTATAAACGCACTACTATACATGACATAAAGTGTATAAATAATTATACCTCATTTCAAAGCTATTAAAATAAAGAATAAAAAATCCTTCCAAGATTTGAAGAAGGAATCACGGGGCCTTTTGCAGATTGCCGATGCTAGCCGATGATTCCCGAAAGATAGTTACCGATATCCTTGTATAAACATTTGTGATAAAAAAAGTTGAAGTGAAATGTTTGAAAGATAATGTTTTTGAACCAGGAATAAACTTATTTATAATATGACCATACGGCCCTGCTGACGCAATCCTACAGAAAATAGAATCGCAAGGTGACGTGAGCGGGGCCAGACGGGTTGACGTGAGCCGGTCCGGAAAGATAACGTAAAGATAACGTAGTACAGGTATGGCCTTTTGTTACTTCCGGTGATTTTTAGAAGTGAACGGGTGGTCGCTAATTATTCTCCTCTCGCGGGACCGACCTTTCTATGGTATATAACGGTAAGGATGGTGATATTATAAACCCCTTGTAGCTAATTTTAGTTAATTGTAGCTTTCTCTAAGGCACTGTAGCTCATTGTGGGTCGTTGAAGCTCATTGTAGGTCGTTGTGGCTCATTGTAGCTCACTGTAGATCGTTAAAGCTCATTGTAGCTCACTGTAGGTCATTGTGGCTGATCGTTGTATCTCATAGTAGCTCATTGTAGGTCATTGTAGGTCATTGTAGGTCATTGTAGCTCATTGTAGGTCATTGTAGCTCATTGTAGCTCATTGTAGGTCATTGTAGGTCATTGTAGGTCATTCCTTCTTTTAGTAAGTTTTAGATGTAACACAACTTTGAATTAAATAGTTGAACTAATTCATGGGCTCAAGAAAGATCTAACAAGTTGGTAAGTGCGTAGCAATTTCGGTTACGTTGGTCATTTTTAACCCGTGAATATGCGCAAGCGTAATGAACGGGTTATCGGTAACTGTGGCTAATTCACTCACTCACTACTTCCATCAGCTGTAAACTTAGTGACGTAATGCTTTGTCACGAATGCGTTTCGTAACAAGAACAACATGAATCCAGTGATAACATTAAAAATAACTAATTTGTTGTAAGCGGGATATAAATAACCATAAGCTTAAATGTGTTTCACATTTGGAGTCTTTAATGCAACATTAAAATCGATCTAAAAGGATTTTTCAACTGAGATGCGTTTTGATGTGTATCTACCTTGAAATAATAAAATTTAGTCTTAGTTAACTATGTGTTCCACAATGGTCGAGTGGTTTGGGTTCTCAGCTTAGTGCCAAGAACTGAGCAGTTGGGAGGCGCAAATTCAAGTTGCGTTCAGGACCCTTCTTTTTTCTTTGGACTGGACAGTTATGCATTTGTGAAAAATCCTTACGGTTAATTAAAAAAATAAATTGAACCGTGTCAGTGTGAAAGCTTACCGCAATATTGCGTTATGCATTTAGCATTTCTTATTCACTGGTTGGCTCTTAGGAGCCTTTGATAATAACTGAATCAAAGTGGATCATCTGGAAATTCATTTAACTGTCCACCCCCCACCCCTCCAGAATTTTCTGGGTCTCCTTGGAATTTCCAATCTCTTCCATGGAGGGTGGGGGGGTATGGATATTTTTTAGAACTACACAATGCTAACTTAATTGTTTACCTGCTGTTAACTAGTGTTTACAAGCTTCATACTGTAACCTTGAACTTGGAGAATATAGTGGAATCTCTCATAAGGGAACACCCTTAACACCAGAAACGATGGCCATGGTCGGTTTGTTTATGAAAGGTTATTTATTACAACCAAGGCTTCTCATATTATGCATAATTGGCCTTAAATCGCTTCCAGTCCTATAATTACTAATCAGCACGATATTTCTTTAAAATTTGCACAAATTAAACTAATTAATAACCAAAAACTTTTTAATACCAAGGAAATTTACAAGTTTCTATTACTATGTTAGTCAGAAACACTAAAAAACTGGCTGAAAACTTGAAAAGAAAATTTTAATCACTAAAAGTATGCAAGGAACTGTTGGCTAGCAGTCTTCCTGCATGTAATCCAACATGATCTATAGACTACCTAAAATTGCTCTCTGTTGTTTTATATGGGGTCAATTTCCATGCTTTATCTACTGTTAAGCACTATATTTTTGGGTGACAAACATCTGGGGACAGAAAAAGGTTACAGAACTGTTCCTTCTGAAAAAAAAAATGGTTGAAAGTGATTGCTCGCACTTCAACTGTATATTGACCATTAGTACTGTTTGTGTTTACATAGGTCTGGTACAATTGATATCTATGAATTTTCTGCATTGTGGAAGTACATTCAGCAGTGGAAACAATGTTTTGACAGGTAATGCACAAATATCTTGGTTTTGAATCTCAGTTGTAATGGAACCTTCATTAGTTGTAAAGAACTGATAGCAAAGAAGCTGATAACATAATAATTTTAGCTGTTCATCCCATCTCAAATATTGATATATTGATTGATATTCTACTGTATGTTCCCAAGTTCATGTTTCCTTTTGTTTGTGTTTGTACATTTTGTGAGAGCTATAGTAATATTCTTAAAGTGCCCATAATGTTTAAGTTTTTATTTTCTTATCTGAATGTAAACATTGGCGAAAAAATTTCGCACTTTGCACAAAACGCGAATTTTTTAGGGTTTCGACAAAACGCTGACACCAGGTCTGCTGACCCCCCAACTGACCCCCTATAAAATTAACAGGGTATATCAGAAATAATACTTACTAGAAATACGTGTCTCGAAGAACCTTGTGAGGCTTGGGGGAGAAGGGTGCACCGCCGGTCGAAACTTTAGCGGCGTCTCGATTTGCGTATGAGGCTTTTCGCCGTTCCACTTTGTTTTATTTGAAACCAAAAACGTTGGTAGAAGGTCCTTTTGAAGGTACCGTCCGCCATCTTTGTTTACAAGGCTCCTATAGGCTTACATGAAGTAGTAACCTGCGCCATTTTCACCCCTCCCCCCCACCCCTTCTCCCCACCCCCTCCTCCTCATTCCTTGGAAAAGAATAAATAGGCTGCTTGTACAGTTTTGCCCTGAGTTTTGCCTTTTAGCAAGAAAAAGGAAAAAGGAAGAGAAACGGAAACGGAAACGGAAAAATCGGCTTTCCCTTTTATCAATCCCATGCAGCTTTTCCAGCTACCATCTTGGACATTTCAAATGAAAAATTAATACCATCCCTCCCCCCAGTTCAGTGATGGGAAAATGGCGCATTTTGGTTTTCGCGCGAATCCATCTTTGAATCGAATCAGGGGGAAGGGAGGTGTTATTTCTCTATTTATTCCGTCCGAGATTGTAGCCGTTTACCCTACAGCCAATCTCATTCTCAAAAGACGTTTCTGTTTCTGCTTCACAACGATTTTGGCTGTTTGTATAAAATTTTATCGCTTCCTCGGGTAGGTTATGATATTTCATTTACAACTTCACCAAAATGTTCGTTGTGACAAGACTTCGAATTCGAAACTTGACCTTTTATTGAAATCCTCTCTCCTCCGCAGAGGCCTCTTTGTGCCACTAGCTAGGAGGCTTGGGAGTGGGGCAAAGAAAGCGCGTCCCCCGCTCGCTCACTTTATTTTACCTGTTTTACTTTTCCTTTTTCGAATACCGGTGAGGGCCTCTGCCGAGGGGAGAGATTGAAATCCCTATAAAATATATCGTGTAGCAGCAAAGGAATCGCGACCGCTGACAATGGCGCAGGTTACTACTTCATGAAAGCTTATAGGAGCCTTGTAAACAAAGATGGCGGACGGTAAATGGTAAGCGAATCCTCGAAAGGACCTTCTACCAACATTTTTGGTTTCAAAGAAAACAAAGGGGAACGACGAAAAGCCTCATACGCAAATCGAGACGCCACCAAAGTTTCGACCGGCAATGCACCCTCCCCCAAGCTTCGCGAGGTTCTGCGAGACACGTATTTCTAGTAAGTATTATTTCTGATATACCCTGTTAATTTTATAGGGGGTCAGTTGGGGGGTCAGTAGGGGGTCAGCAGACCGGGGGTCAGTGTTTTGTCCAAACCCAATTTTTTATTAATATGTCAAATCTTCAAAATCCAATTTTTTTTGCGGTATACCCGTCCCGCTGTTAAGAAGGCCAACGGGCTCACATGTTCCTTAATCTACGTCACAATTCCTTTGTTTGAATCACGTGTTCCTTAATCTACGTCACGGATCCTTTGTTAACCAAGAGGGACCGAGAGGAGACTAATGCGAATGGTGTGCCAAAATGGCGGCAAATTTGAATGTTTTAAAAAAAAATCTAAAAAAATCGCATTTTAATTTAATTGCAAAATTTTTCACGGACGTTCTTGTAGTAATGTCTAGTTTCAGATAAAAAAATTAGGTAATGGGCACTTTAAGTTTATTTTCTAAATCAGTAAAGTTATTATTAACCCATTGACACCTAAACCGCCCGTAACCGCCCGTACAAGACTCCACTGCTTTAAAAAATTGTAACTTTCTCAATCGTGCAAACATTGCCTTAACTAGCAGTTGTGAGCATTGACTAGAAAGTCTTTCAAATTGAGATACCAAATAAACACAAAAAAGTCAGCGATTTTTGCAGAATATCAGCGTTTGAATTTGGACAATAACAAAAATTACCATTTTTAACGTCATAGAAAAACAACAAAAATCACGTTGTTGCCGTTAGTTTTTTTTATTCAAATCATCGTGGCAAACCTAAAAGTCAACATTTACAGCAAAATTCAGTTCTTGTCCTAGCTTAGCAGTGAATTTTTTTGCTCTTATTCGTTGCTCGGGCCGAATTACAGCTTCTTATTCCAGTGCATACTCACCTTGCCTCGATTTTCAACATCACCACCGCACTGCATGCTGAGAAATAACCAGATTTTTGGACAGCGTTCCTTCCATCCTCCACACATTTCATATTTATACTAAGTCCACAGCCACTCCGACCCACTGCCGAAATTTCGTGCTTGTTGTGTTCTTCTGTGGTCGCAACTTCCAAAATATGCCGCGGTAGGTAGAGAAATTCATCCAGAGTCAAGTCCCAAAGCTACTTCGTTTCCTGACGGCCATTTTTCCAGTTCAACGAGCCATGAGCCAAATTCGTTCACAAAGTGCAACACCTTCTTAACTCGCTTCATTGAGAAAGTGGACTCTGAACTACCTTCAAGCTTAATGATGCTTATCAGGCAGCTAATGAAAAATGGTTGTGAACTTACCAAAAATCGAAGAAACATGATATTGAAGTCTTTATTGAGAACGAACGAAGCAAAATTCCAACGTCACAATGACGTTTCCAGTAAACCTGAGCCTTCATTGTTTTAGAACAGCAACACTTTCAATGGTAACTCCAAATATGCAGTCACGAAATCCTATGGGGCGTGTGTATGCAGAAAATCACTCAAAAACGTAAAAATCCTCAGGTGTCAATGGGTTAAGTGACAATATTATTATTTTGACATAATCCACTTAATGCAAAAAACAACTTAGTAAAGGCTGCCATTGTTACAGAGATATGTGCAGAATTTGTTTAAAGCACACAAGGGCTTAATAGTTGGAAGGACAATATTCAGGCATACAACTAACAAGAAAAGTTTGATACCCTTAGGAAAAAAATGGCCATGGCAGTGTGTGAGAAATCATATTTTTCTCTTATTAATATTGATCTTGAGCAACATGTGAAAAGTTGAGTGGTTACCCATATTTAAAAAAAAATTTTGTTCTAAATGTAGCTTTGATCGTGACCGATCAGGAACAATAGATGCAAATGAGCTGCAAACTGCATTCACAAGCTTTGGATATAGACTGTAAGTAGGCTTGCTGTCCTGATTAGTGGACCAATAGTCTGCTAGAAGACAAGACTCTTAAATAAAGTTGATTATTATAACACTTTTATCATTAAGTTGCCGGCTGGGGGTAACCCTGTGATGGACTAGCATCCCATCCCACACTGTACATGCCATTCATGCTGGGAATAACCCTGTGATGGACTAGCATCCCATCCTACACTGTACATGCCATTCATGCTGGGGGTAACCCTGTGATGGACTAGCATCCCATCCTACACTGTACATTGCCATTCATGCTGGGGGTAACCCTGTGATGGACCAGCATCCCATCCTACCTGTACATTGCCATTCATGCTGGGGGTAACCCTGTGATGGACTAGCATCCCATCCTACACTGTACATGCCGTTCATGCTGGGGGTAACCCTGTGATGGACTAGCATCCCATCCTACACTGTACATGCCATTCATGCTGGGAATAACCCTGTGATGGACTAGCATCCCATCCTACACTGTACATGCCATTAATGCTGGGGGTAACCCTGTGATGGACCAGCATCCCATCCTACACTGTACATGCCATTCATGCTGGGGGTAACCCTTTGATGGACCAGCATCCCATCCTACACTGTACATGCCATTCATGCTGGGGGTAACCCTGTGATGGACCAGCATCCCATCCTACACTGTACATTGCCATTCATGCTGGGGGTAACCCTGTGATGGACCAGCATCCCATCCTACCTGTACATTGCCATTCATGCTGGGGGTAACCCTGTGATGGACTAGCATCCCATCCTACACTGTACATGCCGTTCATGCTGGGGGTAACCCTGTGATGGACTAGCATCCCATCCTACACTGTACATGCCATTCATGCTGGGAATAACCCTGTGATGGACTAGCATCCCATCCTACACTGTACATGCCATTAATGCTGGGGGTAACCCTGTGATGGACCAGCATCCCATCCTACACTGTACATGCCATTCATGCTGGGGGTAACCCTTTGATGGACCAGCATCCCATCCTACACTGTACATGCCATTCATGCTGGGGGTAACCCTGTGATGGACCAGCATCCCATCCTACACTGTACATTGCCATTCATGCTGGGGGTAACCCTGTGATGGACCAGCATCCCATCCTACCTGTACATTGCCATTCATGCTGGGGGTAACCCTGTGATGGACTAGCATCCCATCCTACACTGTACATGCCGTTCATGCTGGGGGTAACCCTGTGATGGACTAGCATCCCATCCTACACTGTACATGCCATTCATGCTGGGAATAACCCTGTGATGGACTAGCATCCCATCCTACACTGTACATGCCATTAATGCTGGGGGTAACCCTGTGATGGACCAGCATCCCATCCTACACTGTACATGCCATTCATGCTGGGGGTAACCCTTTGATGGACCAGCATCCCATCCTACACTGTACATGCCATTCATGCTGGGGGTAACCCTGTGATGGACCAGCATCCCATCCTACACTGTACATTGCCATTCATGCTGGGGGTAACCCTGTGATGGACTAGCATCCCATCCTACACTGTACATGATGTTCATACTGGGAATAACCCTGTTTTTACTTGTATCTTGTATTTTGATTCGCCCTACGGGCTTGCCGATATACAGTGAGACTCGTAAAAATATCCCACGATACTACACACTAAACCGTCCAATAAGATATATGAACTTCCATCAAGATATCTATAAAAGGCGGCCATCTTTAAATCCCAGTTTAAACAAATATGTAACTCACTGCGAAAAACTGAAAGAAATCCCAAAAGAATATCACAAAATTGATATAAATCGCCGCCATTTTGAAACATGTTGTTTATGGCCTGGTTTGAGGAGGTCTGGGAACTAGAATGGGCTCTGTGTGCTATATGCAGGCTTCAGGTGAAAGGGTTAAACTCTGGACATGTGGGTCACCCGTCAGTGGTATATGCAGGCTTCGGGTGAAAGGGTTAAACTCTGGACATGTGGGTCACCCGTCAGTGGTATATACAGGCTTCGGGTGAAAGGGTTAAACTCTGGACATGTGGGCCACCTGTGGTATATGTGTTGTAGTTTAAAATGAATCTTAGGTCAAAATGATTTCAAACTAGTTTAGTTTTGATTTTCTTTTGTTCCAGATTCATTACCATAATCCTAAGACAGAAAAGTACAAATCAAACTAGTTTAAAATCATTTTAACCTAAGATCATTTTAAACTACAACATATGCAGGCTTTGGTTAAAAGGGTTAAACTCTGGACATGTGGGCCACATGTGGTATATGCAGGCTTTGGGTGAAAGGGTTAAACTCTGGACATGTTAGCACATTGGACTTCAGATCCGAAGGTCGGTGGTTCGAACCTGGTCTCTGCTGTCATGTTGTTTCCTTAGGCAAAAAACTTTATTCCTCATTGCCTCTCTTCGCCCAGGTGTAGAAATGGGTACTGGTGAAAAATGCTGGGGGTAACCCTGCGATGGACTAACCTCCCATCCGGGGGAAGTAGCAATACTAGCTCCTAGTTGCTTCATGCTATGGAAACCTGAAAATTTTACAAGTGCAATTTACAAATGAATATAGCCATTGTTTCAGAGGTTGAAAACAATGGTTACACTTGTAAATTACAGTTATAAAAATTTTATTGAATTGACCTCAGCTGAGTGGGCCACCTGTGGCTTGTATGCGACTTTACCTTTCACCTTACCTTGAAACTGCAGGGCTCGAAATTAAAAAAAAAGTTCAGTCGCCATTTTGCGACTAGATACGAAAATCAAGTCGCAAGTTCACAAATTTTAGTCGCAAAACTAAGTTGCAACAATTAGTTAAAAAAAGTAACTTTGACTAACAAATGATAAAACAAGACTGTGATTTTATTACTTCAACAGCTTTCACGTTATCTCACAGAATGATGACTGTGTACAGAACGAAACATGCAATACTATAAACTTGGCAGCCACAATCGTAACGATCAAGACGTTTTTCTCGATCTTAAAACTAGTGTACAACTCAAAATTATATTTTTTGGTGAAATTATAGCTTCCAGAAAGGATACAATCTTGGAACATATCCACTTAAACGTCCGTCACCGTTGCGAAATTGATGATACTTGGCCGATTCTACCTGGCCGCGATCAGCCGTGATGACAGCTCTAATCCAGCGGTTTAACAAACAAAAATATGAGCCTGCAATACATATGAATAAGAAACCGCTGCAATGGCGGCCGCGATCGAGGGAATAGCCTTGCGTCGTAACATTGTGGGTAAATTACGTACAATTTTACCCCATATCTTCAAATTTCTACGATAATCACGGCACACAACAATATATTTTTTCACTTCTTTATTTATTTCGGCAAAAATAGTGGCAAAGTTGCGACTGCTAGGCTTTTTATTTCGTTATTGGCCAAGGCGAAAACTACTCGCAAATTTGCGACTCCTCCGGAAGTTTTAGTCGCAAACACAAAAATTAAGTCGAAAATGCGACCGTATTGGTCGCAATTTCGAGCCCTGGACTTCAAAGGCAAATGGTAAGTTACACAATGTCAGAGACGCATCTCCTAAGGGAATAGTGAGAGTCAATTTTTTTTATTAATTAAATATTTTCTTATTTCAGATCACCAAGTTTTTGTAATCTCTGTGTGAGGAAATTTGATCGCCTTAATATTCGCACCATGAAGTTTGATGACTTCATCCAGTGCTGTGTTATGCTAAAATCATTAACAGATGCTTTTAGAAAACATGATCATCAACAGAGTGGTACAGTTACTATCAATTATGAACAGGTAAGGAAGGAATCAGAAAATTTAGCTTAGTCATTACCTGTCTTAGTCATTACAGTCTGCAGAGTTAGAGTTAACCAGTCTCTCTGTAATATTTACTATTTTAACAGCTATTTCACTGCAGTGTGCCGGGTTTTTCCAAACATGATTTGGTGGCTATGATTTGCCTGTCATGATTCACCCAAGATAAGACAATGATGAAGAAAAAATGAGCTCAAAGAGTAAATACTGACTTCCTTTAATAGAAACATCCACAAAGAACAAGATCTATGAATTTCCTTCTCCATTTGTAGTTGCTATAGGGGGCTTTTCAAGAGTAGTCAGCTGTTCATGTAGGACAAAATAGTATATCCTGAGCCCAATGTCTCTTTCTATTGTTGTCTGTTGGACACAATTTTTTAGCTTACTTGAACTGGATATCATCGTCAACTTCTAGTGTATGTGTGAACTTTTTTTGAGTGTGAAGTGGTGATCAGTTAATCGAGGCAGCTGTTTGAGAACTTTTCTCAAAGTTAAGTGCTGTTTCTGCAATGGAGAATCAACAAGTGATTGCGATTGTTGCAAATGCAAAGTTGCAAAGACCATGCAAAAAAAATAACTGCAGAATACCCCAGCCTGTGACATGAAGAACATTCTGGGCAGCCAGTTACATGGTATTACTGTTAGAAGATGGCTTCAAGGTATGCGGATTACACCGTGTTTAATTTATTCATCCACGTTATTTAATTTCTGTTCTTTTTTTCGGGCGTACGTTTTAAGAACAAGAAATATAGAACGCGTTTTTAGAACGAGAGAAATATAGTGTTAGTAGACATCACGTTTTACTGCGACATGCTTTTCAGTTAATTTATTTCCACGTACCTAAAATATAGTCAATGTACATATGATAGGGTATAAAGCAGGAAATAACTAACTGTTGTGCGATAACAGTCACCCTGCCTATCATGGAAACACTTCTGAATCAGTGTGCTTTGTAAAGAAATGTATGAAAAGTTGGCCCTCCCAGGGTTGCCCCGCTAGAAGGGTGACCCTGGTCCCTGGGTCACCAGTAAATAGCACTACTTTCTGAGAAACAACTGCGAACTTTCACAAATGGGCAAATCATGATGGGCGAATCAAAAAATCAAAATTTGACTAAAATTTATTGCTTTCATCCCTAGCTTTGGTACTTTAGGCAACATCCCCACAGTCGTTGTTGTATGTTTTTGCTCTGACAAAATAAATTAACACAGTGAAATATTTATTTAATGTTTATTATTTGTTTAACACTGATTAATATTATGCTATTTTTTCTTTTCAGTTCCTAGAAATGGTTCTTGGCCACACGTTGACTGGTGTATGAATAAGGCGTTACCTGATCACTTAGATTCTTTGAGTCACACAGAGAATCATTATTTTGATTTCCTGATGTGACCTGCAGCAAGTTTATTTTAATTCTGGTTTTAGAACTATATATAGCAGTAGTGTTCACCCTTTCACTCCCAGAGTCAGTAATGGAGAATGTAATGCAGTTCTAACTTTTGAGTCAATTATGGAGAATGTAATGCAGCTCTGACTTTGAGAAACTTCTTTGGCAGCACTTTTTCATGGTACCATTTTTTTTTAATATTTTACAAAATGAAATTGGTATGGTTCTGGATGATGTGATATTGTTGATTGAAAGGGTTAACCTAATGTGTTTGTGAGGAAAAGTCGGCATGATGTGATATTGTTATGCATATGGACAATATACTTAATATGTGTATTTCTAATATCTGACTTATCTTATTTTGCCCTGACATTACAGTGTCTCACTGTTATCTACAGTAAATCCTAGTCCTGCAAGAGTCTGTGGACTAGTTAATGTCAGTAGCTTATTTAGCAAATTCATGAAAAATGACAATATTGTAAGCATTAGTACTAGTTAGCTGTACTAAAAATAGCAATCTAAGGTACTTGTAAACAGTTTTTGGCAGTGAACGAAACATGTTTTTAATGTTATTCTAGTGAAAAAGTGGTAGATAGGATGTTTTGGTAGGTAGTAACTAGTTTTGTGATACATGTTCAATGTCCCATTAGTAGTTTGCATGGCAGCCATTTTGGGGGTCAGAAACAATGAAATTTCCATCGTTTGGGATTAAGTTCTCGTTTCATGCAAACAATTTCTTTTCAGGTTAACGACCACCAACATGGTTGCTGTGCAAACAACCTATACTGTACTCTGTGACAACGAGAAGTCTTTGCTTGCTCACGTGATTAGCTCCCCTGCTTGCCTGCTTGTAAAGTTTCTCTTTTGTAGCACTGAGTTGATCTCATTGTGAGTATTGTGTAAATGTCAAAACAATGTAATATTTGTACGTTTGTTTGTATAATATTATAAAGTCGATGTTTTCAGATTTGAAGGTGTCGTGTTGTTTTCTTAGGTACCGTATTTATTCGGTTATAGGACGCACCCGGTTATAGGACGCGCTCGGTTATAGGACGCGCTCGGTTATAGGACACACTCGGTTATAGGACGCACCCGGTTATAGGACACACTCGGTTATAGGACGCGCTCGGTTATAGGACGCGCTCGGTTATAGGACGCGCTCGGTTATAGGACACACCCGGTTATAGGACGCACTCGGTTATAGGACACACCCGGTTATAGGACGCACTCGGTTATAGGACACACCCGGTTATAGGACGCACCCGGTTATAGGACGCGCTCGGTTATAGGACACACTCGGTTATAGGACGCACCCGGTTATAGGACACACTCGGTTATAGGACGCGCTCGGTTATAGGACGCACCCGGTTATAGGACACACCCGGTTATAGGACGCACTCGGTTATAGGACACACCCGGTTATAGGACGCACTCGGTTATAGGACGCACCCGGTTATAGGACACACCCGGTTATAGGACGTTTCTGAATAATCCTATGTGTCGAAGC
>JAJGOT010000269.1:815000-847500 GCA_022457155.1 Cladopsammia gracilis | reverse complement strand
GTGCTAGAGTTTGTTACAGTAATTAGAGCAAGAAGTTCGATCGAGGATTTTTTGGCTGGACGTAGCGTAACATGGTCAACAAAACTTCACCGTCCCACCAGGGATTACCGATTACAGCCAGTGTCCGGAGAAACTATTTTGTGGATCAGAACATATCAATGAATCGCCTTATTTCATCAAGCAGCAGTTCACAACTAGCAACAAGCAGCTGGATCGCGAGTCTGGTTTACTAACTGTGAAATGTGCATTTATGAATTTCAAAAGTACTGAATTATTTCTACCAAAATCCACATTTCGTGGTAAAATTTGTCACGCTTCTTGAACTGATTCCATTCCATTACATTCCTATATAAACGATTGTGTACTGCACTGCATTTCATCAGATTTGAAAATATATTTTTGAGATAACATTCCTTAACCATCTATGACGGACTGTCTTGTGACCATTTAATTCCACTATACTACTGGTATTGTTACTGAAGAAGAAATAAGCGTTATGGTGGTCCCCTACATTTTCTAATTAATTTGTTGTTCTTATAACAAAGTGTATCCATATATTGCAATTTAATTTGTTTATTTTTTTATGAAAAATGTATTATTTGAAGAGTTCAATCACATTCAATGGTTTCACAATAGGGCTTTCAAGTATATCCTAAGTTCTCTTGAACCCAAGTTTGAATGTGAAAGAGTATCATACACATACTTGAACCCTACTATGTCATTGTGATCATGGAAACGTGTCTTGTCATGTCTGATAGTATGCAAAGGAAATCCATTGCAGGTACATGTACTCTTTCCTCGGTTTCCTTGACTTCCTTGCCTTTCCCTCCACATCAATCCCAGTAATATAACTAACTGCCTGTTACTAGCCAACAGAATACTGATCAGAATGCTGACCAGTACATGTGTTGCAGTTATCTGCCAACTTGCTTTCTGCTACAGAACCTGTCTGTGTGGGCCATGTTATTGTATGTATGTGTATTTGGGAAAATAGTTTGAAATACCCTTGTTTGATAATGAGGAAAAGATAGCTGTTGGTGTACCAACTACTCTTGCTTTTTCTAGGAACAAAATAAAGCAGAGCCTTTTGTAAATGGTGCTTTTTGCATTCAGTACACTAAGTGTTTATGAGCTGTAACAGTTATTACATTGACGATCTGCAATGGATATTCTCCAAGCCTGGCCAAAATTCAGGTGATGAGGCTTACTAATCTCACACTGTCGCCAATAAGACGTGCTTTACAAGGATGTTATCTGAATTAAAATATGCAAGTTCACTCTGAAACATTTGGCTCTTTAATTTTGTTTTAAAATAATTATGACAATGGCATATATCTACATCAAGTGGCACAGGAACAGATAGATTCCAGTTCCTGTTATAGATCGATCTTAGAACTCATGCTAATAAGTTGGCTTTAGTTCACATTGACGGTATGTTTACTTGCAGGATTTATGAGGATGAAATATTAAGTTCAGGGTTCTTCAAAAAATTGATTTTCGTGTTTATCTGAAGATGACAATGGATCTTGTTATCTGTCGTGAAAGCCTATTATCTCTGCAGAGGCTTAAATGGAGTTGTGAAAAAGGAGAATCTGTTAAGCAAAGTGAGTGCATATGCAAATAGCAGAAGAGAAGACAGACGCTGGAGCTCAATCAGTCTTCATGTCTTTTGCATATGCCGCATTCATCTTGTTTATCTAAATAACCTTAATCCCTCTGAGCTGATGTGAAGATGCCAAAAAAAAGCCAAAGCTAAAGCCAAAGAAAAAAGAAAAAGATTTTCATTTTTTACAGAACTAGAGAACGGTGGCCTTCAGCAGCCAAATTTAACAGATCGATATTATAAGAGGTGACATTCAGGACCAAGAAAAAGAAAAAGAAGAAGGCTGGCTTGGCCAGCCGAAAAATAGTACATCTCTAAATTTCTACCTACGTTGTATCGGTCTTTGCTTCTATACTATATTTTCACTTGTTAAAACTTAGTGACGTAATGCTTTGTTACGAATGCGTTTCGTAACAAGAATAACGTAAATCCAGCAATAACAACAACTAATTTGTTGTAAAGGAATCTAAATAACAATAAGCTTAATTTCGCATTTGGAGTCTTAAATGCAAAATTAAAATCGATCTAAAAGGATTTTCCAATCGATACACGCGTTTTGATGCATATCTACCTTGAAATAATTCATTGGGCGTGTGTTCCTCGATGTTCTAGCGGTCTCGCGCCGGGCCTCGCGGGAGGTTCAATTCACGCTCAAGACTCCCCCCCGGTCCCCTTTTATGTTTTTTTTTTCGGATTTTATAATATGAAAGTGATGTACTGTTTGTTTTTTAAGTTCGCAAAAAATCCTTACGTTTAATTTTGTTAAAAAAATATCGAACCGTGTCAGTGACAAAACATATTAAGCGTACGGCAATATTGCGTTACGTGGTAGCATTTCTATTCACGGGTTCGCTCTCAGCAGCCTTTGATTGTAGATTGTAAAAGTTCACAGTATGGTGTGACTGTACTCAACGATTATATTATTTTGATTACATAAAAAATTTTAAAATGTCGTTTTGTAAAATGTTTTGTTAAACCAAAAAATATTTCATACTGCAGGAGCAATTGGCTCCTACAATATAACATTTTGGTGTCTCGCAAAATCTACTTTTTTATGTAGTCAGATCAGCCTTTTTTTAATAACTTCTGTAAAAATGCAAGGACCACTTGAACAAACAGTAGCAAAATATAGCTGGATCTTTGTGCAGATCAGGATCAGTAATGAACTAAATAAAAAACTTTAACATGCAAGGCTGATCAGACAGCAAATTCGTTCGATTTCATTTAATAAGATTTGCCCGATATTTCGGTTAGACAAAACTAACCTTCATCAGGGGCTAGGAAAGCTAAATGAAGATGGGAAACAAACGGTTACAATATTTAAAAATGCTGACACACGATAGGCTAATAAACAAGTAACGGTTGAAAACTAGAAATGGCTAGTAATGATAATAACAATAAATATGTGGAAGATTAAATTTCGTCGCGTCTGTTCATTCCATTAGGTTCAAGTGTATTGGCTATAGTGATTAAATATGATTCTCTCGCTTTACGGATCATGTCTCTATTAGAATTAATGAGTTCTAATGGGATGATTTGGAGGTCGGTAATGTAGTGTCCGGAGAGGGCAAAGTGATCTGACACGGCAGTAGGTTGATCCTGATGTTCTTTCTTCAGGGCTTTCTCAACTGCACGTCTACAGGTGTTCCCCAAATCGGTCACTTACTTGTCGTTTTGTCTCGCACCAATGTATTGTATATGGCATTTGGCGCATTGGATCGTATAGATGACGTTAGTTGATGTGCAGCAGATGTGATGTCGTATTTGTCGTGTATCACCTGTAGAGAAGAAGGTGTAAAACGTGGTTCCTTCTTTGATAAAGGGACATGTTTTACACCGATTTCTGTTACAACGGAAAATTCCAGGTGTTTGAGGGGGTGGTCTGCGGTGTACAGCTCTGACAAGAATGTCACGCAAGTTCTTGGATCTGCGGTAGGAAATCAAAGGAGGGAAAGGGAATGCTTCTTTGCATCTTTTAGAAGAATGAAGGATGTTGAGATTTGTTTGAATCACTTTAGGTATGTTAGGGAGGGCTGGATTGAATGTTATTGCAAATGGTATCCTGTTTGTTACTTTCGTGTCAGTTGATGTTTCCAAGGCTGTACTACGTGGGATAGAATTTACTTTCTGGATTTGTTCCTTTACAAAGTGATGATTATGCCCTCTCTTGACCAAATGTCTTGTAAGGGCTTTTGTTCTTTTGCTGAAAAGGGCGTCTGTTGAGCAGATCCTGCGTACTCGAAGAGCCATGCTATATGGGATAGATTGCTTGGTGTGGGAGGGGTGGCAGGACGATTTTAGGAGGTACTGGTGCTTGTCTGTAGGTTTGACGTAAAGATCAGTTTCCATTTTCTGTTGGTTAGGAGAACGCGAACATCTAAGAAGGGGATTTCAGTGTCTCAGAAAGAGCTGGTAAACTTGATAGTAGGATGCAAGCTATTTAAATATTCGATAAAATCATGAAGTTTCTCTTCGCCATGGGTCCAGAGAAGGAATATGTCATCGATGTAACGCCACCAAATAAAGGGGGAGTAAAACATGTCCCTTTATCAAAGAAGGAGCCACGTTTTACACCTTCTTCTCTACAGGTGATACACGACAAATACGACATCACATCTGCTGCACATCAACCAACGTCATCTATATGATCCAATGCGCCAAATGCCATATTCAATACATTGGTGAGACAAAACGACAAGTGAGTGACCGATTTGGGGAACACAGACGTGCAGTTGAGAAAGCCCTGAAGAACGAACATCAGGATCAACCTACTGCCGTGTCAGATCACTTTGCCGTCACCAGACACTCCATTACCGACCTCAAAATCATCCCATTAGAACTCATTAATTCTAATAGAGACATGATCCGTAAGGCGAGAGAATCATATTTAATCACTATAGCCAATACACTTGAACCTAATGGAATGAACAGACGCGACGAAATTTAATCTTCCACATATTTATTGTTATTATCATTACTAGCCGTTTCTAGTTTTCAACCGTTACTTGTTTATTAGCCTATCGTGTGTCAGCATTTTATCTTAGCCCATTTTAAATATTGTAACCGTTTGTTTCCCATCTTTATTTAGCTTTCCTAGCCCCTGATGAAGGTTAGTTTTGTCTAACCGAAATATCGGGCAAATCTTATTAAAAGAAATCGAACGAATTTGCTGTCTGATCAGCCTTGCATGTTAAAGTTTTTTTTTCAGCCTTTTTTTGGCTGATTAGGTCTTTCGTAGATCCTACGTATCGTTTACAGCATTATCGTTTGCGGTCTATTGCAGATTTGAGTTCCATTTTACTAAAGAGTGTTAAAATTGTCACTCTTCTCGATCCGTTTCTTTATTTTCTTATCTTCAGTCTCAGTTTATTGTGGGAAAGTTGCTTTGGAACTTTTTGTTCGACCATTTTTTTCCTGCCATTATTTCGTTTCGCAGTTAATTGTCTTTTACTTTTCTGCCATTCTCCCTTCCTTATGTTCTTCCTCAATTCCTTCCTTTCTTCCTTATTCCCTCCCTCCCTTTCTTTCTTTCACTCTGGAAAGGGTACTAGACTACGAGTAGTCCCTCTTTTTTCCTCAGAGATAGTAGAGCGAGCGAAACGCGAGTGCGCGTGAAAATCAACCCACGTGAGAAAGGCGCGTCTCGCTTTTCTCGCGTGGGGTGATTTTCACGTGCGCTTGCCCTACTATCCCTGAGGAAAAAAAGAGGGACTACTCGTAGTCTAAAAGGGTACGAGATAGCGGAAGCGGGATGAACAAGATAATATATGTGACGGCAAGGGCGCAGAGATGCAAATTCAATGTAAAAAATAGAGGAAATGAGTTGCGGGGAGAGAAAACCGGGATAAAAGAGTACAGGTGGTGGGAAGATTACACCACCCCTAGACCTCCCCCCCCCCCAACATAAGACATGATTTTCTACCATTAGTACAACCAGAAAAACGCAAAGAGACAAAGTCAACAAAACATTTCGTCCTCTCTTGTGATGTCCCGCACAGTGCTTTGGATCCAAAAGATCAGAGGGGATCTGTTCGACCGGAAAAAAATATTTGTACAAGGCATGGTCTTGTTAACTCATGCGCGACTTCACTGGAAGTAAAAATACACGATTAGTTGGCTAAACCAACATTTTTCAGGTACAAGATGGTCTAAACTACGGAGATGAAGAAAAGAAAATTGCTCTTTTCTCTGAAATATTGGAGGGCCGGGGGGCGCGTCGGCGGGCTCGTGTGAAAAAACGGAAATCCTTGCGTGTTCTAGTGCCAGTCTTCTTTGCTTTCGTGGTTATCATGGCAGAAGGTGGGGACCCATTTGCTGCAGCGTGTTTCTGTTCTTCTATTTAAGCTCGGCGAAAGGTCTCAGTGCTTATTGAGGAGACGAAACAAGCCATCGGAGCTTGCTGATTTAACAGGTAAAACAATTTGTGCATTGCAGGTGTTATTTTTGTAGCTAAACTTTGCGAATGATACACGGTAGAACATCAACTACAATATTTGCAAATGATTGGCTCTCATCGTTCAACAAGTTGTAACTTGTCAGCCTGCCTCTATTTTCGTTCAACAACTTTCAACGTTTTGAATGGCCTGTTGCAACAGTTGTTGAACAGCAGCAGTCCAACATCAGATCAACAAATGTTAAACCGTGTTATCATCACAGGTAGCCCAAGCTCAAGTGATGTTTACAGGTAACTGTTGCGTAATAGCGAATTTATAAGGATTTGTATGGGGAAAATTCACTTCGAATTTGAGCGTAAAATTAGGAACGATATTTGAATAAAACTGTCTCACCTGATCTTATTTGTATGTTAACTTGTGTCTGGAGTGGTTTTGGGGTCGATTCGAAGCGATTTTAGTGAGTTTTAGTTCAACTGTCTCTTCCTCCCTAAAAGAGAGACAAGGTAGGGCACTCCGCTCAATGGGCTGATTGAATCCACCGAAGGAAATCGGCCGTAAATTCGCTCCATCGCCTCCAGTCGCCTCAAAATTCCACGTAGACCATAGTCGATAGTTCTGCTTTCCATTCGTGATCTTCATCAGAGTCGCATATACACTGAGGAAGAATTAAAGGTCGCTAACCTCTGCAAACTTTCCCGTTTTGAGCCATCGTAAACGGCTCTTAGCGACCCGGCCAAGACTCAAATTACTCACACTCGGTGTGGGTGACGGTCCATTGCCCCCTTTGACAATCAATACCCTCGGGACTGTCACCCACCCCAAGTGTGAGTAATTTGAGTCTTTGGCCGAGGTGACTGGAGGCGATGGAGCGAATTTACGGCTGATTTCCTTCGGTGGACCCGATTGGCTCGTTGAGCAGAGTGCCCTACCTTGTCTCCCTTTTAAGGAGGAAGAGACAGTTGAACTAAAAATCACTGGAATCGACCCCCAAACCACTCAAGACACAAGTAAACACACAAATAAGTTCAGGTGAGCCAGTTTTATTCAAATATCGTTCCTAATTTTACGCTCAAATTCGAAGTGAATTTTCCCCATACAAATCCTTATAATAATAATAATAATAATAATAATAATAATCATCTTTATTGAGGATATCAATTTCACTAATGAGTGATTTACAAAAGAGTCCTTGAAAATTAAAATAGAACAAAAGGAAAAATATAGACTAGTATACTAATTAATAAAAATTAGACTAAAAACTATAGCTATTATATAATTATTATAAATTTGCTATTATGCAAAAGTTACCTGTAAACATCACTTGAGCTTGGGCTACCTGTGGTATCATAGGCCTGCAGTTGTTTTGTTAGGGACTCTTTCGTCACTCTTAGGTGTCCTAATTTAATAGAGATGGTAGAGCTTATACAGAATCAGCCAAATCTGCTTGAGTGCTTTTCGTATTTTTTTCAATCTCTTTATGATTGTAGTCATGGGTGTACGGGGGCTAGAAAACAAAAATGAAAAGCCGGTTTCATTTTTGTTTTCTAGCCCCCGTAGAAGGTTTGTTTTGCAAACTGAAATATCGGGCAAATATATTCGACTGTTTATTATTTTTTTATTTCAATTCTGTCTCTATCTTTTCTTCTTGCCGTAAGGATCAGTTTGCCGTTTTTACCATTACTATTTCAAGATTTTACTGATCCAGGTCTACGATAGATCCGGTACTCTGTCTTCATTGGTTTGTCATTGTGGTTTTACCGTTATTATAGTTCCTTAATGAAACCCTGCCACTGGTCTAGAGGGGGGTGGCTAGCCACCCAATCCGCCCCCCCCCCCTGGATCAGCCCCTGCATCTGTTTTTTTTTTTGCGTTCAAAATGCCTGCTATAAAAACGTTTTTAAAATGCAAATTGGCATTTATTGCTCAAAATAATCGCAAAGAGAGACTTAAAGTGCCAATGTAATGTATTTTTTTTTCCTTTGTTTTTCATTAGTTTATCATGTCCAAAGAATGAAAACAATAATCATTTCCCGAGAAAAAGAAAGAAAATAGTTTTTTTAGCCCTTCGAAGATGCGTCACTGCGGTTGAAAAGTGGCTCCAATTTTTGGAGAGCCTGGGGCGAGTGGGAGTGAGTGATGACGCAAATTACGTAAAATTAAAAATTAATAGTATGACATATTGGTTCATTATAATTCCCTTGGAATCCTTCAGCGTGATGGACAAGATGACAAGATGACAAGATGATTTATTCAACTCAGCTCAGTTTTACATGACATATAGGTAAAATTTACATAGGCAACTAAACACAAGTACAGCTAAGGAATAAAAGAAAAATGTAACAAAAAATAGAGAGTGAGTTGGGATCATCCAAATAGCAATGGCTAATCTAGTGGATGACCCCTACAATAGAATACAGTTACAGACAATTAAGAATAGCTTTTTTTTTTATAAAAAGTATACTTGAATATGCATATTATGCATATTTTTTATAAAAAGTATACTTTTTTTATAAAAAGACATCGCCTAATATGTTTCTTTACAGTCCTCTGAAGCTAGGTGAAGAGGATCAGTTTCGGATCACTCTTGATCAAATGAAATGATTGTATCCACTGTAGTTTTGCCATAGCAAGGCGAACCGACTGTGCTGCTTGAGCGAATCAAAGGAAGTTAACATGAAGAAGAGGGACTTTGATTTAGATTATTGAACGTGAAAGGTGTACATTTCAGTAGCACAGCATCTCAGTGGTTCGCCAGTTGAGTTGTAAGCCTATTGAATGCAGAGGCTTTTTTGTTATTTCTTTTTAGTGGCTCGTTGACTAGCATTTATTGAACGCAAAAGATATATTTGAAGTACAAACAATTATATTGTATGTATATCACATGATATTAGTGCATTAGCGACTCGGCCGGACTTCTCTGAAGTTCATTGATCGTGCGTAGAGGTTATCGGCTTGGCAGTTCGCCCATCTACTTAAAGTTCTTTTTCCAATGCGAAGGATACATGTCTTAGCTTCTTGGCAGCTTGCTAGTAAAAAGTTTCTAAATTACACTGATATGTTATGCATATCCGAGGTGGTGTTTTTCAGGCGGCTTGCTGAATTGAATGTTAATGGTGTATTTTTAGCGGCAAGGCACCTTGATAGCGTATTTATTTATTTATTCAAAATGTTTGAACTCAAGTATATACGTAACAATTAAGCTTCTTAGTTCAGTGTCTTGCCAGCGATTGAATGTTTCTGGAAATTTTAACCACTTGGCGGCTTGTAAGTGAGTTCAAAGTATGATTCAGGGATATATTTTGTTACGAATAGTCTTACATGTGTGTTTGTATGCATTTGTACATGTAGATATAGTTTTGATAGTTCTGTATGTAATAGAAGCCTGCTAGTGAACACTTGCGTTGCCCCACTTTGAATTTTATAATTCGGAATACCGTATTAACATTTATATTACTCACCAGTCAGTGCCAATCGAGTCCCCCGGCAGTATATTTTTGTAGGCCTCACTGCAGACTTCAACGACTCTCCAGTCAAGCTGAGGCTTGAAGGAACTTCTAAACAGGATATGGATTGTAAAATTATGCTTGATTAAACGGCCTCGCTGGCCGGAATGTTTTTTTTTTTTTTTGTAAAATAATCTTAATCTTAACAATAAGTGCTTTCATTGAAAACAGCATCCATTGACGTACCCTTTCCAATGTCGGCAAACAAATTTTGTGTATTTTGCCAGCCTATTTTCCTCTGAAGCACAATAAAGCTTTGTTACACCCTCTGTAATCGAAGAATTCTAATATCTTGTATGCTTGAGGCCACTCGCCACATAATATTGTCCACCTCTAGTGACGTCTCTTGTTCTCTATATTCCCGCAGCAGTTTGTACAACTATTTACGTCACAGTGTAATATGACACTGGTTTTGGCCGCGCACAAATTGGAGCCACTTTTTAGCACCAACAACCTAACTTTGAGGCCATAGAAAAGCGTTTTGCATCATCTCTAACAGTCTTTAAACCTTTTATTTCAATTAGGTCTAAAAAGGTGAAACTTTCGATACATCAAAAAATAAATTACGTATTCATAGACACTTTAAGGATGTTCGAAGTAATTGTTTATGCACATCCTTACTGCGCATGCAATTCATATTGCAATGCCATGCTACATCATGAACGAGTGCGCGCGCAAAATAAGAAATCTAAACAGATAAAGGGCTGGTGGCCATTGCGTTAACTTTACTTAGATTTTACTCACTTGGATGGTCGGTGACCCCTACTTTTTTTGGCTAGATAATTTTCTTTTCTAATTCTTGACAGATTGTGAAAAAATAAGATTTTAAAGTGCACTTAACCCTAAAATTGTTTTTTTCACTTACTCGACCCTGTATGTATGTTGAAAAGTTGAATAGTTAAATATTTCGTGTTTTTAATGTTTGTGTTAGTGAATTATAGAAGTTTGAATTTAAAAAATGTTAATACGATGACGTCAAGTCAAGAATCGTTATACAACTACTTGTTTCCACCTCCAAGTAATATGTTTTTTACAAATCAATTGACTATTAAGAGTTGTTATTTAGTATTTCTAAAATTGATTATCCTGAAGATGTGAACTGCGTATTGTAAATTGAAGTAGAAATAATGGTAAAGTCTTGATTTGACATCATTTAATTAGCATTTTGTAAATTCAAATCTCTATAACTCACTAACGCAACGTTAAAAACAAGAAATATTTCATTATTCTATACCTGCCAACTTTTTCTGAGTGATGAGCCTGAGAATTATTCGTGGGAGTGCCTGAATTTCCGAAGGCGACCCGACCAAATCTGAAGGGAACCCGATCTATTCTGAAGATGTCCGAAGTTTCCGAAGATGTTCCGAAGAATTCGGAAGTTTCCATGGACCTCAGACCTGACTGTAATTGAAATGTTCAATAAACCTTTCATTGAAAATTGTACCCCTTCATATACCTTTAATTGAAAATGGCACTCCTTTCATATAGCCTTTACATGTGTCTGTTTGATATATTTTAAAAGGCACTTTTTATAATACTTAAATGTCAGTTTTCCCTACCCTTTTTTATACTTCAACCGGTGTTTTCCCTACCCTTTCCTATACTTTGTGAAATCCCTACCCTTTCATATACTTCAACTCGTGAAATCCCTACCCTTTCATATACCGCCAGCCTAAAAAAGGTACCCCTTTTGGGCGGGGCATCCCCGTATAGCCCATTATAGGGAGTACCCCCACCCCCGGGGTCCCGCTGGAATAGGGATTAGGGATTGGGGCATTCTTCAAGTGATATATCAATGGTATCGTTCGCCAATCACAGACATCGTTTGGACATTTACAGGGTTGCCAGGGTAGTCCAGCACTTGTTGTCACTTGTCCCCGCATGTTTTGCAACATTAGAACCTTTAACATCATTGACATTACGATCATTGACAACAGAAACAATCGTACCAGAAAGACACTGGAATCGTGGCACACGGCCAAAACTGTTGAGGCTGACAACAACTCTGGCCTGCTCCCGAGACAATATAATATTCTTTTAAACAAACATTACACAAAACATGTAATTTTAGCACTTCTTAGCATTTTTCTGAACATTCTTTTTACATGTATAATTTATTTATTCATGCAAATTACCTGCCATTTTCCTAAGTTTCTACATCTCATTTCATCAACTGTCGAAAGCTCATAGTTCTTAATAATTTTTTAACCAGAGAACACATTTTATATTTTACTTTAATTTGATTATTGAAATCTTCCAATGGTTCAATATGTCTGAATAAAGTTTTTGTTTGTTGTTGTTGTAGCCTTATTCCAAATAACAAAGTTGATTGGTTTGTTTACTGACATTGGTCAAAAGTTCACAGGCGAAATATGCAACCATTGGCCGCTGTTGGTTTCAGAGAATTCAGTCGCTTGGACTTCATAGGAAATTTTCTTCACTTTTGGTGAAAATTTTTCTTTCAGTACCAGCACACTAGCATTTTAAGAATTCTTCTTCAGAGCTTTGTAAATGCAGAGCTTCTTTCTTAAAAAAATACTCAGTGATGAATTTTTGTTCAGCGAACAGAAATAGGTCAGATGTGTCAAGCAGCCAACTTTTGCCTGCTTTGCACATGAACATTTGCCAGATGTCAATAACAATTAAACCAATCAGCGTTCGTTATTTTGAATGAGGCTACCGTTGGAAGATTCCAATAATCAATTTAAAACCTGAATTTTGATTTCAATAATGCAATCTGTTCCCGATTAATGAAAGTCATCCCCAAATAATAAGCGGAATGCACTGAGTAGTTTGACTGTAAGGAATCAGTAGGAAATGGACTAAGAGTATGGGAACACTTGAATATTGCAAACATTTAAAATAATGCTAGGGTAAGTTGGAACAGCCTCACTATCACTTGTATCGCTGGTACAATCCATTTCAAATGAGTCCAACGTCAGCATATTAGCAAAAATTATGAAACAGCATGTAGAAAACAGGCCACATGCCAAGTGCTACAGAGATTTTCCTTGCATCAACCATACAGGGTAAATATTGTGGAATTTTTCCATGGCCATTCTAATGAATGCTGTAAACATGTTGGCAGCCTTTTTTGGGTATTAAAATTATGGGAGCAGGGGAGTAAAAAAAGTCATGCAAGAGACAAAAATATTGTAGTACTAGTGAGGTGGGAACAGAAGCATTTTGCAATGCTTGAAATTATTTTGTTCACCTGGCAACGTTCCTTCATAAACAGGCATTATTTATAAAAAAGCAGCATAATTCACTCTGATTTAAACCCTCAAGAGGGTGATCAAGTGACACCTTCAGTGAAAGTGTCAAATGGATATTTTTGCAGTAATAACCCAAGTATTGTGAGCATAGCCCTTCATCTGTAATTTGGAGTATTTCTGTCAGTTTTCCTCATAATTTTTTACAGAAATGGGTTTTGTTGCAGGTTTTTTCAACAACCTTAAGACACTGGGTGCTTTGGTAAAATTACTAATTAAAATTAAGATTAGACAAATGTGGGCACCTGCTATTAACAATGACACTTTAATAAAGTTATCTATCTATCTATCTATCTATCTATCTATCTATCTATCTATCTGTCTGTCTGTCTATCTATCTGTCTGTCTGTCTGTCTGTCTGTCTGTGTCTGTGTCTGTGTCTGTCTGCCTGCCTGTCTGTCTGTCTGTCTGTCTGTCTATCTATCTACAAACATTACATAATTTTCTTTCAACCTAACTGACAGGATATGTGTAGCTGACTGACTTGGTGCATTTGATAACATTTTCATCACTTAGAATAACCCAAATTGTCTGTAGTAAGGAGGTCAACTTTGTATGAGATTGTTTTAATTGGGATATGGGATAAACTGTCCTTTCTCCATATTAACATGTGTCTGTATTAAGCAGGTAAATTTTAGATAAAATGTATGCAATCGGGTGTTCAGCCAAGACAAAGTGGGTGTCTGTAAAGCGGCATTTGACTGTACACTTTTTATATTGGATTGGTTTATTATTCATTCAAAATGCCTCGATTTATAAATATGTTATTATTCTCCATTTAAATCATGAAGTCCAGTCAGTCCAGTCCACTTTTTCGGTAGTTTCTTGGTGTTGCGGATGGTGTGATCACCAAATGACGTAAAACAAAAGATTCAAAAGACACTGAACAATACCCACACCACAACACAAAAGCTAACCAACAATGGCTTCCGCAACACCAAGAAACACCCACTTTTTCCAGCTGGCCAACAAGTGGGAAGTTCAGAACACTACTGTCTCTCCACCACACTAGGGAAGGAGTGGGAACTTGGAGTCAAGGGTACAGGTAGTGGGAAGTTCAGAACACAGCTGTCTCTTCACCACACTAGGGAAGGGGTGGGAACTTGGAGTCAAGGGTACAGGTAGTGGGAAGTGTAGACGACCACTGTCTCTCCACCACACTAGGGAAGGAGTGGGAACTTGAAGTCAAGGGTACAGGTAGTGGGAAGTTCAGAACACCACTGTCTCTCCACCACACTAGGGAAGGGGTGGGAACTTGGAGTCAAGGGTACAGGTAGTGGGAAGTTCAGAACACAGCTGTCTCTCCACCACTCTAGGGAAGGGGTGGGAACTGGGAGTCAAGGGTACAGGTAGTGGGAAGTTCAGAACACAGCTGTCTCTCCACCACACTAGGGTAGGGGTGGGAACTGGAAGTCAAGGGTACATGTAGTGGGAAGTTCAGAACACAGCTGTCTCTCCACCACACTAGGGAAGGGGTGGGAACTGGGAGTCAAGGGTACAAGTAGTGAGAAGTGTAGACTACCACTGTCTCTCTACCACACTAGGGAAGGGGTGGGAACTGGGAGTCAAGGGTACATGTGTTATTAATCTCCATTTAAATCATGAATTCCAGTCAGAGTCCAGTCCACTTTTTCGGTAGTTTCTTGGTGTTGCGGATGGTGTGATCACCAAATGACGTAAAACAAAAGATTCAAAAGACACTGAACAATACCCACACCACAACACAAAAGCTAACCAACAATGGCTTCCGCAACACCAAGAAACACCCACTTTTTCCAGCTGGCCAACAAGTGGGAAGTTCAGAACACCACTGTCTCTCCACCACACTAGGGAAGAAGTGGGAACTGGGAGTCAAGGGTACAGATAGTGGGAAGTTCAGAACACAGCTGTCTCTCCATCCCACTAGGGAAGGGGTGGGAACTTTGGAAGTTTGGAACCCTCTGTCTCCCACCACTTGATTCTCTATCAGTCCCAAGGGACCACAGGGCTCGTTTAAGAGTGTGGAAGGTAAATTGGACTTTTACATAAATGGGAGCCATCGAGGAGGGTCCTGGAGTATTTCTACATAGAAAAAAATATATGTGAAAATTACTTGCTTGACAGAAATAAGCAATTCATGCTCACTATATATATGGACCTTGAGTGTCCTTCTGCAGGTTTCATTGTTGTTTGCGTAATTTGCACTCCTTTCGAACTGAACCAATCTGAATGAAGTAATATTTCAGGCATTTTATAACCTTAGCAAACGTTATGAGAAATACATTAATAAGTCAGTTATAAACTACATGGGATTTTTTAACTACAATTCAATAGTTGCTTTTGCTACTGTGACTATTCTTCATTTGATTTCTTTATATAATAGATTTAATTTTCCTTTCGCTCATAGAAAATGAATCACGACACAGGTGGTCTGTTTCAAGAATGGTTCAACTCTATCAGCAGTGTTCTTAGCAAGAGTGGCCGATTGAAAGAGATATCATCCCAGTTTGGAAGGCTAAGGACAGACGAAGAGAGGGTTTCGTTTGGACTAATTTTAGCTTGCGTTCATGATGTTATGATAGTGGAGCCTTGTTTCAAACCAAAATCAGCAGCAGAGTCTAACAGGCTGCGCAATGAAGGGAACAAACTATACCACAAAAATAGATACCATGAAGCACTAAAGGTATATTCACACAGCATTGTGAATGCCCCCTTTGAGAGTGATGGCAGGGAGCTTTCTCTTGCTTTCGCTAATATATCTGCAGTGTTGTTTCATTTGAAAGAGTACACTCTGTGCTTACAGTGTATACAACAGGCATTGAGTCATAACTATCCTAAAGAGCTGAGGTACAAGTTATTTGATCGGCAAGGAAAATGCCTTCTTGAACTTAGCAATAATTATGAGGCATTGGAATGCTTTAAGAATGCAAAGCAGGCATTAAACGAGTCGAAGCTAGACCAGAAGAAAAGGGAAATTTTCTCTAAAGACCTTGAAATGGGAATGAGCAAGAGCCAGCTAATTGAAATTCACACAGGTCAGGAGATGTCAGGGGAACAAACTTCAAATAATGGAAATTTCCCAAAAAGAGGATTTGAAATACCAAATCTTACTCATCGGCGAAATAGCAAGTTTGTGTCAGCCTCTTGTGTCGTTGACATAGAGATGTCCGATACCTCTGGTCGTCACCCAGTAGCCACTCAAGACATCAATGTAGGGGACATTTTAGTCATTGAAAAGCCATTTGCATCTGTTCTATTGCCCAGACACTTGGAGACTCACTGCTTCCATTGCCTGAGGCGCACAACCGTCCCAATTCCTTGCCGTCAGTGCAGTACTGTCAGATATTGCAGTGAAGCTTGCGCAAGTCAAAGTTGGGATTTGTATCATTCAGTTGAATGTCAATATCTTGATCTTATACATCGAGCTGGCATCGGCGGGAATGGTCACCTTGCTCTAAGAATTGTAGCAAAGGCAGGTTACAAATTTCTGAAGAAGTTCAGACAGGATATTCAGCAAGGTATATGTAACAGTTCAATGATCGGTAAGGAATCAGGCTGCAGGCCGGATGGAACTTACGTTTCAGCCGACTACCTACCTATCTATTGCCTTGTGACTCATTCTAAAGACAGGAGTATTAGCGATCTCTTTCGCCGCACACTGATAGCAGTATTTTTGCTCAAGACACTTCAGGGAGGTTGCTTTTTTGGCCAGGAGCCTTGCTCTGATAAGGACCTGGCCTTCGTTGGGGGTCTGATTTTGCGGCATCTTCAATCGAATCCCTGCAATGCCCATGAAGTTTCAGAACTGCAGTTAAATGTCAACTCAGTTGCAACTTCAGAAACGGACGAAATTGCCGCAGGGATATATGCCACACTGAGCCTTTTCAATCATTCTTGTGACCCGTCAGTAACAAGGAACTTCTATGGCGGTGCCTGTGTTGTGCGTGCTATAAAGAATGTTCCAAAGGGCCACGAGATCTCAGATAACTATGGTACTCTTTGCGCACTCAGCGTCAAACCCGAGAGGCATGAAAAGTTGAGATCTCAATATTTCTTTACATGCCGTTGTAACGCCTGTGAAGAAGACTTTCCTTTGTATTCAGAGATCCCAAACGATGCTTTTCCGGTTTTCAAGTGTCAGAGCTGCCGAACACCCCTTCACAATGGCACAGATCACGTGGCTAATCACACGCCAGATCACGTAAAAGGTCACATGACAGATCACGCGAGAGACAGTTCTAATAATGTAGCACAGCCGACTTTTTGCACCAAGTGTCGGCTCATTTACAGTTTGCCAGAGATGAGAGCTTCGTTAGAAGCTTCAAAACAACCGTATCAACAAGCAATGGATGCACTTCTTCTTGAGGCTGATGCCGAAGGCAGCTTGACTGTGCTCGAGTCACATCTGAGGCTTCTTGAAAGGTTGGTGTGTCGCCCGTGGAAAGAGTTTAACAACTGTCAGGAAGCCATCAAGCAGTGTTATGGCATAATGGGAAACTGTCATGTAACAAGATGATCGTGTAGTTCAAATGGAAACATTGTTGGATAACGTTTGTTGGATGGCAATGTTGGATGCGCGGCTGAACGTGCCAACATACTGGTCAACATTTGTTGGGTGGCATTGTTGGACGTCCGGCGAAACGTCCCAACATTATTGTCCAACATTTGTTGGACACGTGACTGAAACATTATTGGCTGTTGCAAGTGTTGTTGTGGTGGTAAGCCGCCTGAACGTTCAAACATTGTTGCGCCCAACAAAATGCTGGGCAAAATATCTAATCGAAAAAAAAAAAGGATTCTTGCAACAAGAAATGTTGTTCAAACATCATCTAACATAGGGTGCTACAACAATGTTTAATAGAACGGACTTAATAGTTAATATTACTGGTCACCGGATTTGTCAAACACACGCGTGATGTGGCGCCAGATCTTGTCAATATGTCTATTTGTATACAAGTGTGAAATACAGTGAGCTTCCTTCCACAGCAATGAGGCACAATCTCTCTTCATAGACTTCACTTGACAACATCTTCCTCCATCGATCAGAACACAAAAATGACTCCGGTGATCCAAAGATGATCTCGCAGTCACCCCTTCGCCTCCTCGTCCTTTTGATCTTCACCAATAAACTCGGCAACAATGCCTATTGATTTTAGGAATTTTACTTGATCTTCCATTAGCGAAGTCAGATGTGAAATAACGACAGCAATGGACATAGGCGTACGGGCCGGGGGGGGGGGGGGGGGTGGGGCTGTGCCAAATTTTGGGCAACTCAGAATTTTTTGGGCAGCAAGAGAAATTTGGGCAAAGCCAGTTTTTAAAGAGGTTTCTATAAGTCATTGAGTGCCACGTGATGGTCATGACAGTGGTAAGCCATAAAGGCCATATACGGCAAATGGAACGTATTGTAAAAGCCCTGCTCACGCTGTCTTCAGACAAAGATCCGAAACCTACTCTGGGAGTAGAGCCTTATTGACCGCCATTTGGGACTTGGAGTTTATCTTCGGACTGTGTGTGCTGAAAGTAATCCTGAGCAACACTAATAGTCTGTACCGATATCTTCAGGGGAAGACGATCGAAGTCATCGGATCTCTGCTCGTAGAAATGCCGACATGACCATTCAGACCCTACGCCAGTGTCGGAGTGAAGAAAGTTTCAACAGCGTCTGGCAGATAGCATTAGCAATGGGTCTGCAAATGAAGAAGTGGCTGACCAATTCTCAGTTTGAATTATGAGAAGCCAGGGCACCCAGACAAACGCAATCGCGTCGCCTTCAAGCCCTTGTAGGTGAACACGCGCAAAGACAAACGCAGCTGACACCGGAATCGTACCACCGTATTAACACTTACCATGCGTCCATCGACAAGGTGCTGTCCGAGCTTGAGCTCGGGTTTAGCGGAAATGACCAGGAAATACTCGGTACTTTGGTTAATATCTGTCCCCGTGAAACACCTGATAAAGAAAGCTTCTCCCGCGTTGCTAAATTTCACAAAATCGACGGTGAGATTCTGGAAGCCGAGCAGAAAATGTACGCGAGTTTTCGTCGTGTGCGCGGATTAGGCTACATGACTGTTTCAGAAATGATGGAGACAATTCACGAGAATGATCTATTTTATATGTTTCCAGAGTTTTCTTTCTTTCTGATTGGCTAACGAAGAGGGCATTTTTTCTTAATTGAGGGAAAAATTACTCGCTCCTGATTGGTCGAGCATCAAAATTTCTCACTCGTGATTGATTGAGCGCGTCGTTCTCGTTGCATTCAGTTGGCTTGGCGGGATTTTGAAGAAAATTTACAAACGGAGCGCTCGCATGTTTCGCCGGAGATTTTGACAATATATATAGATTAGCTGAGCCTAACAGCGTAGCTCTCTGAACAGAAAGCCGATGATAAACTTAACTGATGTGAAAGGTCGGAAGCACAAGAATTAAGATTGACGACCGGGCTATTTTTCAATTTTAGCAATTCTCAAAAACAGAATTACGCGACCCGTCTGCACAGTACATTTAGACACAAAAACAACTTTTTCTCCGTCTAGAATAACTAGTGCGACTAATTTCCGAATAAAATACACCTGTTGCTTATCAACAATTGCCCGAGAAACTGATTTGGAAATCAAAATTGCAAAAAATACACAAATATATTTGCATAAGGCCAAGCGAGTGAAGTTAAAATTCAAGTCTTGTTTTGTTTACATAAAACCGCTTTTCAACCCATGTAATCAGTGTAATGAATGAACAAACACATAAAAATGGACAACACAATCTTCTTTGGAAAAATTTTATTCAAATCTCCATAAGTTTATGTTTAAAAGCAAAACGCGAACCATTTATAGCGCATCGAGGCCGAGCTGTCTTCGATAAAAGAAATCATGAAACGACTGAATTTAAGCACGTTTTATAAACAATTCTCCAAAACTAACAAGAACACAAAGAAAAAGTCAATCACAGATTGATATCAACATAAATTCCCATCGAAAAATGTAATTTGTTTAACCTTTAAGTGCTTCGACTGCTGGAAATTCTTTATATCTCCGCTTCTTCAGTTCTGAAATCCGAAGTGAGAAACATCTCCCCGCATTGCTCCCGCATTGATAAAAATGTATGAAGTTCCTCGAAGCAAGATTATATCCCTGGAAGCTATTCTTTTTCCACTATAGCGGCTTCTGAGTATTCCGTAATTAGTATCCCTGTCTTGAGTAGCAAACGTGGGCGGCACGGTGGTGTAGTGGTTAGCGCGTCGGACTTTCAACCTGAAGGTCGGTGGTTCGAAGCCTGGTCTCTGCCGTCGTGTTGTTTCTTTAGACAAGAAACTTTACTACACACTGTCTCTCTCCACCCAGGTGTATAAATGGGTACCGGCGACAAAATGCTGGGGGTAACCCTGCGATGGACTAGTATCCCATCCAGTGGGGAGTAGCAATATTCCTAGTCGCTTCATGTTATGAGCCTTCTGGCTCGGGTGCGCGCGACTTGAGTAGCAAACCGCGAAAAAATTCAGGGAAATAACGACTGTAATTTGAAACGGTTTTCTCCGCTAAACACAGCAAAACATCAATTAAATTGTTTAAGTAATGATCCGCATAAGAAGGATAGTGCTGAACGGCAATTCACGATGGAATGTCAACTTTTTTTATTGTTACAACTAGTGATCTCATTGGCCTAGACTCGAAAACCGCTGAAAAGTTAAGGTTCAAGGTGCATTAGGTCTATTTTTTTAAGGTTTCAAGTATTTTGAGACCCAATAGCACAACATGCAATTTTTAAAAGATATTGTATTTGGGGAACTTCATCAAAGAAGCAAAATTAGTAGCTATTGTCTTCTGCTATTCTGATTGGTTAAGCACGAACATTTCCTAAAATATACTTGACGCAAATGGATTTTCTGTATTTTTATAATGAAATATAATTATGAACCATCAGCCCCTCCTCTATTCTTGAAATCAAAGATATTCTATGTGGGAAAGAGCCAATGCCGCAGAACAATGAAGTTTACTTAGTTCTTATGTGAAGCATTACTTAAAGAGCTGTTGGACATTCGGCCGTGTAGCCGCGCGAAAAACAAAGCCTCGCTTTGGGTTCAAAATTGCTAAGATCCCGGATGTTGTGTGGCGTCATACGCGCATGTTTTGCGACGTCATACACGCCCGCGAGTTAGCCTTGCGCGACGCACCGACACATATACCTAATTCAATAAAGGTTGCTTTGGTCATTGGTAATTGGGTATTGGGAAGTTATTGTTTGGCGGTCACTCAAGCGAAGCCTTGCATTGTGTTCCGTATGCCAAATGCCAATTCCCAATGACCAACTGCCAAAGCAACCTTTGTTGAATTAGGTGTATGTCACGGACGCGCGTGTACCGCCACCGAAATGATCCCCACCATCGAAATGATCTCCGCCGCCGAAATGACCCCCAATCACCACCGAAATGATCCCCACCACCGAAATGATACCTATTCGCAATCGAAATGATCCCGTCATAAATTTTAGGAACCTTGGCTTAAATGGACTTGGGACTTTGCTATCTATTCTAAATTCTTCGTTTATTCATGCAAACACGATTCTAAAAAGAGGAGAATAGAGAAAGCAGTTAGACTGATAACAGTTCTATACACTGATTTTATTTTCAAAATTTTAACATTTTTTTAAGGAACTACATAAATCCGCCTTGAACAGGGAACAGGTTTATCATATAACGTGATATCAATGTGACACATTGATCAAACCTGGCACTTTGCGCAACATTCGGCAATTTGAGTTTGCTTAAGAAACACGTCTGATTCGCTTATAATATTTATGCAGGATAATCTCAGAGAAGTTTTTCCATTCACAATTTTTTCTAAGTAATATATCTAGACTGCGTAAGATCATTTCGTACGCCAAAGACGATCTTTGCACCCATAAGATAATAACACGTGCAAAGTCATGCCGAACAATGCATCAATGAAAAGCGTAAAAAAACGTACCTCTTTTTGCTCTACTCCTGATCCACTTGTTATGATAGCAAAGGTAGCCAGGAGCAGAAAGATAATTGTGAATAACAGAATAATTTTCATGGTGTTGATGATTTGAGATGACAGCTACAGCAGCTAGTGCAAGTACCGAAACTAATAGGCGATTTGCACGATGGCGTCATTTGACTACAACTACCAGAATACATTTCGTTTTTATCTCGTTAATGCGCATGCGCATTAAGCGAGATTTCGGAGTCAGTCACGAAAAAAGGGACAAAAGTTGTTAAAATTTTGTGGACTTTTGTCCGGGGGGGGTTTCTTCCTTCTTCTTTATAGAAGTTATATTAGGGCATTGAAGATATGGTTGGTTAAACCGGTTAGGATTTCAAGAAGGGCGTCACATACTGCACCTAAAATTTTTGGGGAGCACCCCCGGACCTATTGTTAATTTCCCTAGGGTATTGGGATGTCAGAACTTGTCATGAACTTGTCATATCTCACATTACGTTACCGCAAAGGCATTAAGTTCTTCTTAAGTTTCGATATCTCACGTTACCTATCAGCTTCAATCATTTGTCGTAAAGCCAAAAATAGGTCAAATGCGTTTTTTGGCAAACGCAGTTTGAGAATTTCACGGTGTATTTTTACGAATGGCGACGTTTTAAGAAAGTTAAATGGGACGGGAAAGTTTGTGTTTTAATATGAGCGATATGGCAGAGCAAAATTTGCGTTTGTTCTAGTACGCGGGTGGCGGCTTAGAATTTTAAACATGAACGCTTATCAGCATAAGTGGAAACGCGTTATTTCCTGAATTATTCTAGAGCTCTCACGCAAGTATGAACCTACCTGCCATGATCTATCAAGAAACGAAACATAATTATTATCAATTCGCTGTTCTGACTCAAATGAGTTCAAATTTTATATTCAAGTTCCGATGAATTTCATTGCATTCTCAAATGCTTGTTCATTTGGCTCGGATGGTTTTATGCCGGTGGATTTTCAAGATCAGTTGCTTATACGCGCCACACTGTGAAAGAAATTTCCGGGAAAGTTTAAAATTTTACAAGATTTTGGTCTATTCTCTTGCCAAATAATGCCATTTCAATGTAATCGATTTTTGTTACAGTTAGCGTAAACTTCGAGTTCTACGAAGGGTTCGAGTTTACAAAGAGTTTGTAATCAATTTTTGCATAACCGGAATTCAACTGGATAAAAATGTACGACGATGAGTCGTGCACTTGTAATAAGCTGAGCGTGCAAGGCCTAGCCGTGTGGTTTTAACGCAATGAGAAGTTCGTAGACAATATAATAATTAAGGCCTTTAAAAATCAGTTGAAATCATTAATTCAAATGGATGGACTCAATACCTATTTAGTTTACTCTTAATTCAAAAGATAAATAGTATTGAAATATTTATGAAGAGGAATTTAACCGTTGCAACCCCTTAAAACTGTACTTATCTATATCCTTGGTGCACTGTATTCAATTTTTCTTAATAGGTTTTTAGAAGACTTACCTTCTACTTGCAGCTGAAAAGCTAGGCTTAAACGTAACAGTCGCTAGACTGTCAAAAATGCCAACGAAGGTTTTAGCGACCTCCACGCAGCTATAAAGCGTAGCGAATACAAGCTAAAATTACAGCCTTTACTGAGACACTTACGATACGACCAAAAACAGATCGCTGCATTCACCCCTCTCATAAAATAGAAGTCTGTATACAGGTGAACATTTCAAGTTCGTTTACCAACAGGTTGCAACTGAACTGACTGAAAATTCTAAAAACTGACAGGAATCTTCTGCGACACCTCCTTTCAACAACCTTGACGGGCTTTTTTAATTTCGTTCCTATTACAAATTAAGTTATCGTCTCTTTCGTAGAAAAATACGTAAACATTGGGAACATCAAACTTTAAGAGGGTATAAAGGAAAAGTAACACACATCTGAACAGCGCCACCATTTTGGACGGCAATCTATCCGTTCCGATGTTAATCGCGTAACTCTTTCCTCCTTTCCGGTTCTAGATTTCTGTTCGTGAAATGACCAGATTTTTTCCGGATATATAATTGATACTATCCATTAGATTATTACAATGGAACTCAATTCATTCTATAGGTGTCAGAACATTCACTGAAGCGTGATGCTTGAAGTTGTTTCTCGCGGTGAATTTGCCTGTAAAGAGCTGTGAACCCGGCGCAGCTTTTTCTCGACAGCTACAGTGAGCTTACTTTACCATTTTGTAAACAAGGCCAAACACACGACAAATTAATCAAGCACTGCTAAATGAGGGTGCTAATGGGGGTACCCAATTGTCAGTTAACTACTATTTTTTCGGCCAATTCAGTGTCAGTTAACAAGAGGCTACACTGGTAGCCTATACTCATGCGCTTGTATAAGAAAGTTTTATGTTTTTCTTTTTTGAACTGGGTCACGCTGTCGGAAATCGGTTCATTTCAATATTTTCATTCATTGATCTTATCAAGTGATTTAGCTTGACAAGTAGGAAATTACGTAGATCAGTAAGGCTTTTAAATTTGCAAAGTTAAGATAAGGTTACTTTACAGGCCATGTGAATGACCAGAGTGAATGCGTTTTCGAGATTGGACTTAGAACAGCCGCTTTACGAAAATTATTCGACATTAGATTCACATACAAAAACCATAATTTCTCACCTGTCAAGATAGCTTCCAAAACCGTAATAAGGATCGTCAGTATTAAAGATGTCTGTTTGATACAGGATCGTACACAGAGAGTATGGGAAGGAAAAAAATTGAAACTCACTGATGCTTGTGTCCAATAAAATACGGTGTGTCCACTTACTTTGGAGTCTGCTTAATACAGGTTTTAGTGTAATCAGAAATCTTACTCATTTAATCTAACACTGTGTAATAAGAAAGATTACCGCTTCAGGAGTACGGTATAAACTTCTTTATTCTCAACACAACTAACACTTCGCACAGTACAACTCTCTCTCAAAACTGTCCCGCGAACAACACACCGCCGTGCGCACGAGGTCAAGCTGTCAATCAAGCGTTGTCACGCAACGTCACTCATCACATCATCCCCCCTTTTAAAAAACAGTTCAAGAGTTCTAAGTACAAAATCTAACGAGGCCTGGAAATAGAACAGGTGATTACATCCGATGTAAATAATGGTGGGGGGACAGTCCAATATTAAATTCAAACTTTCTTTTCTCAGGATGCGGGCTTTCTTCAATAGTTTAGGTTTCAGCTTATTGATCCTCTCTCTATTCGCACTCTGGGACCTCTCCAGATCATCGACACGACGCAACAGATCCAAGAACAAATTGCCCGAATTGACACTGTTCACCACCCAATCTCCGTAACGATCTGGTGGTTTCCGCCGGTGGGATGGGCGCAGTGTTCGGCTCAGAAGCGAATCAGAAGCCTCCATGCAAGACGAGGGACTAGAAGCATCACTGGGTTGATCAGATAGCTGCAGCTCGTCAGAAGGAACGGGTAAACTTTCCACTCTCTCTCCAATGTCCAATCTCCAATCTCCAATCTCCAATCTCCATCTCTCTCTCTCTTCTTCCGGGCAGGGAAGACTCAACTTCGATCACCACTGTCTCCTGAGGGTCCCCCCCTGGGTCACCTGACATTTCTGTTTCAGAGACTTTCTGCTCACTGCGAGAAACCGAGACTTGGTCACTTCCATCCTCAAGGGTGTCTGCATTGTCTTGAACACTGTCCTCAGGTTCCCTGCCTTGCTTGCTAACAGCCGGGGTCCCTTTGTACAGCCTCAAATTGTTGAAGTGAACAACTGATGAACGTCTGGAACGACGGCCCATGCCACGTAGACGGTAGGTTACTTCTGACACACGTTCCACAATTTCAAAGGGTCCCTCCCATTTACGATGAAACTTGTTTGGTTCGCCAGGCTTTCTATCGGGGCTAAACCGCAAGACGAGGTCACCAGGTTGGTACACAGTGTACTTAACACATTTGTCAAAGGCATCCTTCTGACGACGCTGGGCCAGTTTCAACTTTTCCCTCACATCTTGGTGGGCCTGCACCAACTTCTCACGAAGATCAACAACAAACTCGTTCTAAGTTGATTCGCTCTCGTTAGTATCATCCATCATTATATCCAATGGAAGTCGCATCTCACACCCAAACACCAGTTCAAAGGGCGTATGTCCAGTCGACGAGTGGACACTGCTCCGATATGCCATCATGCAGAAGTCTAACTGCTCGTCCCAATGACCCGGTTGCTCCTCTGCGCTTGCAGTAAGCATGCTCTTCATTGTGCGATGTAAATTCTCGGTTTGCCCATTTCCTTCGGGGTGGTAAGCTGTCGATCTCGTCTTGTTGATTCCCAGCAGCATGCACGTTTCTTGGAACAATTGGGACTCAAAATTGCGTCCTTGGTCTGAGTGTATACTGTCTGGAACTCCAAATCTACAGATCCAGTTCTTGACCAGAACTCGAGCACAGGTAGAAGCCCGTTGGTTTGGTATCGCATATGCCTCGGCCCATTTGGTAAAGCTACATTGCACGGTCAGGATAAAACGGTTCCCCCTCTTGGTTCGCGGTAGTGGTCCTACTATGTCTATGTGCAGCCGCTGCATAGGATAACCAGAAGGAATGGGCTGTAATGGTGCCTTGGGTTTCCTACGCGGTTTGCTTTTAGCACAAGTCAGGCAGTCATCACAATATTCCTTGACACTTCTGGAGAGATGTGGGCGCCAGAAGCGAGTCTTCAACTTTTGAAGAGTTTTCTCACGCCCAAGGTGGCCTCCTGCTAAAGCATCATGACATTCCTTGAGTGCTGGCTGGACAAGGCTCGCTGGTAAAATGACACGGTGTTTCCACGATGAACTACTCTTCTCGGAACGAATACAAAGCACCCCATCAACAACCTCCATAAGTTCACACTGAGCCCATACTGCTCTTGAAGTGCTGCTTAAGGACTGTAATTCATGCATAGGTGGCTTCTTTCTTTCCTTCAGGTATTGCTCCAATACCGGTCCAATGTCTGGGTCTTCCCTTTGAGCTTGATTGATTGCCTCAGCAGACCACACATTTGCAGGGGTTACGTCCTTTCTTGCTTTGGAGTACCCAGGTGTCAGGGTAGAAACCTGTGTTCGTAATGTCCCCGTTGGACCACATGATGGACAATCACCATGAAAACGTCTCGGCTTCCGAGACATCGCATCTGCGTTGCAGTGTGATTTGCCAGCCCGATGCTCCACCTCAAAGTCGTATTCTTGAAGTCGTTCCAACCATCGTGCAATCTGGCCTTCTGGCTCTCGGAATGACATCAACCACTTTAGTGAATGGTGGTCAGTCCGTACTAAAAATTTGCACCCAGCAAGGTAATAGCGGAAATAGTCCACGTATGTAACAAGGGCTAACATTTCTAGTCGTGTGGTACAGTAGTTTCTTTCATGGTCATTTAAAGCACGGCTACCATAGGCCACTACCCTCTCGGTTCCACCAGATTGGACTTGCGAAAGCACAGCCCCAATTCCCAGTCGCTGGGTGGCGTCAGTATCCAGTACAAAGGTCCCTGAACCTGGTGAGAAGTCTGGGTAGGCAAGCACTGGAGCACTGGTAAGGCGGTGCTTCAGCTCTTCAAAACCCCTCTGTTGCTCTGGTCCCCACTGGAACTTTACTCCTTTCCTGCTTAGTCTATACAGAGGCTCTGCAACAATAGAAAAGTCCACAATGAACCGTCTGTAATAACTTGCAAGACCAAGAAAACTCTGCAACTCCGTTAAATTCTCAGGAGTCGGCCACTCATCAACAGCTCTAGTTTTCTCTGGGTCGGTCTCGATGCCCCTGCTGGACACGACATGTCCCAGGAAAGTTACTCTCTTCTTCAAAAACTGGCATTTGGCAGGTTTCAACTTCAGTCCAGCCTTCCTAATCCTGTTGAAGACTTGATGTAGACGATACAAATGTTCATCAAAAGTAGCAGACCAGACGATAATGTCATCAAGGTAAACCAAACAGTAAGTCCAAGTGAGCCCGTCTAGGGCCAGGTTCATAAGACGGGTAAAGCTGGCTGGCCCATTGGTCAGTCCGAAGGGCATAACCTTCCATTGAAATTGGCCTCTGTGAGTGGAAAGTGCGGTCTTTGGCCGGTCTTTGTCTGCTACCTGCATTTGCCAATAACCTGAAGCGAGGTCCAAACACGAAAACCAATGTGCCCCACCCACTGCTTCCAGCACATCATCCGACCTAGGCAATGGCTGTGCATCCTTTACGGTACACTGGTTTAGCTTACGGTAATCTACACACATACGAAATGTCCCATCATACTTGCGTGCCAGAACCACAGGGAAACTCCAAGGACTCTGCGAAGGCTCAATTCTTCCATGTTTCAACAAGTCATCCAGCTGCTGGTCAATTACTTCCCTCTGATGGGGAGGTGTACGCCTGGGAGGTAGTTTGATTGGCTGGGACTCGCCAGTGTCGATTGTATGTTCACTCAAACTGGTCTTTCCTAAATCAGAGTTATCAGCTGCAAAGATATCTGAAAATTCATCAATCATAGACAGGAAACGTTCTCGCTGGTCTTCTGAAATGTCAGACTTATCAAACTGAATATCCGGCTTACTGCGATTAATTTGTTTTACGTTCACCTTCTCAGAGTCCCTTCCCTCACTGTTTGTGTCCACAGTCTGGTTTGAACAGTTTGGTTGGGGGTCCTGTGGTACATTCCAATCCACCTGCACTGAAGTGGTCTCGCCATTCACACTACTTAGTGGGTGATAGAATCCAATCACGTGACCAGTTGGCAGCTTGATTGGCTTGTCTGTAAAGTTAGCAACGCGTACCGGCGTATCTCCATTTTTTGGAACTACAAGAGAACGTCCAACACAGAACTCTTTGTTCTTTCGAACTGTTTTCGTGCCTTCAATTATCCCCGGGCTCCCAGAATTTCTTTCAAACCCGGTCTCCAGTCTTTCCTCCAACAATTCACTCAGTCCCTGGTTCAATCTCAGTGTCTGCCTGCAAAATCACCCTACACACAACCGGTTTTACTTTCTGATAATGGATAGGAACTTCCGTAGCGCTGACCATGAATGTTCCCGTATCATAGCAAATTTTGCACTTGTACTCGTGGAAAAAGTCAGTACCCAGAAGACAGTCATGTGATAATCCACGTGCAACAATCACTGTCCATGAGGTATCAAAGTCGGCTATACGAATCCTAATCTCTGCTTGTCCCTGAACTTCAATCTGGTTGCCATTCGCTGCGGTAAAAGTTGCAGTCACAGGTAAAAGGTTTGAATTTCCTCCACACTTCTTCCACATTTCCTCGCTCAACACACTTACTGTTGCACCCGTATCAAGCATAATAGAAACTGTCTGATGATTCACTAGTCCAGATAGGTAAATACCAGCATCAGAAATAGACGAAACAACACGGCTGGCTTCAACCTCACAGTGCATTTCATTGTTACCTTGAGCCGGGGCCTCGTTTATTGCTGGTGCGGGGACTGGTTGGCCCTTTGCAGGCCCCGTAAACCGTTTCCCGAGGTTGGTGCTTGCTGAGACGGGCAGTCCCGCGCAAAGTGACCCGGACGACCGCAAGCATAGCACGCTAAAGGTCCCTGACGATAAACCCCAGAATCTCTTTCGGCCGTTTTCTTCTCGAGCTCCTCGACTTTCTTGCTAATCCCCAAAACAAGGTCTTTCAGCTCGCGAATTTCAGCTGTAATTTTCTGATCTGCCGTCGAACTCGTTACCGCATTCAGTGACTTGTGTTTACCACTCGTTTTACACGCCTTGCGTGCACTCTCAAGTTGTCTTCGACTCGAATGGCTTCGGTCAAAGAACCAGGCTGACTCATAAACAACCTTTCCCTCAAGTCGTCGCTGATCGATAACCCTTGCATAAATTGATCTCGGGCCAATTCGACCTTAAACGAGTAAGCCGCTTCGGGATAAACATTCTCCGCCAACTCCATCAAAGAATCGCCGTAGCTCTCCATGTCTTCGTTCGGCTTTTGGCATCGTGCACGTAATTGGAGCTTGTAGTCTTGCCGCGTTTTACCAGAATCGAATCTCTCGATGAGTTTCATAGTGAAATCCTCAAACGACAGCGTGTCTGGGAGCCGTAACATTTCTACAGCCCTGAAAGCAGGTTGATCGAGCAAGTTAAGTAAATATGCCCGACGTTCAGAGTTTTTAACTTGAACCAGGTTGGCATATTGTGTAAACTGTGCGAGCCATGTTTTGAAATTCTGCCCAACTGAAAACACTCGCGGCGGCCTTGCAATTTTCCTTGCTGCCCCAGTTTCGCTTTGGGATCCCAGACTTCGCTTCAAGGCTTCCGCTAAAGAGTTTACAAGACGTTCTGTGCTTTCTTCTTGCGGTTCGTCGCTTCCTTTGCTCGTCGATTCGAATTTTAATCCGCCTTCGGCGCCTTTGCTTTCAAGTTTCGACGATTCAGCGGACGATTCGAGTTTCACTCCACCTTCGGCGTGTTTGCTTTCCGTCTTTTCCTTCTTCTTGCCCATGATCACGCCAAAATTTAGCTTCTTTGACGTGTTTCGAATCCCGGAGCGCTGCCACCAATGTAATAAGAAAGATTACTGCTTCAGGAGTACGGTATAAACTTCTTTATTCTCAACACAACTAATTAGGCCCAGTTCAAACGTCGAACTTCACATGTGCCGAACCTAATGCAAATTAGCAAGAACAATAGATTTTGCTCATTTGCATTAGGTTCGGCACATGTGAAGTTCGACGTTTGAACTGGGCCTAACACTTCGCACAGTACAACTCTCTCTCAAAACTGTCCCGCGAACAACACACCGCCGTGCGCACGAGGTCAAGCTGTCAATCAAGCGTTGTCACGCAACGTCACTCATCACAACTGAAAAGGGCTCGTGTGGTCAACCCCTAGGTCAACCCGCGTTCGCGTGCTAGGACAAAATGACGAAACAAAATACACACCATGTATCTCACTTGTCGCACTTCCCATTAGAAAAGGTAGCTCCATTTCCAACTGAGCCTTTGTAACAGCTTTCCCGTCGATCTTCTCTAATCGGAACAACTTTAAATCAAACTCACCGAGTCCAAACTTTCCGCTTATTGTTTGATTAGATGTCCATTGAATTGTGCTTTGTCATGTCAAACGGTATGCGACTTATGTGTCATTCGAATGCCGATCCTTTGTCATCATCTCGATAAAAACTCAGAATAACTTTGACCACGCCACTCGACGCCATCACGGAGATCAAGATCAACGCTCTACGACCCTGGTACCTTTCGCATACAATATCGGTTAATATGTCACCTGGTCACGCAGCGAGGCAGGTAAAAGTCACAAAATAGCTTTGCTGTTAGGAAAAAACTATGTTGCTTTTATTAACAACAACAATCGTTAATTTAGTATAATTAATAGAATGTCACTTAACTGTTACCGTATTTTCTCGATTAAACGCCGGGCCCCGAATAAACGCCGGGTATAATTGAGGAAGTTGTAAGTAAGCTCTTCAAACGTTTGTTTGTGGTAAAATAAACTTAAGATTTAAGGGCAAGGTACAAGGCTGCCAAGAAAAACGAATAATAACCCTTTCTTAAAAAATGGCGGGCGAGAAAAAACTGCTGATACAAAGAAACGCCGGGTCCACAAGGTCAAGTTTGAAATAAACGCCGGGGGCATTTAATAGAGAAAATACGGTAACTTTTCATGTATGAGTTAACTACTATATTTTTGGGCAATTGTCAGTTAACTGTTAACCCCACTAGCACCCTCCTAAATGCACTGGTATTCTGAATTTCACTTTTGCCGGAACGCAATTGGCATGAAAACAAAACGAAAAAAACTCGCGAGATAATAACGCCTTTTGTCACAACATTTCACCCACGACTGAAAAACCTTAAACAAATACTGATGAAAAATGGAGTTTCGTTCAAAACCAACCATTCCTGAAAACTATTTACAAAACGCCGCCTAACACATCATACAAGACGTTAATCACTTAACGACACGACTCATAACAGCCAAATTTTGAAAGCTAATATAAATGCATCGCAACCGCAAAACCACATAGCGGAGTCGGTGCAGGCCTGTCATGAACCTCATTTCGATCTAAGGGAAACTAAAAAAGTGACCGCCAGGAGTGGTGCCCTGTTTATCTGCTCCAGACCCAATATTTTCTATATAAGTGCGTCCATAGCAGACGTGACCGAAAAATGACCACGTGATCACCATTTTCCCGCCATTTTTCACGTCAAAATATATAAAACAGCAGACTTGATACTTTAGCTAACTACAAAACTTTCCGTTTCGTTATGCAAGAGTAGGAACAGCAAAATACCATAAATTTTGACTTTCGTTCTATTTTCGAATACTGCTGGAGAGTTGAAAAAGAAATGGCTGATGGCGCGATGTCTGCTAAACATAGCTCAAATTGTCCTGGCATGGGGAAAGGCAGCTCTAGAGAAATGACATGTTGTTACGGCCTCCTTCCATTAGATTCGGCAAATGTGAAGTTCAATGTTTGAATCGGGCCTTACTTTAAAGAATATTAAAGATTCAGTCACCATTTGTTGTGTCAATTGATATTGTGATAATTAATATTAATGTATCATCTGATCAGATATAAAGTCATTGCACGTGACGTATTATCGATGTGGGCTTTTAATTGTTTTGAAATTGCGGCAATCTATTGTATTTGATTTAGAAAGTCTTTTCCATTGTCAAATATCCCAACAGAAAATAGACAATGAATAACTGAAAATGCACTGTGTAAATTGAACCAACAACACATTTTCATCGTCAATTAGCTAGCAAGGCGGGAAAAGTCTTTCACTTT
>JAJGOT010000269.1:582500-807500 GCA_022457155.1 Cladopsammia gracilis | reverse complement strand
CTTGGAGTGATCAAAAAGGGAGTGAGCGAGTACCTTGAGAGAATACCAGGAAGAAGTGAGATCAGTCAGCTACAGAAGATCTCGTTGCTGGGAACTGCACATATACTGCGGAAAGTGCTCTCCATTACATGATTGTTGGTTATATACCCTAGGTATATGGTTTATACCCGGATATAACCTGTATAGAAATGAATCGATAAAACCTAGAAATAAAAATAATAATAATTAAGTTGGGAGGCGTCATAGAGACGTCCTCAAGAAGATGCAGAGGGCATGCCTTTCTGTCACACTGAACATTGCACGCACTTTTAAGGTTGCGACACATTAGACTTTATCTTACCCGTGCTCCGGTTTGTCTCCTGTTCTAGAACTTTGAACATTTTGCATATTTTAGCGTAAATTTGTTTAGTTTATTATATATACATATAAATATTTTAACTTTACCTTTTATTGTATAATATTTTTTAACTCTAGTCTCACTAGTTGGAGCACAGCCTGCACAGGTAACGCCTTGGCAGATAGTTTTTACTGCTGATAATAATAATAATAATAATAATAATAATAATAATAATAATAATAATAATAATAATAATAATAATAACTTTATTCAAGTGTCAATAAAATACTAGCAGTGAAAACCACTAATTGGGGACACTATCTAAAATTCTATAATATCAATTACAATATACTTAAAATATTCTACACAATGGCTGTGTTTTCACGAGGCGGTTTTTCTCGCTTAACATTCCTGTGGGTAATTTGTTTACTGACCGCGTTAAGCAGCTTAAAAAATTTATGCGTTTTCACGGACAGAACTTTATTCATTTTTCTTATACCATGCGCGATATATTTTCTTTTGTTAAAACAATAGAAAATTAGAACACAAAAGACGACAATACAATGCCCTTCTTTGTTGTTTAATTGCCGACAAGCTTAAGCGACCTGGTTTGGTGGCTTAAATTTAATGAGAATTCTATTGTAGTTCGCCGACTCGCTTAACTTTAAGCGAGTTGGACAAGCAACTGTTTTCACGAGATTTCCGACTGTCACTCGCTCAGCGACTTGAAAAATCGCTCGTGAAAACACGGCCATTAACATACAATTAAGTTCAAGATAGAATTCTAAAATATCAATTACAATATACTTAAAATATTCTACACAATAACATACAATTGAGTTCAAGAACTACATAGCGTGCAGTTTTTGCACGCATTGTTTAAAAATTGATGTAAATCCACTTTCTTGATGGCTTTCTTGAACACATCCAACGATGGTAATTTCCTTATTTCTGGTGAAATTTTGCCGCAAAGAATAGTGCCTCAAAGAGTAGTGCCGCAGACCAGCATGGAGTTTGCCCGCAGTCTTAGCCGTGAAAGGATTGGTAGATAAGTATCGTCCTGTAAGACAAAGGACTGTCCGGAGTGAAACAACAAAGGAAAAGGCAGGGGCCCTTCCGCCGGCAAGTTTACGCAAATCAACCTGCAGATTGCACTAAAGTGAACTTAACGACCGACCAAGAGAACGAATCAGTAACGGAAAGGTGCGACGGAGAAGTCGAAGAAGAGGAATTTGAGGTACCAGCTCAAGATGTGTCAGACGTCACATTCGTGGATGACGGTCTAATTGCCGTGGCCGTTGGCATGGCAATGCGCGATCTCTACAGGTAGATGAGTACGAGAAGGAATCAGAAGACGATAGCTCGGAAATTAAGGACGCGGACATTCCATCTCAAACTGCTACCATTTCTAGATCCGGACGGACAATACGTGCTAATTTTCGCCTGGATTTGTAAAGTACGTTGGTAAACATATTTAATGAGCTGAATGAAAATTAAGCAAAGGGAGCAGTTGCATGTTTGCTTTGTTTGTTACGAAATCAAAGTGTGTTGTGATGAAAACATTAGAAATCAAACAAATGAAATCAAAGAAAATGAGTGTTTGGTGATTTAATGGAATGTCATTACTTTTTAGCTATAAAAGGGTCAACTAAGAATATTTAAGGTTCACAGTTAATTATTAACAGCCATTTAACCAACAACTGACAAATGGCCCAAAATTTTACTGACAACTGACGTAAGGTAAAAAATTATAACTGATAACTGACATTTGCACCCCCCCTCCCCCTCCACCTCCCTCATACATACCCTCTAATAAAATACATTTTAGAGGTCGAATTTCATGGAAAATATCAAAACAGGGATAAAATTGGGTCATTTTCCCGCTTGTGTATCAATGGATCTTTTTGACATTCCACGACACGACTTCAACTGCCTTAATCAAGTCAATTTTGACACGCATGCACATCAAATATACGCAAACGTAAAAACAAAATTGTGGGGATATTGGTTTTCTTTCAAAGTCAAGGAAATTCCAAAAATTCTCAATTCTATTGTTCTTATTTAATAACATTGGATTACAGTCATTACATTCCTGATCATTTTGATGCGATCTAGTGCAGCTGAGTGTGAAGATCTATCGCAGCCTGAAGATGGGTTTTCATTCAATCTTATAAGCCAAAGAACACTAGCTGCGAAAAATGGACATTGAATTGTTAAAGCGATGTTGACAAATATCGACCATGGTTCATTATTATTTCCAAGCTTCTGCCGCGGCACTTGTGCGCTTGGCTTGCTTTTAGGTTATATTGCGAATACACGTTGCCTCCGAAGTCAGAACACTTTTGCTTGTACATTTGTAATTACAAATGAAGTATATACACTAGTAAACAGTGCGGGTTTTCAGGGGCGCACCAGAGATTGTTGTGTGTCTTGTTCTTGGATGGGAGAATAGCACAGAAATCGTCTTAGTAACCTTGATCCGGGCTCTTTGATCTTTGAGGGTTTCTTCATAATCAGGGGCACACAACGAGGAATGTTCAGTCAAACGCTTGGAATAGCGTTGTACTGTTTTACGGCGTCATTTTAGTGCAGTTTGAGCTTTTCAATTCTTTTAGCTAAATGTCCTAAATATTTCAGCGGCAGAAAAATTTAGGTAAAGGAATCTTATCCCACGAATTTACGAGCTTTTTCTCGTCACTTTATCCTTTCCGAAAATCCTAGCTGATTTTATTTCGTACCCAAAAGGTCATTTTTTATCCCTCCGATATTTCTTAAGTTTGAGGCGTCATTTTACTTAAGAAAACTCTGCTTTTAGTCGAATTAATTACGAATTTTTAGAAGATGACTAAGGTCTTCCGAACAGCTTTTCCACCGAAATGATTCGTTGCGTGCTCCCGAATCCCGTCCCAAATACTGATCTATAAGAACTTATTCATCTGCTTATTCGAGCCGGAGAAGAGCCTGTCTGGCGTCAAGAAGATGTATCGTGTACCTTACGCATACTAATGACACAAATTTATGTTAAACGTGTTATTCATTACTTGCTCGACGCCTGAACAACGAAAACAAAATTAAAATGGGATGGAAGTGATCTGAGGGAAGTGATCTCACTTCAATGATTATAGCAACACGACAACAATAACAACATGAGAATCTACCTTATTTTATATTATTCACTGTTGTTCGTTTCAACTAAATTCTACTTATTCGTCTAATGAAATTCTAGGTCTATCAATCATTTATATTCTATATAATTTTCCCCTGTTTTCTGAAATTATAATGATAATTAAAGGGAATCGTCGTTCGTCGTTCATCAATGTCGGTTTCGCCGTTAAAATCAGTAGAAACTTGCAACAGACTGAAGCGCTCTTTGGGAATGAAGAAAATTTCTAAACGAAATAAATAACATTTTCCCTGTTTTTGGCGCAAAACTGAATAGATGATAATTCCAGTTTCTACAGTTTCAATGTACATGCGCAATTTGAATTGGCGTCGTCATTTTCAGTTCTCTCGATTATTCCGAGTGTGGGTCGCTACAAATAAATATTTCAATATTCTGTTCTTTTGTGAAAACTTGGTTTACTCAGTCTTCACGTGTCGAAGCAGTCGAACCTTGTCCAGGCGAGCTTGATATTAACCAAGAAAAGTTATTGTTGCTTGGAGAGGCGGGCAATCGTGGATGGGCGTTCTTGTGTTCTTGTCTCCTATCCACCTGTCCATCGTTGTTTATTGTGTATCGAGACACGCTTGCCAAGGAATCTCTCTCTGTATACTCCGAAAAATCCTTGTTCCCAATGAAGGCGTTATCTGCTTGTTTGACCTGCCTTGATCGTGTTGAAGCACAACCCATGTTTGGTTCGTCTATTTCGTCAGTGTAGTGCTACCTGCTCGCGGATTCAGATCCGTTCTCTTCCAACGACTAGTACACAAAGGTTTTTTTATCTGTCAATTCATAGTATCGTCGCGTTTGACCAATGAAACTGATTCATCGTGGTACTTTTTCTTCCAGTTATTATTGCTGTTACCCAATGAAGTCGCACTAGGGTGAGTTACGTCACTTGGGTGTGGTGTAAAAACCTCTTTTATCAAAACAATAACAATATTTTAACAATATTGTTTTTATTCAACTCACACAAGATCTTTACAGAAAAAGAAAAGAAAATAATTTAAAAATAAAACTAGATTATAGAGTATAGAAAAGAAAAACCAAAGAAAAAAATTAACAGATAGAGTTTGTGACTTTGGAGCATCCAAATAGCTAGAGCTAATCGAGTAGTTCGCCTTGGCTTTGCTCACTCGTGCGCGCTGCCACCTGCGAGGGGCGATGCAGGGGCAGAGGGAATCATCCAGATCCAGGAACCATGTAAAATTTCACAGTAATGTGTTTTCTTATTTGCCCGAACTGGTCCACGATGTAAAAGAGCATTCCAATTGGCTCCCTGAATTTCTGGTAGACTTTGTAGAGCGTTATGAATAAAATTTGTTTGTCTCACTGTTGACAAAAAATAGCACGCTACAGTATAAAAAACCCAGTAGGTCCAGTAGGCTTGCTGGACCGCTTAATTCAAAACAGGCCAAAACAACTATAGATAAAACTGTTTGCCGGAACGTGACCTTGAGATCGCAGGGGCGGATCCAGGAATTCCTGAAAAAAAAGGGGGGGGGGGGGGGGTTTGTACACCTTAATAACTTTCGACGCCATCGGCGTGGATGGCGAGCACCGCATTCGCGAGCTTCTAGGGGTCCGGGGCCATGTCCCCCGGGAAATTTTCCGATTTTACCCTCTAAAACGCCATTTCCAGCACTCCTGAGACTCGAAAAGCGTTTGTGAAGGCATGATATAAAATCTGGAGTTTACCTTATTTTTCTACCGGATGATTAAAAGGGACAGTACAAACGACGATAGTAATTTGTCGTTTTTCTACATATATACCTCGTAAATCGAACAATGTAGCCTAAAAGAGTCTTCTTGGATGAGCTTTTACAAAGCCCTCGTATATCTCGTCTACTCTAAGTTCTCAAAGTAATGCATAGCAATGACAGCGAGATCTGAGAAGCACTCTTCAAACATCGTTGATCTGGTGCAGGTCTTGATCTGTTTCATGAGCGAAAAGGACCGCTCAGCTTCAGTACTACGTCTACTGATTGGTACAATGTAGGGTGCATGCAATGAGAAAATGACGATAGATTTTGGAAAAGCATCCTCGTCACATGCACAAAGTGCTAGTTGAAGATTGCTTGGAGGTTCCTTCTCTGCCGACTGCCACATAGCTTGCTATCTTCGCAGCTCATTCCCAAGTCTTTCTCCCAGTACAACATGCCTTCTGTTTCATCAGATAGCTCCAGGGTGTTATTGACTATGATTGACGGTACTAGATAAAGCAGGTGGGAGGCGTGACGCCGCATCTCCACCAAACTGCCCGGGGTCAACTTTGTTCCCAGGGTCTCTCTTCTTTTCGTCTCCTGGAGCTAGAACGAGGTTGAGAATTGGTGGCAGTGGACAGATTCTAATCCTTCAGCAAGTGATGGACACTGTTTGAGTGCCGATAATGAATTCCTGAAGCTCGCCATGATCAAGTGGACATGGTGAAAATCAGTTCTTCCTTTGGGTCTTGGAAAAAATAGTTAAAACCGATTGCTTGTTTTCCCTTCGAGGAATCACTCGAAACTTTCCTATGGGTGTTGTGGGCGCATTTCCTGTATGGGCAAATGAACTTAGTCCAATACTTAGTAGTTTAATCTAAAAAAAAAAAAAAGCAAAATGACCGTGACATTTACCATCATTATTTCTTTATCAACACCTAAAAGGGTATTCTAACTTTTATTTTAATAATTTGCCATAGTAACTGTCAACTCTTTCCCAAGCACTAAAAGTGTAGAACTTGTCAATCAAACAAAATCTAGGCTTTCGATGTAGAACTCCGGTTTGACCTATTAAGGGCGCGTTTTTGGGGGACATATTCTGGTCATTCTGAAATCAGAATACGCTAACAGAACTACGTTGTTTACAATCTCACAAGCCAAAAAGTTTCGAGGTGCACATGTTAAAGTTGCGACTACGCGAGGAATAGGCGCGATGTTTAGAGGTATTGTTTTTGAAACTGCCGCTCCCCAAAAAACGCGCCCTAAAAGGACAACGAACAGCCGCAAACATTTCACTCCCAACAGAATTCACAAAACAGTCCTCTCTTTGGGAAATGGTCACAACTGTTGTCCTCGGACTGGACTCACCATTCCACAAAGGAGATGATGGTTTCTTTGTGTATCACCCCTCCCTCACCTTAAAACATGTTTTTTTTGGTGGTATAGTCCCCACTCTAACAAGGAGTAAAAACTGAAAAAAAAATCAAGCCTCCCTGTGCCGCCGTGTTACGAACAATACAGTGGGTCCTCTTCGAGTATACTTGTTATGACAACTTCCCTTTGTATATTTTGCCGAAACGTTTTGAAAAGAAAAACAGAAACAAAGGAAAAAAAGGAGAGCAGTGCAACGCGATGAAACAAGGCACTCATTCTATGAAAACAGAAACCCATAAGTGGGTTGAAACGTGCAACTGCCTCTTGTACGCTTGAAAACAAGCTTCCGATTATTCATTTTGCTTAGAAGTTGTTACAGCCATATTTGGAAAATCAATCGATAAAAATATTAACCAATCAATTCGCCAGAACAACTTGGTTCCAATCTCGAGGGACTGAGGAGTTTCCAAATATGGTACTTAGCAAAAAGTTAATATTCGGAAGCTGTGAATGCGCGTTACACGTTTCAACCCACTTATGGGTTTCTGATAAAAATAATGAAATCCACTGAAACCAAACTTTATGAAACCAAGTGTACTAAAAGTACACTTGGTTTCAAGAAGATTTTCGCTCATTTCTGATTACAATAATTGCAATTATTACTCGTAGTCTCTTTTTTAAATTTTGCAGAGAACAGACAAAACAAACCGCAAAAATTAAATGCCATGAAACATCTCTCTTTAAAAGTTCCAAAGCTAAGTTGTCGAGAAAATTTCCGTACAATAACAAGTCATGTTTATTAAATAAATCTGGATGCTAGAAATTCCACATAATCGGCTGACCTCAGCTTTAGCTGAAGACCAAAGCCTAATTTAAAGCCAAGTTAGAACCCTTTAAAACCCAGCAGAGATCAGCATCTTATTTGACGTCCTTCCAGTTTGACTTCATGGTCAAACATACAGTTCACAAGAATAAAGCGAATAAAAGCAGTTTTCATTTGAGTGTCGTAAAACCAAAACCAAAGTAATTCATTACTCTGGCCAATCACAACTGAGACAGACAATCCAATGGACCAATCAGAACTCATAGCAAATACAGGTAACCAGTGCCAAGCGCGAGAAAACGTGTGCGAATAAGCCATGATTGGTTGGGAAAGTGGTGCAGCAATGCAAAACCAAAGCAATTGCAAAATAACTTTGGACACTCAACTGAAAACCGCAAGATGAGATAAATCATGTTAATGCTTTTTAAAGAAACAAGTGGGAGGGAGGAATGATTGGGAGACAAGCCCAAAGGATGTTTGTGTAGAAGGCTAACTCATGGTTTGACTCTTCAATCCCCAATATCAGAATACAAATTCTCCTTCCTTGTGCCCAAACATTTCTTATAGAAGTAGCGAGGAGAAGTTGTTTAAATATCAAGAGAATTCACCTTGGGTGATCATGTGCTTAATTCTCATGACCTCTCTGATTGATTATGATCACTTTTGGAAATTAAAAGGCTAAGGCTTGAATGAATGGGGTTAGTTTCTAGAGAAACTGTGGTGCTGCGTCGGTGGGGGTGAAGCACAAGAATTTGGTTTTATCGACTGAGTCGATAAGGTAAATTAGCCACCGTAAAAAGATTCGAGAAAGCTGACGTTTCGAGCGCTAGCCCTTCGTCGGAGCGAATCAAGGGATTGTGGGTAGTGTGTGGTTTTATATAGTAGGAGGAGCTCCGCCATTGGTGGAAATTTTGTGACGTGAAAAACAAATGTAAATTAGTTGAATGAAAAGCGTTCGTTAATTCCGTGGGGTTTGAGAGTGCCGATTCGAAAGATGATTTTTTGTTCTAAGTTTTTGCGGCTTTCTGTGTTGCCCTGGTGTGGGGAAACGCCACAGATTGTCATGTGTTGCTTAGAATGGTTAGCAAGATTGAAATGACGCGCGACTGGTTTGGATGCGTCTTTGTCATTTTTTTCAACGTCTCGGAGATGTTCTCGAAAACGGTCGCCCAGTCTCCTCCCTGTTTCGCCAATGTATATCTTTTTGCAAAAAGTACATGTTATGCAGTAGATAACATTTACGGAGGTGCATGTAAAACGATCAGTGATTTTAATAGATCGTTTAGGTCCCGTTATTTTGTCGGCGTTGTGAATGAAAGGACAAGTGTTGCATCAGTTCATAACTTCTGTCAATACTTTTCATCCGGCTCTAAAATACACCTGGGAAATTTCTGAAACCTCTGTCGCTTTTCTTGACATCAATATTTCGATCAACGGCAACAGTTTATCCACAAGTGTGCACTACAAACCTACAGATTCCCACAGTTATCTGTTACATTCATCCTCACATCCATCACACGTTAAAAACGCCATTCCGTATTCTCAATTTCTCAGACTTCGACGTCTTTGTAGTGATGACTCCGATTTTTCCAACAAATCGGAAGAAATGTGCCAGTTTTTCAAGAAACGTGGGTACCCTGACTGTTGTTAAAACGGGCCAACAACGTGCACAACAGATCGACAGACAATCAGCACTGGAAACATCACAGAAGGAAGAGAACGAGAGAATTCCATTCACCCTCACTTTCCACCCACACAATCACACAGTCAAAAGCATCATTTTAAAAAATTTCAAATTGCTCCAAAACGACCCCGAAACTGGCAGAATTTTTTCACAACCCCCACTAATTTCATTCAAACGTGACAAAAATATAGGCAACTTTCTAGTTACGAGTACACTGAAATCTGACGATGAACCGGGAACTTTTAAATGCGCGCGTACACGATGCAACACTTGTCCTTTCATTCACAACGCCAACAAAATAACGGGACCTAAACGATATATTAAAATCACTGATCGTTTTACATGCACCTCCGTAAATGTTATCTACTGCATAACATGTACTTTTTGCAAAAAGATATACATTGGCGAAACAGGGAGGAGACTGGGCGACCGTTTTCGAGAACATCTCCGAGACGTTGAAAAAAATGACAAAGACGCATCCAAACCAGTCGCGCGTCATTTCAATCTTGCTAACCATTCTAAGCAACACATGACAATCTGTGGCGTTTCCCCACACCAGGGCAACACAGAAAGCCGCAAAAACTTAGAACAAAAAATCATCTTTCGAATCGGCACTCTCAAACCCCACGGAATTAACGAACGCTTTTCATTCAACTAATTTACATTTGTTTTTCACGTCACAAAATTTCCACCAATGGCGGAGCTCCTCCTACTATATAAAACCACACACTACCCACAATCCCTTGATTCGCTCCGACGAAGGGCTAGCGCTCGAAACGTCAGCTTTCTCGAATCTTTTTACGGTGGCTAATTTACCTTATCGACTCAGTCGATAAAACCAAATTCTAAGGCTTGAATGGTGTGGTTACAATAATTATGTTCCATGTGTATACAAAATATATGATTATGCCCAGCCACAGTGTGTTTGCTTGTGCTCATTCCAGCATCCATGAATTCTCTGTAAGAGGCACCGCACATGTACACCCTACCAATTAGTGTCGATCACCGCTTTGCAGCTTTGGCCACTTCAGCAGCTGTGGTGAAAGAAAAGCATACATATTAACCTTTACCTCCCAAAAATGTAAGACTTACTTGAAAAAAAAAAAAAAGAATAAAATGGTCTTCACAGTGGCTTAAGGACGTTCGCGCCAATTGTTTATGCGCATCCTTACTGCGCACGCAATTCCACAGGGAGCCCATACAATCTGTTTGTATAACATAATGACCGTTTGTAATTTTATAAGAAACGTATGGGATTCACCTAAATTTCATATTATGATGAAGTATCGCCAAATGTATGTACTGATCAACGCTAAATAAACGTTAAATTACCTTATTTGTATTTGAGTTCGCCGTTGACTCAGAATCCTTCAAAATCGCTCAAAATACCACTTTTACGGCAAAAGGACGACAACACACAACAAATAAGGTAATTTAACGTTTATTTAGCGTTGATCAGTACATACATTTGGCGATACTTCGCCATAATATAAAATTTAGGTGAATCCCATACGTTTCTTATAAAATTACAAACGGTCATTATGTTACACAAACAGATTGTATGGGCTCCCTGTGGCAATTCATGTCGCAATGCCATGCAATGTTATGCACGAGCGCGTGCAAACACAGGTGAACGAAGCACAATATGCGAGTAGGGAAACTGGGTACTAGAATTGAGCTTTGTTTAGCTTTGTTTTGCTTTGCAACATTTGCGAAAATTTCTGCACGAAATTTGTAACTTTTTTCTCTTAAAAAGTGCAAATAAAGTTGGAAATAAAGTGTTAACATGTAACCTGGTGTCTTTGTTTGTTCATTGAGTCCCTCCATGGCCTGTATTTGAGTATTTGCTTCCATGCGCTACATCATCATGTATAAATATAAGACAAGGTTGGAAAGTATTTTGGTCGAGTCGACGAGGCCGCGCAAGAAAAACACACATTGTCCCTCTATCCCCGTATTAAACAAGATCGATAGTTGTGCCAACATTTTCCGTAGTTTTATTGCCAAGAACTCACATTTTCGAGACGCAGCGCAACGCCGAACTTCACCATCTCGCTCGACGATGGCGGCCATTAGCCGTGAGGACGAAAAGTGGCTACAACCTCGATCCCGCGAGAAGATTTTCTCCCCCACTACCGGTACGCACCGCCGACCATTTCAGCACGCGCCTCCACCGGGTAAGTAAACTTTTCGCAGCAGTGAAAACCCCTTGAATAAAAATGGCGGGTCTTCAAAGGTTTACACGGAGAATGCTAAGTTGAAGTTTGATCCGTTGCTTTCGTTTACCGAAACTTTCCTCTCTGGGTAAGTAAGATATTGTCTTAAACTTGTTCTGGAAGAAATAGGAAGCCGGCAGACATCTCAGGGGGGCTGTAAAAAATAATGTTCTGGCCATTTTTAATCTTAACATCTATGCGATCGATCGCCGCTGAACTACAGATGCAGATGTTTGCATGAAAACAAAATTATTTTCAGCCTCTACCGCAAATTTGAAGCCCCTCGGATCTCAACATCTTCATCTTTTGATATGTTTCGAAAAGTCGGCTATCGACTATAATTCTTAAAAGAAATATAAACAAGCGATTTCTGACATTGAGTTTCCTCTGAAAACTTTGAATTTTCGCCATGTTTTGCCCCAATATCAGTGATGCACTATTTTGCTTAACGTAGCTTATTCAAAACAGTCAATGTTTTCGTGAACAGTGTACGACCTTATCAGTTAATAATAAATAGGATGAGTAATTATAACAGCTCTATTGAGCACGTAAGTTTTTACCTCGCTATATCGATCTCTTCGAAGGAAGGAACTGATGTGAAGAAAACGCTGTACTGTTAAAAACCACACAACATAACCTTTGTTTTGATCCAACTCTGCTTTATCAAAAAACCTTCGCTAAAACCTTCGGCCTGACAACCGGAAAAAACAATACACAAAGCTGAGTTGCAAAAATTATCGTCGCAACTTCGCCATTTCAAGGGGTTTTCACTGCTGCGAAAAGCTTACTTACCCGGTGGAGGCGCGTGCTGAAATGGTCGGCGGTGCGTACCGGTAGTGGGGGAGAAAATCTTCTCGCGGGATCGAGGTTGTAGCCACTTTTCGTCCTCACGGCTAATGGCCGCCATCGTCGAGCGAGATGGTGAAGTTCGGCGTTGCGCGGCCTCGTCGACTCGACCAAAATACTTTCCAACCTTGTCTTATATTTATACATGATGTAGCGCATGGAAGCAAATACTCAAATACAGGCCATGGAGGGACTCAATGAACAAACAAAGACACCAGGTTACATGTTAACACTTTATTTCCAACTTTATTTGCACTTTTTAAGAGAAAAAAGTTACAAATTTCGTGCAGAAATTTTCGCAAATGTTGCAAAACAAAACAAAGCTAAACAAAGCTCAATTCTAGTACCCAGTTTCCCTACTCGCATATTGTGCTTGGTTCACCTGTGGTGCAAAGAAAGAAATCTATTCACATGAAGGGATGGTAGCCGTTGCCTTAACTTTGCTTTGATTTAGCTCGCTTGGATGGTCAGTGACGCCTATTTTTTTCTTCATATATCACTTTCTTTACCGATTATCTACAGTTTGTGAAAAAAAAAGAAAAAATCTGTCTTGTAAAAGTGTGATTTTTTTTTTCATTTTTTTATCCACGTGACATCGAATTGCACTCATATCTCAGCTGTATGTTGTTTCCAAATGCCCTCTTTAAAAGGTTAACTCATTTAAAGGTTGAAAACAGTTCGAATTATTTGCGAATCAGGCCCACTTAGATAATATTTGAATATAATAGTTTCTCCCCAGCGATTCACCTTTGATATTGTTTAACTAAAAGCCATGGACACCATGTCATGTTACGAGGACTAACTTTTCAAAAACAGGGTATATTTCTACACACTATATCTCTTAAATCAATTTGGTGACCCTCAATTTTTTTTTGCATTATTTTCTGACATCAGTAACTCATTATCAGACCGTAGCATAAGTTTGAAAAAAAAAATCTGTCGTGTAGAAGATTTTCGTGCGAACGTCCTGAATTCAAAAAGAAGTCTCCTTTTAGAATTTAATTTACAGACTCAAAATTCAAAACGACCTTGAACAACAGCAAGTAATAATGAAAAAATATCACCTGTCATGAATATTCATCCACAGAATCATTTGCAATATTTTCTAACAGAAATAGAAAACTGATCTAAGAACAAACATTTTAGTCCTCCCAAACTTGTTGTCCTATTTGCAGTTGTGTTTGTAAAAACACAAATAAACTGTCTTTAAGTGTACACTGTAAATCACTGTTTCAATGCATCCAGCATCATTATCAAGAATAAAGTTTAACTGTCAAAAAGAGAGTCGAGATAAATTAGCATTAATTCCAGTGTCTTAAGTTCATTTCAAAATTACAGTTAATGTAGTACTGCCAAGTATGCATCCCCATTACATTTTGCTACACTTTTCATTAAATAAAATTGTACCTTTTTTCTGTTCGTCTCTTTTCCGTGCAGCTTCTTCTCTCTGTTTTCTAATAAGTGCTAGACGTGCCAGATCACTTCGAGCTTGATCTGTCTTACCCTCCTCTTGAAGTTTTCTCTGTCGCATTACATTTCGTTGCTTAGCAATTTCTTCCCTTAAAAGCAAAATTAAAAAAAAAACTATTTATTGACAACTGTAACTTGAATTTGCTTGAAGTTGAACTTGCTTAAAATTGAGACAACTTTCATTTACCAGGGATCAATGAAACTTTACAAATGTAGCAGTCAAATGTACCAGTCCCTCCTGGATAGCCAATCAAGTTTGTTAGCTAATAATACATGCAAGAGAAAGTCATGAGATGGAGCTTGGAGGCAGCAAGAGGGACTGCCCACCTCCTTCTCCTTCAAGTGACCCATACCAGTGTGATAAGCTCACTCAGTAGACTTTCCAGGGAGAGACTGCTAGCATTCTATTACAACTGCAATGAGTGTGAGATTCCTCGTGGTCCCAACAGGAACTGGAAACCTTTTTTGATTGCACACTCTGAATCACTATCTCCTCCATGGGATTCCTCGGACTGAAAAGAGAGATTCCTTGTGGTCCCACCAGGAAACCTTTTTTGATTGCACACTCTGAATCACTATCTCCTCCATGGGATTCCTCAGACCGAAAAGTTCTTCCCAAATGGGACAACTGGATGTCTTGAACTTGTAAGAATCCTAATATTTTTATAAGTTATGATAAAATGCTCAAGGAAATGCGCGCGCTATGATTGGTTAAACCGAGTTCATTATAACTCGATAAAGCGTGCACGTGATATAAGGTTCATTGTAACCTTTTTTATATAAAAGAAATGAAAAAAATTGTTTCCCGTGCATTGTTGAGTTGAGTTATACAGTATAAGCATTTGCGAATTTTTAATAACACTCATGAAGTGCAAAGTTGGCTCATGCTTCTCTGCACTTCTCTTGTGTTCTTAAAAATTCCTGCATTTGCGTGAGCAGGGCTGGAAAAAGCGATAGGGCCCTACTACAAAAGCGTATGGCCTAGCATGTTAAAATGTCAAGCAATTTTGTCCCCAAATTGGTCATAATTATGATGAAATACGTTTTGACTAAGTTAGGTGGGGCCAGATGGGAAAATATTTGGCTCTCAGTCATGGCACATGGACTTCGCTGTTCTCGGTCTTTATGCCATGACCTTGGAGGAAATATTTTCCCATTCAGCCCACCCACTTAGTCAATAAGAACATAATAATTAATTGGGGGAGCAGGGATAACACAGTTGTGAGAGCCTGAACCCTGCTCAGAGGGTTTTTCTTCAAATACTCTGTAATTCTTCCTTCCATAAAATCCTTCTTTTCAAATCCTAATTTCATCTGGAAAAAGGGCAAGTAACAGCCACTCTAAGAATTTTCACCACTTTCCCATTTATTTACTTATTATTTAAATATTTTTGACAATGTATGCACAATATTCCTGGAGTGGAATCTAAAGCATTGGGACTACAAACCTTTCCCTCCGAGATAGCTGTGGTTTACTATCTTCATCCTCTAAGTCGCCTGCTTTTTTTGTTTTTTGCACTACTCTGTTAGGATTTTCTATTTCTATAAGACCACTGACACCTTTAGGTTTTACCTAAAAGTAAAAAAATGGAGTTCTTGGCATATCTATGATATCCACAAAAGTAAGTTTAATGCCACCACAGTCCTGTTCATTCACTAAAAAGGACAGAAACTCCTCTAAAACTATCAAGTTGCTTCTCATATTGACTTGGCGGAAAATTGTCAAACCCTGTTTAAATAATTATTTTTAGAGTCTTGAGACAATTATTATGCAGTGAAAATTGGGTCAAATGCTGTTGCTGGTTGACAACATCTTGCAAGATGGGTCTCAACAAGGGTTACCCAGCAGTAGGGTCAGCTAATCCTGGTACACAAATGCTTGTAGAAGATTAACTGAGACGGGATTGATCCTTGTCAGTGATCAGACCCAGGCATTAGCCAATGGTGGTTCTAGACTACATTGTAAGGGGGGAGGGAGGGTATCTCCTAGATACATCACTGGTAGCTGACCTGAGCTTGTGTAGTTTACCTGCTCTTCCTCACTGTCTGATTCCTCATCACTATCAGATTCAGGTTTCTTAGCAGCTGCACCATCTTCACCTGAATCTTCACCCTCTTTCTTTTCCTGAATACAGAATAACAAATCAAGATACAGTCAAAACACAGTCAAACCATAATAAAACAGGAAAATATAGACCCTATACAAACAAGTCACAAAATACAGTGTTTTACGAATTTGTCTATTTTTCTTAAATATTCGACCCAATAAAATTCTAATGATAGTTGCAAAAAAAAGATCATTGACGGTCTTGGTAAAGAACAGAGTCAATTTATTAGTACTTTCTACACTGTCTCAGCAAACCAATGAATATTGAAAAAAGTAAAACACTTTGGAATGTCAATATTATGAAACAAAAGACTCGACTGTCTCTGTATCTTGACTTGAACCAGCCACTGTTTCACCTGTCAGAGTCATCAAAGAAAGTTAGACTGTCCGAGTTGTCTTAGTGGCAAACAGACTTCATTGGAAGGTCGTTCTTCGAAAACTTTCGAGATCGGTTCAATATAGAAACATAAAATTTGGTCCAAGAACAGATTATTTCCATAGAAAAACATTTCAATTGAAGTTAATGTCGAAGAATCAGCAGAAAAAATGATCAGTCCATTTGAGTGTCATACAGCTGGGTAAAAATTTAATATAAATCTCTAAACTAGCACCAGTACTTAAGCTGTTTTCTTGTTAATATGTCAAAAGGTTATGTGATGTGTTGACAAAACTTTGTCAAGGCAAGGCACGAGGGATCGACTTTTAGCATGTTGCAGAATGTAAATAAAGTAGGGAAACTTCATGTAAGAGCTTAAATTGACTGTCATGGATTGTGTAAATTAAGACTTAAAAGCTAATACCTGTTCCACTCGTTTATGGCTTGGGTCATTACAGAATGAATTAGTTCAAAATTTTGAACTTCTTGATGATTGCTGGCATTAAAAATTTTTGTGCCCTCTTGAAAAAGCTATTGTATTGTTGTTTATCAAGTATCGATCGCTTCTAGTAGTATTGGCAAACTAAGCTACTGTAATTTAGAAGTGTAAACTAGAGTGGCATAGTTAAAACAGAATGCTTTTCATGCAAACACATGTACTGAATTGACATGTACTCTAAATATATTCTCCCATTCCTCCTTGAAGATTCTCAATTTGTCATGATTGTTTTTATAGGTTCCATCTTCACATGCAGACTTTTAAGAACGTCTGGATAGTTGATTGGAAGGCTTTGTTCCCTGATGCATTTCTTGTCACAGTGACTTATATTCTCTACTGTTACAGTCAACTCGTGTATAAATCTGGACAGTCTGCTATTTGATCATCAATGTGACCACATTTTGTTGCTTTACTATTATTATTAACGGTCATGGTGTTATAAAAATAAGATATTGCAAAATATACAGGCCTTTTTCTGATGCTGACTATTTTTTTTTTTCAAACTGTTATTTTCTGAGAGCACTCATGAGTAAATTTCAGAATGCACTTGCCCAGATTAGTTTTTACTTGCCAAGAGGAGAAAGATAAAGATTTTATGTGAAATATCAAGGTAAATTAGACTGTGTTCATTTTGACCTGGAAAATGGGCAGGGGAGGAACGAGGTGATTATGTCAAATGTTTTTAATAAAGGTCACAATAATTTGGAGGCAGATTATGGGCCAATTAAAATTGGCAGACTGATGAAAATGTGCAAGTTGCATAGGTAGAGTCTAACTTTTCAAGTTACCGGTACTAGCTTAGAAGTTGCTGGGTTTTCCAGTTATCAGTGATGAAAGAGGAACAGGCATTCACAATAATTATTTAAACAAGTTTTTCAGTTGATCGATCTTGGTAAAGAACAGAGTCAATTTATTAGTACTTTCTACACTGTCTCAGCAAACCAATGAATATTGAAAAAAGTAAAACACTTTGGAATGTCAATATTATGAAACAAAAGACTCGACTGTCTCTGTATCTTGACTTGAACCAGCCACTGTTTCACCTGTCAGAGTCATCAAAGAAAGTTAGACTGTCCGAGTTGTCTTAGTGGCAAACAGACTTCATTGGAAGGTCGTTCTTCGAAAACTTTCGAGATCGGTTCAATATAGAAACATAAAATTTGGTCCAAGAACAGATTATTTCCATATCAGTGATGAAAGAGGAACAGGCATTCACAATAATTATTTAAACAAGTTTTTCAGTTGATCGATCTAAAGAAAATAATTGTTGGTTTTTGTGGCATAATTTTTTTGTTTCAGCCGACAATATTGCATTTTCAGACAAAATATTAATAGTATTTCATCCCAAGGACAATACTTTATTAACAAATTTCTTAAAAATGGATTAAGCCTTAACATCAATTTTATGTACACTTGCAGGAAAAAGCTATAAAAGTTCATTTATATAATAATATAATAATATATAATAATTATTAATCTACTAAAATGCTAAAAATATTGGTATATTAGTATTTCATTGCTTTGCTGCCAATTCTTCCAGTGATCATCCCATGAAGTCAAATTTTTTGATTTGCCGATGGCAGCCATTTTGCTCGTGATGTCACGATGGCCATGATCAAAGGTTGTGTGATCCCTATAGGAAAGATTACGAAGTTCACCTCTATCCCCCCTCCCCTGTAATGGAAGGAGCGAGTGAGCGAGTGAATTTGCCACTGTTTCCAATAACCCGTTCATTACATGTGCGGGTATTCACGGGTTAAAAAGATGCATTTTATTTCAGTTTTTTATGCTTCAGTGGTTGATTGAAAACTTTGGGTAACAATGGCTGAGTAACAGCAACTTTTTACTGGATCTTATTTAAGGCTGAGGTACAGTGTATATTCTTCGAGTATTATAGTCACTCTGTTTCTCCGTAAAAGCACTCAAAACACTTGGGAATCAATACTGCAATGGGTTAAAGCCATGTACGATTGTGCTGTGTACAGCTTCTTGTTCAATAAAAATCAAGCCAAGAACCCTTAACCAATTCAAAAATTGTTTCATGATTCTATCAAATTACTATAAACAGCAAATACCCTTTACATAAACAACTTTTCAACCAATTTATTAGCCTATGCAGCAAGAATCAACAACAGCCATGATCCCCACATACATCTGCTGCGCCACCTATTAATTTATCTACTCTCAAATCTCCAAAACACTTCAAAATCCTGGAGGGGACTCCCATATAAAAATGACAGCAGTACTCGTCGAGATTCAAGTACCTTCTAGGGTGTTTTTCGAAAATTTCCGATGACCACTCTTGTCATTTTTATATGTTGGTTCCTCCCCCCCTGCACGGGGGGGATGCAGCTTGTAAGTCATGCAGCTTGGCTTGTAGCCAAGCGCACGACTAATAATGTGTTAAAGAACCAGGTGTTAAAAAATATCTATGCTATAACCAAGTATTAGCAATAACAAGAAGCATCTTGGTACGCTGACAACTTTAAAAATGCTTCTTATTTGTAACTAATTACTTAACTAAGTAACAACAAGTTTATTTTAATGAGCAGTTTCTTGTTAGCCAGGAAATACAGTCTTGTACGGTTGTATTGGGATCAATTCGATTTTTAACTGAGAAAACGACAGTGATAGCCTTTACAATCCTGTCACGCTCAACAAGCTCTTAAATATAATAAAGGAACATTTCGTGTCACACCTGGGAAATATGGCGTTGCTTATATTTTCGTCTTTGAAAATGTAAACTAACAACCACGCACGCATTGCATCACGCTGCTTCGATAGTCCCGGAATATAACTTTGAATGAAAAGAAAGCTACGAAAACATCCCTTTACACATTAATTGAATTGTTTAAAATGCCTTTACGCATGAAAAATTTTAGCCATTTTACCCTCCAATCCTGCTTGCGTTTCTCTCTCTCCATTTCCACTCTTAATTCCTCAGCATCAGTAAAATGGCGCCTTCTTCCTTTGTGATGTACTTTTCCTCGTCCTTAAACACAGCCAAACAAATGGAATTTAGGACCGAAAAATAAACCAAAAAAGAGAAAATTTGTTCACCTACCTCCCCGTCGCGACATTTTGCTACAAAATGAAAGAGTTTGACGATAATGTGTAGTAAAATTAAATTGTAATCTGAAAAATCCCGAATTCCGCTATGAATCGCCGGACACAAGGGAAAACTTGCTGTGAAAAGCCCGCGATACTGGTCAGCATGCATGTTCTAGCGGTACACTATGTGTCCCCATACACCACGTACCTATCAGCTAAGCAGCCTAGCCGGCCTGGCCTCCATGTTTCGACCGCCATGTTTGACAGAACGCCATGAGGAATATTGTTTGAAATTTGCGTAGAACAAGAGAAATATAATTGGATGAGGTGATTGTCAGGGAGACTTGAGAGTGCTGCTGTTAAAATGGAGGAAATTGTGGCAAGCGTGGCAGATTTGAAGTTCGAGATAGAGCTGCAACTGTACGAACAAGTTGGAGTGCAGCCACTTCCATTCCCAGGGATGGACAGTACCATTCATTCTCACGTGATATCTGTAGATTATTTGCTGTTCGTTATAAAACTTAAAGGTGCTTTGAACTTAGTTAGTGTGGAGGTAAATCGCTTAATCCACAAAATTAATGAGTTTGTTCTAAAGTAACGGACTGTTACATATACTAAATGTGTATGAAGTAAACTACTTTGTCATTGCAAATGTAATGAACCAATATTCTAAGAATCAGTTAAAATGTCAATGTTTAAAACTAATGAAGAATTGCACGGCTACAACACACGGTCAAGTAAAAAACTACATAAACCAAAGAGCAAAACAAATATTAAAAAATTCGCTATGCAATAAGGGAGTAGATATATTTTACAATAGTTTACCATGTGGTTTAAAAGGAAATCAATGCAACTTTAAGCAGAAATTGAAAAAGTTTATTCTTACAAGCCAGTATTACTTACTCTTATACTATTCTTATTATTAGCGTTATTTTATATATGAATCTAGCACTTGTATAGCCCTTCAATTATAATAATATAATATAGTAATTTAAGTCATCAAGTACTATTGTAATACTAATGAAGGGGGTCTCCTAGATAAGCCCAATAAGGCTTCCAAGGCTTCCAGCTCAATGTCATATGACTTTTGTTATGAAATCAAATGTGTAAACTCAATTAATTTTTTGGGCAAATATAATTATATACTGTTCATTAATTACAGCTGGGGGTGGGGGTTGGGGTGTGGGGGCGCTGGTGTTTATTTATTTAACATGGTCAGCAAAAAATGAACCCCTTCAAATTGGGAGTATCGAAAAACATACCCCCCCCTGAAAATGTTCTGTACAAATATTATGTGCCCCCCCCCCCATTTTTGGCCATCTTTGTCAAAGTCAATAGATGGCTCATCAAACTATGCTTACATGTAGCTTTGGTTTCTGTAGCATGAAGTAACTATTTTGAAGTTTTACTAGTTCTCCAGGATGGTATACATTCCTTCATGGGTTTCTGCAATGGTTCATTGGGAACCATTTATGCACTGGGGTGGATAAATACAGCAGTGGCCCATCTAGGGGAGTGCCCCCTCCAGTATCTTGCAATTAAACAAATTTTTGTTGTATTTCATTTCACTCCCCCCCCCCCCCCCATGATGGTGTCTGGATGTCGCAAGAAAACAACACAATGCAAAGTTCAAATTGTAACCACTAGTTTGAGTTATGCTCAATTTTTTGTCTTCATGTATATATATATATTGTTGTATATGCATTGTGCATATTTGAAAATTTTCTGATTTAAATGACAGTTTTTGCTTGTTGTTCCGTTTTCTTCTCTCCATCTATTGTTTCACAGAGTCTGGTGCAGCTGTATGTGAATTTTTTATGAGGAACATCTGTAACCGAGGCGCAGTCTGCCCATTTAGACACACCAAGGGTGAGAAGACAGTGGTCTGTAAGCACTGGCTGCGAGGGCTGTGCAAGAAGGGTGATCAGTGTGAGTTTCTACACGAGTATGATATGACAAAGATGCCTGAGTGCTACTTTTATTCCAAGTTTGGTGAGTTTGCATAGTTATCATCATCATTATTATTGTTCTTGGATGAAAATCATTTCATTTAATCTCGAGAGCGTATTTTGTGTGAGAGCATCTCAACAATTTTGCAACTAGTTGTAGCTTTGGGATGAGGGGCGGGAAGAGGGGGGGGGGTGGTTGCAATAGTTGCATGATCAACAACAACAAAAATAACAACATTTTATTAAACAAATAATGACAATTTAAATAGTATCTACCTACAAATAGTTGAAAAACTAGTGGAGGCTGTATCATTAAGTTAGGCTTATTACGATGGTTCAGATTACAGCAGTTCAGATTACAATAAATAGTAGATTAAAATAATAAATTAAAAACAGTAAAGAAAGTAGAAAGAGATTACACTATACTGGTCACACTTTTAACTTGAAGTTCCTTTAGTCAGATGAGTCCTCATCAATGCCAACATGTTACAGTGCTGGAAATAACAGTCGGTCATTGGACATTGTCTGACCAAAATCTGAAAAATTAATGTCCGACCAATTTTAAATTATGCTCGGACGTGGTGACCGAGCACAAAAATTACTTAGCTTTTGCCTTGAAAGTCTTGTTAACTCATTTTGTTTAAATCCAACAACATTACAATAAGAATTTACGCTGTTTGTTTGGATGATCCCAACTCACTCTCTATTTTTTGTTACATTTTTCTTTTATTCCTTAGCTGTACTTGTGTTTAGTTGCTTATGTAAATTTTACCTCTATGTCATGTAAAACTGAGCTGAGTTGAATAAATTATCTTGTCTTGTCTTGTTTGTACAATTTATTTTGCTGTAAACGGCTCTCTTGACTCGAGAAAATTCAGGAAAGGCCGTGTCATTTGAAATCGCCCTACAATGCATTGCAAAACGTCTAATAGCACATCGTGTCTCAGGAAAAATCCAAATTAGCGGATGTGTCCGACCAACTTTGTAAAAGTCCAATCAAAAGGGAAGTTTGAAAGGACACGTCCTTCTAAGCAAGAAAAATTATTTCCACCACTGTGTGATGTCCTAGATTCTTATCTGGCTCCAGTGAAAGCATGCCACACTGTCTTGTCTTGTTTTTTTTTCTTTTAAATTTCAGGAGAATGCAGCAACAAAGAATGCCAATATCTTCACATTGATCCAGAGTCTAAAATAAAAGACTGCCCTTGGTATGACAGAGGATTCTGCAAACATGGTGGGTTGGATGTTACTGAACATTTAAAACATAAAAAAAAAAATATTACACATGCTTACATAACCTAATGCAAACATTCGAAGAACTTTGGGCTGAGAAGTCAAAATTTCATGCAAAACCAAGTTCCAGGTACACTGTAAAGGAATTAACCCTTTGACTCCTGAATTTTCACCAAAAACTGCAAATTTATAGCAACAAATGAGTGTGGTGTAGTGCTTTTGTTGGGCTTTTATTCTTTAAAATTCTCTCTGCTGGAAAAATTTCCAGCTTGGCTTCAAGAAAAGTAGATACTGCAGTTTCCCAAAAAGTAGCAATTGGTGAGTTGGCCAAATTGTTTGTGGATTTTGCTAGGAAAATGTAGTTGTTTTCTTGTACAGATTTATGGAATTATTAAACTGATTTTCTTTGTTTTGGCATTACATATATATGTTGTAGATCAAAATTATTTTACGTTTAAAATTATTTCAAACTAGTTTCCAGATTCATTAACATAATCTCAGACAAAGGAAAATAAAAATTAACAACATGTAGTTTGAAATAATTTTAACCTAAAGTAATTTTAACCCACAACATATATACTATTCTAAGAAGTTTTCTTGCTGCATCAGATGGTTATATAAAAGCTGATGTTTTGAAAAAGTTGATGGCATCACAAGTGGTGCAAAGAGTACATGTATACCCTGAACAGGGCTCGAAAAAAGTCCCGTCCAGTCGACCGGGACAAGTAGATTTTTGAGTTGGCAAGTAATTTTTCCCACTCACTTGCCTGACAGGCAAGGATATGGACAAGCCACCCATGAACTAAGCTTAAGTAACAATTTATAAAAACTTGTCCAGGCAAGTAAAACTCAAGACTTGCTTGCCCACAGGTCAAGTTTAAATTTTACTTTTTTTCGAGCCCTGCTGAGTCCAAGGGTTAACTTTTGAAATCATCCATCCATTACATTGGGTTACATGTATCTAAGCTCCACCTACATTGCATGTGTGTCAATCAGGTGCGCATAAATGGGTTCTTTTTTTTTGCTGTTACTTTTACTGGTTCACACTGATAGAAACTATCCCCGGACAATTTTAGTAAAATAAAGTTCACATTGATTTCTTATCTCAAATTTTGTTATTGATGCAGTTAATTAGAAATTGGACCTTGTATATTTGTACAGTGCAGGGATAATTATGCTCATAATTTGAAATCGTCCTTACACAATTACTCACCCATTTAGCTCCCTGAATTACTACCCCACTCAGTCCAATTTGTTGTACTAAGAATCCTGAATAATTACTACCCATATTAGTATTCTTTATATATAGATTACATGTGATCTTTATATAAAGATCACGGTGGTCATTTTAAAATCATTCTCATTAAAAATTTAGTGATAATTGCATTGTTTGCACATTCAGCCCCACACTTCCCTGTGACTGAAATCAAAGCTGCCACTAGGCTTTTCATAATGACTGTAGATTACCAGGTATAAAGGTTCATACACGTGATCGATTTGCGTCGTGTGATAGGCTGATATGCTCATGAATTATTAATGAGGTTTTGAATACATTTTAAAAACCAAAAAGTTCAAATTGCTTATATATGGAGCTCTGCTTTGTGGACACTGCTTATTACAGATAATTCATTATTGGGACAATTTCCCCTGCCCATACAGAATTAAAAATTAATCCCATATGTTTTCTCTAAAATTGCCCTCCTAACGGTGTTCATATAAAAGAGATCTAACAGCATTCAACTCTACCTGTATAAGAAAGCATGATGGCTTGGCAGGTAAATAGTTATCTGACATGTTCATATTCTTTAATCCTTGAAGTTATTTACATAATGGGGTCATAATGGGTACGATTCTCCATTAATAGGAAAGTAAATGAAAGGAGGTATTGCAAACACACACAAAAAAAGTGGCTAGGCATTCAGCATTGCTCACTAGATCATACACACTCTGAGTGCTCGGAAGAGGCCACCTTGGGGGATATTGCCTCATATTTTCTTTCTTTGGGTAGATTTCAATGTTAAATCCGAACATAAAGGGGCTCAAAGCTACAAATTTCAATGGAGTATGCTATCCTGATTTTACCCAGAAATGTTTCATACCTACGGCAATGTCACCTTTTTTAGTATCACTTTGAAGAGCCAAAAAAAAAAACATATTAGTATTAAAGTTAACAATCAAACTATAACTAAGCATCTTTGACTGTGGATGGCCTGGATGGGACTGGAATGCAACTTGAAATGAAAAAAATTGTTCTTTATATTTTCCTCTTGTTGCTCTAAAAGCATTTTGTGTAAGAGCCAAATGTACATGTACTTTGGTCGAATATTTAGTACAGTTTTGCATAATAAAGCAAACTCCCCTTGACATTGCCCCTTTAAAATGTAAAAACAATGTTTAGTACAAGATGCATCCCATTGCACTGTGTTTTTCCATAGAGTTCCAAAAGTAGCGGCCCTCCGAAAGTAACGGCTGCCCGAAAGTAACATTAATTTTCGTTGCCTGAAACTGGCTGGCAGACAATTAATTTTGTGTAAAAAAATTCTGGCTTTTGAGAATATTTTGGTGCCTGTGTTGAAAGAAAATTACCAGGAGGCATCTTCTTGAACGTAACAAAAATATATTCCATGTAAAGCAAGCCCCAGATACACCAACATAAAAAAATAAAGGTCTTGTTTATGCGAGATCAGCCTTTCCACACAACAAAGCGGCCATTGTTGTATTACGAATATTATGTCAACTTCCACTCAACCCAACTAAGTGCAGCTGTCTATGTGGCTCTCAGCCATTTTTGAATCAAGTAATGGCGGCAAGCCAAAGCTAAACTTTACGTTTAAAATAACTGCTCATACGGTTGGAATTTGAACTTAAAATTTGGCATGGTAAATGTTCAGCACTTCTACTTTTTCAAAATTGCAGAGAAAGGGAAGTGCAAAATTTTGATCATAGTACCACATGAAGGAAAAAATGCTAACAACATGTGGCAATGTGCAGTTCCAGAAAATATCCATACTCCCCCCACAGAAGGTTTTTTGTTTAGCACCCCCCGTCCCCCAGGAAATTCCAGTTTAGCTTCATACTTTGCTTCTAAAATGTTGGCTTTTAAGACCCCCCTCCCCCTAGGAATTTCCAATGACCTTCCATGGGGTAGGTATGGATTTTTTTTGGAACTACACAATATCATAAAACACTGTTCCGTTCAAATTCAAGAGGGTACATCCCTTGTAATGTCGTGTTTGAAAATAAAGAGGAATAAAAGATAAACATGTTTGATTTCAAGACTATTAGGCTTTGTTAGTGTATCGTATCGTGTATCATATTGTGTATCTTATCGTGACAGCTGTATCGAGATGTGTATGATTCATATCATGAGAAATTGTTTCATTGCAGCACCAATTACTGAATTTTTTTCTCTCCTTCATTCAGGTCCAAGTTGTAGGCACCGACATGTCAGAAGGGTTATTTGTCTCAACTATATGTGTGGGTTTTGTCCAGAGGGCCCCAAATGTAAACACATGCAGTGAGTACCAGCACATGTACAGTGTATTTATGTTAACTATCCATAGGGCCCCTATGGATACTGGCCAGTTGCTGACTGGATTGCTTGCTTGCTTGCTTGCTTGTGCTTGGTGTGCATGCATGTGTGCTTGCACATATTTACTGATCTAAGTGAGCTTATCCAGAACTGATTGGCCGGACCGGTCCGTTTGTAATGAAATATAGGTCTACAAAGACCTGTTCTTACAATTCCCTTGTAGTGGTGAACACTATTTACGAATTGGCAGTCCGTCCAGCCTGTTTCGGTTGGGCCAGCCAATTTTTTTTTATAAAGATTGCTGGATAGCCTGAAATCTCCTTTATATGTGAAGTTTTTCCCATATCATTGCAGTCATAGTTTTAATCTTAATCCCAAATTAGACTGGTACATGTTTTACTGGTTGTCATCCTGCTTTTCAAAATGTATTATTTTCAATGTTTTTCCACATCTCAAGCCTACAAAGTGTGATTGATATTGTTAGTGGTTAGTTTGGTTGACTTTACTTGAAGTTGGGTGGTGTGAAATCTGTCAGGCCTTGTTTATTTTTTAACTTTTCACTTACACAAAAGCTTACAAACAAGATATATTGCAATTTTGCAAACATTAAAGAGAAAAAACATGATTACAGCCATTTTCACAAAAAAAGACCTTAAGTACATAAATATATCTACGGAATAGTATAGAGATAGTAATGAATCAATTTTATGTTGGGCTTTGTATGTCGGGCTGTGTGTAGGTGCAGTGGTGTAGTGGTTAGTGCATTGGAGTTTCAACTAGAAGGTCGGTGGTTTGAGGCCTTGTTGTTACCTTAGACAAGAAACTTTTCTCTACATTGTCTCTCTCCACCCAGGTATATAAATGGGTACATTGCCAATGTGTTGTTACCTTAGACAATAAACTTTGCTCTACATTGTCTCTCTCCACCCAGACGTATAAATGAGTACATTGCCAATGTGTTGTTACCTTAGACAATAAACTTTGATCTACATTGTCTCTCTCCACCCAGGCATATAAATGGGCACATTGCCAATGTGTTGTTACCTTAGACAATAAACTTTGCTCTACATTCTCTCTCTTCTCCCAGGTGTATAAATGGGTATTGGCAACATAATGCTGTGGGTAACCCTGCTATGGACTAGCATCCCATCCAGGGTGGAGTAGCAATACTCTGGTTGCTTGATGTTGTGAAACCCAGGTCAAGCTCTGGCCATGTGGGCTTGCTGTGGCTTGTGTGTGACTTTACCTTGTTAGCTTGTGGCTAGCAGAGGAAGTCCAGTTTTTAGGGCTTACTTGTGTTGCAGCTAGTAGGAAGCATGTCACAGTCACATGCACAAACATCATTTCAATAAAACTTTTATTGTGTATTGGCCACAAGAAAAATAATCTCATGTGCTACAAGCTACAGTCAAAGCTCCCGTAAGCAGACACTCTCACGAAGCAGAAATAGTGATCATAACTGGAGCTGGCTGCTTAATCAGAGAGCTTCGACTGTATCTGGCATAACAAAATGATGCATTTGTCTCTGATAAAAAGTCAGCTAGGATTTATCTACTGATTCTTGCACAATAAGTTACATGTAGATTGATTTGTTTTCCTTCAGTCCCAGATTTGAACTTCCTGTGAAAGATGAAGCAGGTGAAAAGAAATCAATAATGAACATTGTTTGTCACTACTGCAATCAGCCTGGACACAAAGCATCAAGTTGCCCAGCCAATCCTCACAAAGAAAACTTTAAGGTAAAAAATCATGCTCTATTTCTGATACAGTTGAAACTCCCATAAGCATTACTTGTGTGAACTAGGCTTTATATTTTTTTTCTTAACAAACATCCAATAACAAAATGGTAACAAAATGGTGCATACAATTCGGAACTATTTTATGTTAGTTGTAATTTTATTAAGATAATTGGCCCACATATACATAATAATAATAATAATAATAATAATAATAATAATAATAATAATAATAATTTTTAAAATTGTTTAGTAATAATAATAATAATAATTTTAGCCTGGTACCTATGCCAAGGGAGGGGTGAATGTTTGTAGGTAGCGACCTTGAAAATAACTGCTGAATTTGAAAGTTGTAAGAGTGAAAAAAATTCTAACATTTCAATTTGATTTTGACATGTTTTTTAGATGAACTTTAACAATCAATCCAACATACATGTTGTTCCTGTCTCGATGAATACACAAGTAGAGCATGAACGGACAATGACGAGAAGACCTCTGGAAACTGTAACATGTTACAAGGTTTTTTTTTTTTTTGTTTTTGTTTGTTTGTTTGTTACAAGAACATTAGGGCATGATTAAAGCCATTTTTCTCAATAATGTCCTGAAATATTTTTTTAACCCGTGAATACGCGAAGTGTAGTGAACGGGTTATTGCAGACAGTCGCAAATTCACTCCATCAGCTGTAAACTTTCCTTGGTAATTCCGCTGACCGGTTCATAAGGTTTTCATGGCAAATGCAAAGGAATATACTGTAGAGAATAGTCGACCGCCGAAAAAGTGGACATTATGAAAGCGTTGCTTTAATGTTTTGCATTTGGAGTCCTCAGATCTCTGCTATCTGCAGACCTAAAATGGATTTTTCAACAGAGACACGCGTTTTAACGGGTACCTACTTTTAAATAATAAAATTGAACGCTTATTACTTATTCAAAATGGTCTTGTTAGTGACGCGGGTTCGAATCCTGGAGGGGCCAGCCAATTTATTATTTTATTTATTTCTTTTCTTTTTTTCCCAACTGGACATTGTGAAAGTGATGTACTGTTTTATTTTTCTTTGCGTTTGAAGTCGTTCAATTTTAAAAAAATATCGAACCGTGTTTATAACAGCATAAGCTTACCGCAATATTGCGTTACGCGAGCTAGGTTCAAATGACGTGCTGGCATTGGACAGGGTTTGCGCTAAAGGTCATATGTCGTCAGTGGATCTGTTCCTCAAGTGAAAATATATCCTTGCATTTTTCTACTGAACAGAATATGTAGACCTTAAATATCACACATGATATCGTGGATTACGGTATTTTTAAAGATATCGATATGTGTTTATAATCTAAACATACCATACATTGCGTTACATGATAAAACAAATTGGCAATAAAGCTTCCACGAACTCAAGTGTCTCCTCAACCAAATGGACTAAGCACATGTCTAAATTCGAAATTTCCATTTACCTACATTTTGACACCTTTTTGTAACGAAGGGTCGCTCAAATATGAGCCAGCGATGTGTAGAGCTTTCTTATTCAAGGGTTGTATCACAGGAGCCTTGATTCTTTCTCGAAAGGACACATGTCGTTTCATGCCTTTGATTTGATAAAACATTCTAAAAAAAATGGTGGACATTTTGGATTTTTCTGTGAGACACAACCTGTTAGTTAGTGGTTTGCAATACATTATGGGGCAATTTCAAATCATAGGGCCTTTTCAGAGCTTCTTCGAATCAAGAGCATACTTTTATAATGAGTTACTTAAAGGGACACTGTCCCGCTAAAATAGCAAAATTTCGCTGAGCTTCCATTTTCACGTTATATCGCCAAATACTACCAAATATACAACTTAGTTGGATAAAAAGATTCTATAGAGCAAAACAAACGCAGTAGTTTGGAGATAAAGTGCAGGATTGCAAGGATTGAAGTGGATTACAGTTCATGAAAAACACGTTATTTCAGCCGGGACAGTGTCCCTTTATGCATGTGTTACATTTGACCATGGACAACTTGCAGTCTTGGAAGTATGGGATCTTTAGTGCCAAACATATTTACCCCACATCATTTGCTCCCTGCACTGGTGTATGTATACCTTATTATTGGAAATAAACACTTGTGTTTATTAACTTATTTGAAATTAAGGAAACTTAAATTAACGCAGATTGAAGTAGAAAATAGTTTTGAATATGGGAAATTAATGCAAAAGAAACGGTATGATTTCCAAATAAAGAAAATTAACGCGAGTGTGGAGGTCTCTTATTCCATCGAGGAAGGCTTTGTTGATATTGCAAAGGAATTGGTCAGAACTGACAGTCAACCATACACTGCAAGACCTTTCTGAGTGCCAGAATGAACTGAAATGTGCTAAACAAAGAAAGTTGTTCGTTAAGTAGGTATAGCTAAGGACAGTGTAAGGACATCATTCAGAATTTGGTGCAACACTATAGAAATTGATTATTCACTTGAATATCATATAGATTTTTTTAACGAGACTTGTTAATGGCTGATGTTTTGACAAGCTGAATGCAGATTGTCGAAACGTCAGTAACTGTCAACAACAACAACAACAACAACAGTTCTTTTCAGAACTACAAATCAACAGACTACCAAACAGTCTACTGTCACTAGAGTTGGTGGTGAAGTTAACATTTCAATTCGTGAATTGACAGCCATGGGTGGCAGGATGACCCCCAGCATTTTGTTTGGTTCCCAACAGTTGCCTGGAATCCATTTACCTTATTATAGGAAATTAACGCTCCATGAAATTCATGCAAATTTAAAAAAGATTGTGTTAATCTAAAGGGGCTACAAAGTATATCATGGCGGTTTTTATGTATTGTCTCAGAAATGCTCTTAGAACCTCCAAGAACAAGATATTGTTGTGAATTGGTTTAGTGATATTCCAAGCTTATCTAACAATTCATCACCCAAGACTAATAGCTTCACGTGTATTCTCTCACGCTTCAAAAACGTGCCTCACAAAAAAAACCCAAAAGTTATATGATCCCTTAGCGTCACAAACTCCGGAAATAAACACTAATTAGCGCCACACCTTTTGCGTAACATCAATTTCCGACACACTCCCCCGATATGTCTCCGAAGAAGATATATGTCTTTCAAATGATTTTGATCTATATCAAAATGTAATCACAACGGTAATCATCTTCGAAGTAAACAAAACAAACGTCTCAGTCTTTAGTTCTAATCCTTAGGGCCAATGTAAGCTTATGACCATATCTATTTGGACTGTTCATTCGTCATCTCGGGCAATCTCCTGTAAACGCAGACGCACTGCGACGGCGGCGTCCCAACTTGGGCGGAACGAGGCAACTTCTGGGTTCATCATCACAGGTGCAGGTAACTGCCTGTCACACGAAAGTTCCAGGGTATACAAGTGTTGAACAGCTCGCTCGACATGTACTTGCCCACGCGCAATCTCGCGCCTCTAACAACTCCGTAATTTCCCACGATTCTCAGATTCCCACGATGCCCAGCGGCCACTTCTTTCGGTTCCGTTCCTCTGATTTGATGATTACTGCGTCACCAACAGAAGGTTTCTCTCCCCCAGTCCCCGCCTGTACGCGATGTCTCTCGCGAAGGCTGTGCAAGTACTCCTGGACCAACGACTCCACATTGCTTTCTTACATTTTAGCTGGTGTTTCGCTCGCTTGCGCAAGTCAGCGGTCTCGACCTGATGCGGGCTGTAACTCTGGGAGCAAGTTACCGTTGAGGAACAGTATAGAATTGGGTGTTAGGAGAGGCAACTGTACGTCATCTTCTACATAGCTTAATGGCCGGTTGTTAAGGTTGATCTCGACATCGAAAAGAACTTCCTGTAGTTCTTCCCAGCGTAACAGTCCGTTCCCGATTGTCTTGTTTAGGGATGTCTTGACAAGGTCGATCATTCTCTCAAAAATTCTCTGATTGGTGGAGAGGTAGGTCTACAGTCGTTCGTCCTTCATGGCAGCTTTCATCCACTCTGCAGCACCAACGAAGGTTCGGCCATTGTCCGAGTAGACCCGCTCTGGTCTCCCCCGACACGCGATGAACTTCTTCAGGCTTCTCAGGCACTCTGCCATTTCCAGGTTCGGAAGGAGTTCTAAGTAAACCCCTTGGTTGAGACTGCAGGCATATAAAAGGACATATGCCTTCCCTTCTTGTTGAAGAAGAATGCTGTTGTATGGAAAATAAATTGGGTTCTCGGCCTCGGCACTCCAGTAACCCTTCCTGATTGGGCTGTAAATTCAGCGCCACGCGATCTCGTTCGATGTCACAACTCTTCTGGGCCTGCCTCTCCTAAAACAGTCTCTGGCGGTCTGTTTCTTCGGTGGTCAACGGTCCCACAATGCGAGATGTTCCTCGGCTACGGAGAGAGTTGTGTGCAAATCTCCTCAATCACGCCCTGACACGTGTGGCTTTCTGTAACCGGAATTTGCGTAGTATTTCTTCAGTCTCATTTTTGTCGTCAACTGCGGCTGCTAGCACCTTTTGCACGAGTTTAGCTTCGACTTGGCTTTCTTCCGGCGGTTGGTTGGGTACATCCGCTGGCCAATGCTCCGGAGTCGTGAGCCATTCGGGACCATGCCACCACAGATGAGATCCATTTACACGCCCTACACGACTTCCAAGATCGGCAGGGTTATCTACTGTGGGAACATAGCGCCAGGTCACTCCCTCGTGATTGTTAATCTTCTTCACGCGATTAGCAACGAACTGCTTGTACTCTCCTTGTCCCCTGATCCAGTACAAAGCTACTGAACTGTCAAGCCAACAGTGTGCTGTTCATAGGAAACCCGTCCAGGACATTTCTGACATTGGCCACAAGATTCACGGCCATGTGACCGGCGACAAGTTCTAGCCGCGGGATGGTCAGTCCTTGTTTAGACAGCCTCGATCTGGCTGCGATTAGGCCGTGGTTGGCCCTGGATTCTTGTCGGACGATTCCATAAACGCATGCTGCAACTCCATTCGCACATGCGTCTCCAAACGAGTGTAACTCTATGTGCTCTATGCCCTCTCGGTAAAGAACCATTGATCTCGACACATCAAAACTTTGAGGTAATCCGTTCTCCCACTTGATCCACGCCTTGGCTATTTCACGTTGTAGTTCTGCTTCCCAGGTCCTCTTTGTATCGCAAACTGCACGATAGATGAGCTTGCCGCTAAGTGTCTCTGGTGAGACAAGTCCTAGGGGATCATATAACTTAGCATCGCCTTTTCAGCTGGGACTGTGATACTTTGATACTTTTGGTTCTTTGTTCCACGAGAGGCCAAGCATACTAGAAAATTCTCCTTGTGGAACACCCAACTGCTGCTTGGCGTAGATTGGTTCTCCTTCTGGCTTCGTCCTCGGGGACGTTAGAATGCCACTTATGAAGGTTAAGGCACGCATCTTGAAAGATCATTGAGGCCTTATCTGTCAGTTCTTGGGTTTTGTGCACTGTGGTTGATCCCGAAATTAGGTCATCGACGTACAGCTCTCTGCGAATCTTTGCCACTACTTCCGGCTCTTTCTCCCCCCAGTTGCTGAGATGTGCTTCGATAACTCCCCCTAGCAGAAAGGGAGATGACGCAAGACCGAAAAGGGCCCTGGTGAATCTCGAGTCTCTAAGGGTGAGTGTTCGTCTCGACACCAGTGAAATCTCATTGCATCGCGGTCGGTTTCTCATACTCTCACTTGTAGAAACGCCTTCTGCAAGTCGCCATTGATGGCTACAGGATTGAACCTCCCTCTAACCAGTATGTTCCAGAGTTTGTTTTGCAGGAGCGGACCCACATGTAAACAATCGTTAAGCGACGGAGCGCCGTCAAAGGCTCTCGCAGAAGCATCATAAACAACTCGTACCTTTGTCGTTTCTGTGGTGGCTCGCACAACCGGTTTGTGCGGTATGTAGAATTCTCGTCCACCCACACGAGGCTTCTCTGCTATCTCGACAACGCCCTTTTCTTCTGATCTTCAATAATCTCCGCGTATTCACTTGTCAGGTTCTGGCGCTCAACCTTTCTCTTTGTTGTTCGGTAACACAGGATGATCTCCATGCCAGGGCGGACCCATCGCATACCAACCCTCCTTATCTAAGCTGTTCTTTGAATTCAGCATACACGCCACTTTGGTCGTTCGTGGGTGTGTCAGGAAAGCCAAGTACATCAAGGCGACAAAGTTCCTCAGTCGTATTCCACATGTGATGTTTGCGTTAGCAACACGTTTGCTAGGTCTAGAGGCTCCTTTCCTGGCTTGCGTTTCTTAAAACTCCCGAAGACTTTTCGGGCCCGAAAGCGATTTTTGAAATTCAATCTCTTTCAAGTGGCGGTGAAATTTTAAAACCCGAAAGCCAGTGCAAAGTTTTTCGTCCACTCATATTTTATAGCTTAGCTTTCAAAACGAACGAAAAATAGCCTGCACATAACAAAGCTTTTCGGGCCGAAAAGTTTTCGGTAATTTCGAGAAACACACGCCTGGCTACATGATGATCCAGCCAAATTTTGTCAACTCAGCAACAGGCTGACCAGGCTCGCCGATTTTCGGTGCGCTCTCCGTTTTTAGTTTGGCGTATTCGCCGGCTCCAAGTAGTAAGTGCACTGGTAGGCGACACTTTGTGTCCAGATCGTTGATTACGACGCCTGACAAGTGCGGATACCTTGCATTCATTTCGCGATACTTTGGGTTATCAAGGAAAAGCAGCTCCCCTTTGTCTACTCTTGTGACTTCTACAGGCATTGAAAACTTTCTATTAATTTTTTATATATTCTCGATTTAAAAAGCGTTAAAAACGGAGTGAGCGAAAAAATTGTGCTCAGTAGCAAGTAAACATTTACACACGTCATTTGAATAATGGTAATAGGACTTCGTGTCGTCCAATTCGGTCTATAATCATACCAACAAAATCAACAAACAAAATCAGACGACAAAATCAGACGACCGCGAAGCGGGAGTCCGATTTGTTTAATCACGAATATGATTACAGACCGAATTGGACGACACGAAGTACTGCTACCAATTAATCATATTGATAACTATAACAAAATTCGAGGAAAAAAGTTAAATGGTTACTCGTTTTGGTTATTAACAATATAACAATTGTGTGTTTTTGACCGAGATGCATGCCCGGAAAAAGGATAGCGCGCGCAAATGACGCGTATTATGAAACGTTCAAGGAAATGCGCGCTATGATTGGTTAAACCGAGTTCATTATAACCCGATAAAGCACGCGCGTGACGTAAGATTCACTATAACCGTTTTTATTTTATAAAAGAAATAAAAAAACTTGTTCCTCGTGCATTGTTGAGTTATATAAGCACTTGGGGTTTTTAAGAACGCTCGAGAAGTGCGAGAAGCACTTCTTTCGTGTTCTTAAAAATTCTCGCGTGCTAATATATTAAAGAAATAAAAACGCGCCGAGTGCATTATTAAAGAAATAAAAAACGCGCCGAGTGCATTATTGAGTTATAAAGCACGCGGGAATTTTTAAGAACACGAGAGAAGTGCAGAGAAGCACGAGCCAAAGGCGAGTGCTTCTCGCACTTCTCGAGTGTTCTTAAAAATTCCCAAGTGCTTTATAACTCAATAATGCACGAGGAACAAGTTTTTTTATTTCTTTTATAAAATGAAAACGGTTTTAATGAAGCTTACGTCACGCGCGTGCTTTATCGAGTTATAATGAACTCGGTTTGACCAATCATAGCGCGCGCATTTCCTTGAGCATTTTATAATGAGTTTTATAAAATGCTCAAGGAAATGCGCGCGCTGTGATTGGTTAAACCGAGCTCATTATAACTCGATAAAGTACGCGCGTGACGTAAGATTCACTATAACCGTTTTTATTTTATAAAAGAAATAAAAAAACTTGTTCCTCGTGCATTGTTGAGTTATATAAGCACTTGGGAATTTTTAAGAACACTCGAGAAGTGCGAGAAGCACTCGCCTTTGGCTCGTGCTTCTCTGTACTTGAGTGATAAATATTTAAACTAGAAATAGCTGAGAGCCAGTGAAGTGCTGCGATGTTACTCATCAAATATAGTGCAGTGTCAATACTTATGATTGTCAATAGGCTATGTTATGATTCCTGTTTTTTTGTATATATTTTCCCAAAAATGTAAGTGAATTGTTTGAACAATAAGCATGAATTTGTGTTAAATATAAATATAGTACTAAATAGTACAGAATTCGTCGTTTCCATTGCTTAGCTTGTAATGTTTTATGCCCCCGGGTATACGACGAGGAGGGGTTAGCTCCGCATAGTCATAGTCCAATGTAGACATCTTTAGGGCTTTGGTTACCTTTAGGGGTGCCGCGCTATATAGCGAAAAACCAACTGTATTAGCGCGCGCTGAAATAGCGCATTTAATGTCATCAAATTGCGTCAGCAAAGTACTAATTAAAGTTCAAAAATAGCAAAAATTAAAATTTGACAAGTTAAAAAAACAACAAAATGTCACTCAAAAATTGCTCAAAAAAACAAAGCGTCACACTCCGGACTTGTGTGGTTGCTCTTTATCAGGTTTTTTATCTTTCAACCATGCAATTGCAGACTCGAGAGAAATTACTACTTTTAGAAACTCGATAACATTCATCGTTTTCTCTCAAAATGACTATGATCGCGAGATTAATTCAGTCACAATTTTAGCGCGCGCTAATACAGATGTTTTTACCGTTGCTAATACAGTTGTTCAAAACCTATCATCGTTTTCTCTTAAAATGACAATAGGGGACTTTAGATCGGACGACGAGTACGAGATTGAGTACGAGTACGACTTTTGAATTTAAAGCCAGTCACGTCCCCAAAACTATCGGTCCTGTTGCAAACCAGAAGATAAGAAGACTCTAGGTATAAAATTTGTGTGGTAAATGGTTCTTTAGAGTACGGCGAACTAAGTTTTAAAAGTCGTACTCGTACTCAATCTCGTACTCGTCGTCCGATCTAAAATCTCCTAATTTTACTCGCTACATGATCACGAGATTAATTCGCAATTTTAGCGCGCGCTTATACAGTTGTTTTTACAGTTGCTAATACAGCCGTTCAAAACCAATCATCGTTTTCTCATGACAATTTTATGACAATTGTAATGAAAATGACAATTTTACTCGCCATATGATCGCGAAATTAATTCGCTATTTTAGCGCGCGCTAATACAGTTGATTTTACAGTTACTAATACAGTTGTACATGTTCAGACCTATCTTGACCACGCAGAATTCTACAACTACTGCCGCTGACGATACATACTGCATCCTCACTCAAAATCATAGTCCACGAAAAAGTCCACGAAATCCTCAAAACGAGCTATTGCGCCATATATAAAGCGCCCAGGTCTCACTCGGTCAAATGAAACCCAGGGAGCCTGTCACGATTAGTGTGCTGCTCGCCAAAGGGCTCGCAGCAATTACCTGCGCAGCGTTATACTGAATGATGAAATGAAAAAAATGTGTAAAATTTGACGCTGTTTGTAGAATGATTTTTCCCAAATTTTTATTAGACGTTTCGGCAATGCTGCCTTCTTCGGGTACAAAACTATTAAAAAAACCGTTGAAAAGTTCGTTAATTTAGCACACGTGTCCAATTACATGATCACGCACGTGGCAGCGCGCGCTGGCGCGCGAGTGGGCAAAAAAGTAAATTCACGTAAAACTAAAGTCTTGATTCAGACCACTCGGGGCCATGGTTCCTTGCCTAAAAATGAAACGCATTTCCTGTTCCTTGCGATATTCTTGGTTGGCCAGGCCCGCTTTCAGTACAGCGACTTTCAAATCCTGCAGTGAGTGATTCGGTTGGTTAAAATGCGCAGGTACAGGAAGGTCATTTCTGCTGTTGATTACATCCCTGCGGTGTTCTCTGAAACGGTCAGCCAACCTGCGTCCAGTCTCTCCAATGTAAACAGTTAAGGGACATTTGTCGCATGTTAAACAGTAAACCACGTTGTCCGTGATGCAGGTAAAGTGCCCTGTGATATTGACATGCCCTTTGGGTGTTGTAATTGTAGTAGGTGAATTAACATGGGGACATGTACGGCAAACGGTCCAGTTGCAAGGGAAAGTACCTGTTGGTTGGTGAGGAAGGTCCCGCGGTAGGCTGCTTCTGACTAACAGGTCCTTCAGATTCTTGGCACGCCTGAAAGCCTTCAGTGGTGGATTTCTGAAAATATCGGTGGTCGTGCTGTCATCGTGAAGGATCCCGAAGTTCCTTGAAATTATTTTACAGGCGTGCAGGTTCATGGGGTGGAAGGTGGTGACGAATGGTACCCTGTCATTAGCGGCGATGTTCCCAGTGCTATTCTCAAGAATTCCAGCTCTCGATCTGGTCGATGCTCGTTCTCTCCCTCTTCTTATCAGGTCATTCGGATAACCACGTGCTGTGTAAAAGGTGTCCATTTTTGTTGCTTCGATGTCAAAGTCATCGTTTTCACTGCAGATCTTGCGCAGTCTAAGAAACTGACTGTAAGGTATGGATGGATGGATGGGATGAGCTGAAGTTGAGGTAGGAGTGACTATCTGTGTCTTTGTAATAGACAGAAGTGGATATGCGATTATCCCGAGGCTTCATGTAGATATCAAGGAAAGGAAGCTTGTCAGTGGATACAGTCCATGTATACTCAAGGTTAGGGTGGAACGAGGAGGCAAATCCAAGGAACTGACGGAGGTCTTCTTCACTGCATGAAGCAGCGCCGGCCACATCATCCATGTATCGCTTGTATAGGTCTGGCTTTATACCGGTATAACTCGATAGCATGCGTTCCTCAACGTAGCCAACAAAGAGACATGCATAATTTGGTCCTAGTCGGCTACCCATGGCCACTCCACCTGTTTGCTTGTAAAATTCACCATTAAATTCAAAGGTGTTAAGTGTTAATACTAGTTCTGCCATACGTAAGAGCGTATCTGTGGGTGGTTCAAGTACCTCTCTCTTGTCAAGATTTTTTTTTTTTTTATTTACATTTTTAAAGTTTACATTCCAGCAAATAATATACAAAGTAACAGTTGAAACTATTATTACAACATAAAATTAAACACTTATAACTTAATAACTAAAATAATAACTAAACACTTTTTACTCTACGGTCTATAAAAAACACAGGACACAAAAAACACACACAAAAAAAATAACAATGTACAAAGGCTAAGGGAAAATTTTCAATAAAGGGGAAATAATCAATTTAACTTCTCTATTTTATATTTAAAGAGGACATTATTAATAAATTCCGATATAATAATTGGATTTTCATTTAACTTGCTTGAGTAGATATAGTATTTCATAAATAGAAGGGTATAATTGAACTTTCTCACGACACCTTCAGCAGCGTGTTGCTCAGTTAGACCAAACAAAATTTCTTCTGACACAGGGTTAAAGTTAACATTGTTAGAGGCGTTGAACCAATTCACGACCCGGCGGACAAAACACTTAGTAAACTGGCATTCTATGAAAGTATGCTCAATCGAGTCAAGCTCTCCACAATACAAACAATAGCCATTGTCTTTGATTCCATATCGAAATAATTCCTTTTTGGTGACAACGATTCGATGAAGAAACTTGAATTGAAACTCTCTTGACTTATTTTCTCTAGCCAATTTTGGGACAGCCTTGAAAAGTTTACTCCAATTATCACTATCTATTTGGAATAATTCATTCCATCGCTCTGTACCAGTTGGAGTCGATCTATGTAATTTGCTATTCAACAGCCGATAAAAATCTTTTGATTTTAATTTCATTAAATCTACCTCTGTATCCCTATCAAGTTGGAAAATTGTGGAACCTTCCACATAACTTGTGCCTATTGTATTGTCTGTGTTTTTCGCTTTGTTTAGTAAATGATTCGGGATAGCACTTAGCATTTGGTAATACTGAAGAAAGTTGGTTTTACAGTTGTATTTGGCAAGAAATTCTTGGAAGGTGAGATATTGCCCAGATTCATTTAACAGATCCTTGACTGAAACAATACCTTTGCCGAACCATGTTTTGAAAAACACTGGCTTTCTGTCTATTAAAATGTCCTTATTATTGAATAGAAGAGTCTCTTTGTCATAATTAAAGTGATAAAGAGATTTAAGTTCATCAAAAAAGAGGAGAATGTCTTTATAAAATTTTGGCAGGCTCTCAAAATATTTGTTGCTGTAATTACATCTCAAAAGAAAATTAAGACCTCCACACCTCTCAAAAAAATAGTTTGGGACTGTTTTCCAGTTTCGTCTGGTATCTTCCAGGAGTCTAGGTATCCATGCTAACCTTAGCGCTTTAATCATTATTTCAAGATCTACCATACGAAGACCTCCTTTGTCATATTCTTGATAGATAACGTCACGTTTGATTTTGTCTCGTTTATTCTTCCAAAGAAACTTAAAAAAGCGATTTTTAACATTTGCTGCAACTTCTTTGGGGACATTAGTTAAAGATGCTGAATATATCAAAGATGACAATCCCAAGGACTTCACAATTAACACCTTTCCATATAAAGTCAATCCCCTGGAGCTCCAAATATCCAATTTCGACTGCATTTTTTGTATTTTAAGGTTGAAATTAAATTGATCATTTCCTTTTTCATCATAGGATACATGAATCCCTAAGATTTTAGTTGGTTCTCGCACCCATTTCATACGTAAAGGCTTCGTTCTATTTTCAGACCATCTTCCCAACCAAATAGCTTTCGTTTTTTCAATGTTGAGTTTCAAACCTGAAAAACTGCTAAATGTCTTGATCTTATTCAGGACCGCACTAACCGAGTCTAGATCGGCGCAAAAGAGGTTGGTGTCATCAGCGAACTGAGTTAGCTTAATCTCATTCCCAAAGATGCGTATTCCTTTGATATTAGTATCTTGACGTATGGCATTCGAAAGAATTTCTGCTGTTAGGATAAAAAGGTACGGCGAAAGAGGACATCCTTACCTTACTCCTCTTGAAGGTTTGAACCAGCTAGTCAAATATCCATTGTTTACTACTGCACTCTCAATGTCCGTGTAAAACACACGAATCCATCTTAAAAAGCCTTCACCAATGTTGTTTGCCTGTAGAGCTGACAGAATACTAGACCACTCAAGCGAATCGAAGGCTTTCTGAAAGTCTACTGAGATTAGGATGCCTGTATTATTCTGTTTTTTTGTGTCTTCCATAATGTCATTGATCAACCTAATATTCTCACCAATGTATCTACCCCTAATGAAGCCGGTTTGGTCCGGATGAACAAGTTTATCAAGTGTTGCTTCTAGTCTTTTAGCAATTGCTTTTGAGGCGATTTTGTAATCGACATTCAATAGCGTTATTGGTCTCCAATTCTTTAACTGTGTTAAAGGCTCGTCTCCCTTGGGTAACAGAGTGATCATACCTCTGCGTTGCGAGATTGAAAGTTTTCCAATATCATAGGCTGTATTTAGACTTTCTACAAGATCATGACCCACGAGGTCAAAGAAATGTTTATAGAATTCTGCCGTGAAACCGTCTTCACCGGGAGATTTATCATTTGGAAAGGTCTCTATTATTTTCTTGCATTCCTCAAAGGTCAAGTACCCCGCCTCCAGTTCATCCCTCTCTTGAACCGAAAGTTTGGGTATTTCGACATTCTGGATAAAATTTTCAAAACTCTCCTGTGAATTAGTTGTTTTGGAGCTGTACAGATCTTTATAATAATCTTCGATTTCTGTCAAAATTTGCGCGTTATCCGTAATCAATGGTCCAGTTTCTGTGTCTATTTCGGTCACAACCTTTCTGTTATAGTTCCTTTTTTCCAAGTTAAAAAAATATTTTGTTGCTTTTTCACCCTCTTCGACCCATTTACACTTTGATCTAAACATCGCAGCTTTGCCTTTCCTTTCATATATCAACTTCAGCTCATTTTTAAGCTCTTCATATTTTCCCAACTCGGAATCCACATTTTCCAAGTTTATGCTATTGCAAATTTTGTTATCCAAAGAGTCGAGCTGTTTTTTAATTTCTTCTTCGCGTTTCTTTGTCACTTTCGCTTTATCTTTAGCAAAGGCAATTGTAGCATTTCTAATTTCCATTTTTAACATTTCCCAAAAGAGGCTCTTATCCTGGATGTAACTAAGTCTTTCCCGAAACCTTGGAAATTCGCAAATTTCAGCGGTATACTCCTCCGTTAATAAAGAGTTATTAAATTTCCATAACCCTGGGCCTCTGGGATTTTCTTTCGGCCACGACAATAAGAGATAAATGATTTTATGGTCCGGTGCAATAGAGGGTTGTATATCAACTTTTTTTACAAATTTGCTTACATTCTTCGCAATTAGGAAAAAGTCTATTCGAGATTTCATTTTCATTGCTTTGGACGTGTACGAAAATTTATTTACATTGGGGTGGCGTATTCTTTGAATGTCTAGAAGATCGAAAATATCCATGGTAATTAATACTGAATTACGATAGCTGGTGGGTCTCCATGGAGCGCCACCACTTTTATCTTTTTTGGAAAGTGTACAATTCCAGTCACCTCCAATTATCAACGTTGTAATTTCTGCTTTGTCTACAAGACAGCAGTTAAGTTCTTGCATAAATTGAAGTTGGTCCAAGCAATTGTTAGGTGCATATATATTACAAAGAGTTATTCTTTGGCCGTTGATGGTTATACTAATTAGAACTATTCTCCCACAGGTGTCTCTGAAGACGAAATCTACATTTTGTTTAACATTAAAATGCAAACACCTCTGCTGTGACAGGAGCCGTGAGAAAACACAATGTCTCCTCCCCATTCATCTTTCCATGACATCTCATCACTTGAATTTGAATAAGTTTCTTGTAATAAATAAAAAGTTGCTTTTTGGTCTTTTAAATAGGAAAATATAGATCTTCTTTTAATTTGGTCTCTTAAACCTCGTACATTTAAAGAAATAATACTACATTTTTGTCTGTCCTGCATGGCAAGTCAGAGAAAAAAAAAAAGGGTAAACGAAATATGCAATGCACTACTCTTAAAAAACTGTACGCTACAAATAATTAAGAAACTTCGATTTATGGAGTTAAACTTTCTCACCTAATTTCCCCCTCTTTGCCTTCCCACCAACAGTATTGAAAAAAACGAATAATAACTTTTTTATCGGAGTGGCGTTTCTATCAAAAGCTAAAGATTATTTAGGTCTTCTTCACAGGAAATGCTTACCGGCCGTCCTTCAGGCGACGTCTTCACATATATTTTTCCATCTAAGGTCCATGCACTCTGTATTAATCGGTCTTTCCTCATGTTGTTCGCTTTCTTAAGAATTTCTCTTCTGTGCACAGTCAAGTTTTCATTTAGGAATAGCCGGTTGTTTCTTGAATCGCCACGAAGGTTTGGAATTAAATCCGATGCAACGCAATTTTTCAATTCGACTCTTTTTTTATACAACTTTGATTTAGTCTTGTAGCTTGAAAACTTTACAATAATTGGTTTGTTCCTCCGCTTGAGCTTATGCGAGATTTCAATATCTTGTGGCGTGATATCGACTCCCAAAAGGGCGCTTAATTTAATAACTACTTCCTCGGTGGACTCATCGCAATCTTCCGGAACGCCATGTATTTCGAGAGAATTTTTCCTGGTGTACTGCTCTAAATGATCCAGTTCGTCAGCGAGTCTTTCCGATTCTTCAACTTCGCTCTGCAACTTCGATTTGGTAGCTTGTAATTCTCTTCTTATGGCAAGATTCTCATTTGTCACTTGCTTCAAAGAGTCCTTTACTTCTTGAATCTTCCTATCTTGACTCCTAATTTGAGCTTTCAACTCTTTAAACTCCTCCTTTAGATTCTGATTTTCTTGGAGAATTTCTGCCGTCGTATTCTGAATAGCCTTGAGCATTACTTTAATTTCAGACAAACTAAGCTCAGTTGACTCGTCAGCAGATTCCGCCATATTGGATCTCTTTGCGTCTTGTCCTTCTTCGTCGTCAAGTGAACCACGCGCTCCCCTTTTATTTTTTTGAGCCCGGTTTACCATCAGTTTACCATTGACAATACACTATTCGAAATAAGAGGTAAAAAACCAGGAACTATTGTCCATTTAAGCTTGTTGGGAAGGAAAATTGGCCCCGCTCAAAAAGCCTGACCGACCTGGTCAGAACCACGCATGCTCTCTCTCTGTCAAGATAGTGTTGCAGTGCGCGGAGACCCTCATCATTGGGTATAACTGTATAAAGTGACTTAATGTCCATAGTGAACACTAAATGCTGTCCGTCACCGTCACTATAACGGAAGGAATCAAGGATGTTAAGCATGTGGGTGGTGTCTTTTACATAGCTGTCCAGGCTTCGCACAAAAGGCGCCGTTACATGATCAAGAAAGACGGCCAGAAGTTCAGTAGGGCAAGAACAGGCGGATACTATAGGTCTGCCAGGATTTCCAGGCTTGTGGATCTTTGGTAACAAGTAAAATTTTGAGGTGCGTGGATGTTCGACAATGAGATTGGTAGCTGATGGAGGGAGATGGTTGTTCTCTATGGCTGTGTTAATGAACGTCTTGACCTCTTGTTGAGAGCTTTGTGTGGCATCACTAGGAATCTTTTGGTAGAACCGTTGGTCTGCTAGTTGTCTATTGGCTTCAGCTATATACAGATCTGTTCTCCACACTACAAAGGCTCCTCCTTTATCTGCCTGTCTGATCACCACATCCCTTCTATTCTTCAAATTGCGTAATGCCCGTTGTTCATCATAGGATAAATTGTGTTGTGTTAATCTGCGCTTGAAATCAATTTGGTTCACTTCTCTGCGGCATTTATCGATGTAATGATCAACAGCGGTGAATTTTCCGGATGTTGGGGTCCACTTGCTGTGTTTGGGTTTTAAGCCGTCTAAAAACCTTCCTGTCAACGTGTTCTGCTGATGGTTAGCGTTATTGTCATCGGTATAAGACGAATTACTCTCATTGGTTTCATTGAGCTCACTGTCGTTTGCCTCATCGTGTGTGTTTTCAGTTGCGTCGTGTGTGTTTTCAGTTGCGTCAGTTGTGTTTTCAGTTGCGTCTTCTCTGTACTTCTCTCGTGTTCTTAAAAATTCCCACGTGCTTTTATAACTCAATAATGCACTCGGCGCGTTCTTTATTTCTTTAATATAAGAACGCGGGAATTTCTCGAGAATTTCTCGGGAATTTCTCGAGTGTTCTTAAAAATTCCAAAGTGCTTATATAACTCAACAATGCACGAGGAACAAGTTTTTTTATTTCTTTTATAAAATAAAAACGGTTATAATGAATCTTACGTCACGCGCGTGCTTTATCGAGTTATTATGAACTCGCGGGAACCAATCATAGCGCGCGCATTTCCTTGAGCATTTTATAAAACTCATAAAATGCTCAAGGAAATGCGCGCACTATGATTGGTTAAACCGAGTTCATTATAACTCGATAAAGCACGCGCGTGACGTAAGGTTTTTTTATTTTATAAAAGAAATAAAAAAATTTGTTCCTCGTGCATTATTGAGTTATATAAGCTCTTGTGAATTTTTAAGAACACTCGAGAAGTGCGAGAAGCACTCGCCTTTGGCTCGTGCTTCTCTGCGCTTCTCTCGCGTTCTTAAAAATTCCCGCGTGCTTATATAACTCAATAATGCACTCGGCGCGTTTTTTATTTCATTAATAATGCACTTGGCGCGTTTTTTATTTCTTTATTGACCAATTACATCATCCAATTACAAGCATGGCGCGTAAACTGTCCTATTAATGCTCTAATCGGGTCTGCTGATAACCAATCGGATTCGAGAATTTTGTTATAGTTTTGATTGTAAAAAGTTTTGTATACGTATGGGGCGTGCGTATGTTGAGTTACGGATGCACGCTCGCGTTATTGAATTACATTGGGTGAATTTCCTAGCTATGTTATAATACCATTTCGTCGTCACTGCCCAACAAAGATTCCCATATAACCAGGAAATGTGCCATATTTTCTAGCAACACCGCCATGTTTGTTCTTTACGCCACTTCTGTGCGAAATACACGCAATTCCCACGCGTGTGTTCACGCGGACCGGCCTTTTGCTTTTCCATTTAGACCAGTGAGAACCAGTTCTTTCGCGCCGGTCAGTTCTAACAAATGGAAAGCGCTCTTAATTAAATGAAGCATTAATTTCACCCAAAATCACTTGACTTCCATTCAGCTTGTCAAAACATCAATCTTGTAATCTTTGAATATGATTTTATGTTCTGTTTCTTTTTAGTGTGGCGACAAAGGGCATTACGCAAACAAAGTAAGTTTAAATGTCATTTTTTTTTTGGCTCAGTGTTTGATGATATTGATACCTCTTTTTATATTCGTTATTGTGGCCTAATAGTAGCTTGTGTGGGAACTTTTTTTTTGCAGGAAAGATGAAATTGAATTATTTCTTCAGTACTGAACAAAGGCATTAATCTAATGGTGTTTTTTTTTTTTTTCAGTGTCCCAAGTCAAGATCAGAGTTGATTGGATTATAAAGAATGTGTTCTTTTTATAGCTAATTACCTTCAAAATTTAGCCTGGTTGGGGAGCTAAAATTTCGTTGTGATTGCATCACAAGCTCATTTGGCCACGCTGAAAATTCCAGCCCAGTTAGTCAGACCGGCCTGAATTTCGTCCTGGGTGGAAACATTCTTCACGTATCTTCATGCTTGTTCAGAATTGTTTCTGAATTGAAATCTTTACAGACACGATTCTCTACCATTTTACTGCTGTATTCATGTAGTCTGCATGTCGTTTTATAATAGGTAGAATTTACGTAAAAAATTTTGGTTTGTGAAATTTTAGCGTAGCGTTGTCCACGAGTAAACTTATCGCCGCAAAGATTAAAAAACTGACATTAATAAGCTGAGGTTTTTGGCATTTTCATTGAGTCAACAATAAAAATTGAGGTTAGATTGTGTAGACGTTTGCTTCCACCCGCTGAAAATTCCAGCCCAGTTAGTCAGACAGGCCTGAATTTCGTCCTGGGTGGAAACGTTCTTCATGTATCTTCATGTAATTGCAAACCTCTTTTCAGTTCAGAAGATTTGTTAAAGAATCCAGGCTGAAATATCAGCCCCCCCCCCCCCCCCCCAACTCACCTCGCTAACATTCACTAAGAATTTCAATTTCATCTTATATGTATAATAAAGAGAAAAGGCAAAACAGCGATTTGGTTTGAAATTGTAAAATTAATACGGTGCAGTTTCGATAACTCGAATTGTTATTGTAAACATAGAATAATCGAAGGTTTCATTCAAGTGGAAACCATTCATTTGGTTTGTGTGTTCACAAATTTTAGAGGCCCCGTTAGGGTTTTAGGATTATGGATTATTAGGGGTTTTTAGAGAAGGGATACGGATTATTGGCCACTAAATTTAAGGATTACGGATTATTTGCATCCTCATTTTAAAATTACGGATTATTATCGGTCATTATCACATAGATTGCTTTTTACATAAAAAAGGATAAAAGGTCATAAAGAGAGGTAAACGTCATACAGAGAATGACAAATATTTATCTCCAGTAGCCCCTCCGGTGCTCCTAGTCAAAATTCCGAGCCCGCGATGCCTTGCGGTAGTAGTCGCCACTCGCTAAGTCTTCTGGGTAATATACTGAAGATAGCGGGTAGTTGAGAACTCGCTGTAGGTGATCAAAGGTCAACAAAAGACTCGCTTAAAAAAATGGCATCTCTCACATCGCCGTTGCAGCCGCTAAATGAGCCACTCCTTCTCGAAGTTACTGGGGCAATTTGTAAGCTTGAAAATTATGCCGAGCAGAATGGTTTAACCGTTCTCAACAAAAATATGCGTTGCTACTGAAAGGTAGCAACTAGCAATATATAAACCCTGGAACTGATGAAGTTCGAGAGGAGAACCGAAACGATAGTCTTGCCTGAATGAAATAGTGGCATAAACGAAGCAGTCGGTAGACTGTTAAAATTTTAGAATAAACAGCGAGCTTCACGCAGCCACAAAGCGTAGCAAATGGAAGCTAAAATTACAACCTTGACTGAGACAAACTTCAACAATCCACAAGTTGAATTGCTTATTAAGTTACAACTCTCTCTGCTATAAAGCTTGGATACTGAAAATTAAAATCCTGAAAAGACAAAACTAAAATAGCTGGGCCCAGCGTGACATTAATAACAGGAAAGACATTCACGTCTAGTCCGATGCATGCAAGCGGCTTTTGAAAAATAATAGAATACCCGTCCAAAACATATAGAAGGAGCAAATGGCATTAAAAACATGAATTAAGTAAGGGTTAGACAATGAACGCGAGTGTTCTATGGGATATAGTGCCTCGAGCATAGATAGAAGTCCACGAGGGCGTAGCCCGAGTGGCACTTCTATCTAATGCGAGAGGCGCTATATCCCATAGGACACGAGCGTTCATTGTCTAACCGTCTTAGAAAATGGTCACATCCGCGAAGAAAACATATGTTATGCAGATTGTATTTATGAGCGTATTTTAATTGTGCCATTGACACTTCGGAATCACGTTGTTATTTTGTTTTGGATGTCGCCGAAATTCGAATAACAATGCTTTTCTTTCTTTGGAGCTTTGTTTATTCTCTGTTGTTTTGATGGCTCATTTGCTCCGGCTATGAGCCAGTATACAGAGCTCGGGGAACTTGAGGCCGTCCTTGCCACTCAAGAGTTACTTGCTTTTGAGAGCGTAGACATATCCGAGTGCTTGGGGGATGATATGAATTCGACAAAAGTGCACGTTTCCAAAAGCCTACGACAGTGAACGAAATTGAGCAAAGGGAAAGAGACAGAATTCCAAAGCACGGTGAGACCAGTCTTGCGGTTGTTTCGGTGTGTACCGGAGGACAGATGACGTAAAACAAAAGGAACAAAGAACGACAATAATACAAATGCAAAACAAGACCAAAAATACAATACCTCACAAACAATAGAAGACAATGAGTACTGGTACACGCAGAAAGACGCAGTCTTTCATTTAATTTTTCCTAAAAATTGTTAAGTCGAATTTCGTTTTGTTATTTTGGTGATTAAGGTGGCTCCATATTGTTCAGCTCTCTCGTCTTTTGCATTCCATTACAGCTAGCCCGATGGTGTGGCTAAAAATCTTTTACTTTAAACCAGTAAATCTTTTATCAGTCAACAAAGTGGTATCCAAATGACGTCATCATTCGTTGCCATGGCAACGTGAAAAGAGGTCAAAAATACGTTATTTTGGACCATTTGAGGCTAATGACTTATAAACTACACGGTGAAAGTTTTTGTTTTCGATATATTTTTGTTTAATTTGCAAGAGAAACATTTAAACAATTTTTTTAAAAATTCTGTACATAGAGTTCAGAGCTACCTTAAATTTACGTAAAAATGACATATCTCTGAATCCTATGTACAGATTATTTTCAAAATTGGCACAAATGTTTGTTATGTTTATAAGACGAAAATATATAAAAATCAAAAACTTTTACCGAGTAGTTTTGAAGTTATTAGCCTCAAAAGGTTGAAAATGGGGTCTTTTTGGCCTCTTTTGACGTTGCCATGGTAACGAATTTTGATGTCGTAGCCACCTAAATTTGATCATTGGTTAAGTGTTTACAAACCTGTACTAAACGTTTTCTCTTAACTTTACTGGTGTAGCTGTGATTGAATATCATAGATGTATCATGATTGGAATGTTTAAACTATTAGGAGCCACCTTAATCTCTTGCTTAAGTTATGTAAAGCGAAAACTTCAAATAAAATTGTCATTGTTATAGAGTGATTTTACTTCATCTGTGAAATAGTAGAATAGTACGCACTTTTAGACTATAATTCCTTTGTTTTCTTTTGTTTAATGTTGACTATCACACACTAATTGTTAGATAGTGTTTCACAGATGAAGTAAAATCACTCAAACTGCAAGTTGTTTTTGTTTAAATTAGCAGCCTGTAATTCATTAGTATGCTCTATATACTCATTAGTATGCTCTATTTTCTCATTAGTATGCTCTATATAGAGCATACTAATTAGGCTTTAAGACAAAGGAAAACAAAAGAATTCATTAGTATGTTCTATATAGAGCTTACTAATGAGTAGTTATTTTACCCCACAATTTCCCTGGGCTTCAAAGCCCCCGCCTCTTTACATAATTTAAGACAGTTTATGGGAAATAGAGCACACAAATACTGGGCACTGATTGGCTGAGTGGGTGTGACCATTTTCTAAGAGTCGTGCAGGCCTGCCAACCCCATTTTACACTCAGATGGTCATATAAATACTTAATAGATAATTACTGAGGCTCGCAGCATTATTAGGGTATTGCAGGAAGCTGAGGGCGCGGCTTATGTGCGGTGTAAAACGCACCAGTGACGTCAGAGATCATAACGTCAGAGATTGATTGGAAACTTAAGGTATAAGGGTCACTGGCTCTCTTGCTTCTCTGGTGTCTCTGGGGTCTATTGGGTCTCAGGGGTCTCTGGGTCTTTGGGTCTTCGGGTCTTTGGGTCTTTGGGTCTTTGGGTCTCTGGGTCTCTGGGTCTTTGGGTCTCTGGGGTCTCTGGGTCTCTGGGGTCTCTGGGTCTTTGGGACTCTGGGTAAAAATACTGATCACTAGTATTGGTGGTTTGCACGTCGGCCATATCCCTGTCGGGGATCAAAAACAATATAAATCATTTGCATAAGAATATAAATTTATTCCCAAAGCATGACAATTTCATTGTTCTGACCCCAAACATGCCGACGTGCAAACCACCAATTGTGCGTTGTGAATGATTATTCAAGACATGCAAGGGACGGACCATTTAAGTTTTGTGGGGAGGTTGGGGGGGGGGGCAATTTCTTTTGAGTTTGAATTTTTTTCGGCATCACTATTTGCAAGAATTTTTTTTACCCAAATGCTTGAATTTTTTTTTCACGTACTTTCTTGTGCACGATTTCTTTTTTCTCTTAAATTTCTTTTGCAGGAATTGCCCAACCCCCCCCCTCCCCCACAAAAATAAAAATGGTCCGTCCCTAAATTACACAGTACAGCTCAGCGCATAAATCAATTTACAACACAATTTGCATCTCCACATTTTTCTGTCAACATCGCGGCGGCATATTACCAGATATCCTGTCGCAAAGAATTCGCCACGGGATAACAACAACAACGACATCTTTATTTATAACGGACGAACAATTTTATTTTTAAGCGGGGGAAGGGGGGGGGGGGGTGGTGTTTGGGATTTTTTTTTTTTCAGCTTGAATTTTTGGGAGTGACTAAATGCCCCTTTTTGTTATTACTTTGCAATATAATTTGGTTTGTTTCGGTGTGCACGACTTTTTTTCCTTCGTCAAAAGCTTTGCAGATGTTTTTTGGGCAAATTGTATACCCTCCCCACCTCCTTCAAAAATATAATGGTCTATCCTGACATGTGTGCTCAAGCATGTAAATGTCTGAGTTCAATTTTGTCGCTGTGCTAACACAAGGAGTAGGAAAGCAAACAAAGTTTGTCGACATGTTCCTAAGCTTAATACTTCTTTTAAAGTCAGTCGTGGGGGTCTTTCTCATGCTTTTTCTATTACCTGGCGCAAGATCAGTTAAATTATCTGAAGAATGCAAGACCTTCATCGGGCGCGCGCTTGAGGCATGGATGAAGCATCCGGAAAGTTTTCCTTGCAGAGTTCATGGAGCATTCTTTGGTTCACCTCAGGATTATCATCATAAAACTCCTGATATTATTATATGGGATCCCCAAACCCAATTTCAAATCACCTTGGAGTGCCCGGGCTGTCATGAGCCTAACACATTATTACGAGCAGTCAGATGGAAGAATGGACAGACTTATTATGATCAGCAGAGAATGTTGTTTTGCATTCAAATGCAAGTCGTTTTAGTCAGCCGAGTCTACCGTTGCTGCAATGACCATCAGATTTTAGCGCACGACGCCGGCATTCTTAAAATGGTTGCAAAGAATAATGTACAGGTCCCGTTTGTTCTTTTTCAGAAACAAGGTGTCACGCGGGATCTTTTTCGCTTCGTTATGTCGCATGTCCACGCGGGATTGAGATTCACCGATATTGGACTCCTTCTCCGACAGATGTATTACGATAGATCTGTTTCTCTTACACCAGGATACGGACAAACTAATTTAACTAACGCAACGAATGGAGCAAACCTGTCCACTATCAAGCCCGAAATTGAATATCCCGGAAGAAGGATGGTCACAAACTGTTTTCTCCGTTCTTATTTCGAATTAGAACACATGTATTCTCACCGCATGTCAGAATTACCTTGCATTTCGTTATCAGCTGATCACACCTTTAAAGTATTTGCAAACATTGGTGCTTGGAATCAAGGAGTTTGGGTCAAGCAGTTCGATTCGCTTTTTACTGTTTTAAACGAAAAAGGGCAAGTCCTTACCTGGAGAGTAACCAGAGGTACCTCCTTTGAGAAAGTAAAGAGCACGATTCAGAATCTCAAGAAGCGATTGGACAGCAATGGAATAAAAGTGACATCAATTTACATAGATAACTGCTGCCAATGGAGAAATTTACTTCAAAATGTATTCGGAGAGGAAGTATGCGTCAAGCTAGACCTTTTTCATGCTGTTCAGAGAATAGTATCGAAAATACCAAAACGTGGAAAGAAAGGTTCTGTAAGAAAAGACCTTCGCCGACGCCTTAAGGACGAGCTGAAACTCCTCAGACCTAGGAAAAGTCAGAACAAAGAGCACGCCCTCAAAATAAACATTAATGGAAAATTTAGAGCAATTCCTTACGAAATGGAATGGTGTTGAGAGCGACAGTGAAGAAATTTTAACACAAGCAGCTAAGAAGGAAATAGAAAACTTGAAAAAAAAAACACATTAAAAATGGTTGTTTGTGCAACATTCCAGTTTCGTGCAGTAGTATAGGGAGGGGGTGATCCGGCCCCAGCTCCCCGGGCCCGAGAAACCGCTTATTTTGGCAACTCCCGAACGCCCGTGTTAGCACAGGCCCCAGGGCTCATTTTATTCGCCCTGGGGCCTGCTAACACGGGCGTTCGGGAGTTGCCAAAATAAGCGGTTTCTCGGGCCCGGGGAGCTGGGGCCGGATGCACCCCCTCCCTATACTACACGGTGCTGCCCAATTGGAGAAACGCTTACCCCTTGTATACACGATGCCTATGCTACTATTTGCTCGCCAGCTGAAGGCAAGTAATTCAAAACTCCCCTGCCCCGACTGTCAGCGAATGGTTTGCGTGTCAACGTTTTATAATCATATGAATAAGGGTTGCCCACCTTTTAGAAGAAACCTTAGAGTTCTTCATGAACATGAGGCGGTTTTACCACAACCGCCACCATCGGTGTTTATTCGAGATGTCCTTGCAAACTCAAACATCAGCCAGCATGAGCTGAATGCATGGCTTGATGAGCAAGAAAAAAAATCCTCTATAACCTTGAATGATATTGACTCTTTACACAGGATCCGTAATGCAAGCTTTGTTGCGGATTTCATCGAAGGCAAGACACCGCTCGCAGCGTTTCGAACAGAGATGCTCGGGTTTTACCAATTGAAAAAACACTTTACCTTTGTATATCAATGATGACGACAACACAAGTGTTCTTGAGCTTTCTCAAATCGAGGAACACTGGTCTAAAACAAAAGAGCGCCGACTGGGTGAGTTATCGACAAAATACTCTTGGGGCATCCGAAATTGCAGCCTTGACCGGAGTTTCACCGTTTGAAACACCACAGAGCTTGCTTCTAAAGAAAATACAGCCATCGGACATGCATAGCAATACGGCCTGTACCTGGGGCAATCTGTTCGAACCGATCGCTCGCAAATGCTTTGAACAGAAGCATTGTGTTCGAGTTTTTGCACATTCTATATCCCTTAATCTAGCAACAGATCACCCATTGTTTCGAAAGGTTATATGTAGTCCTGACGGCTATTATCTTGACAAAGAAAACAATGTAATTCTTTTGGAGTTCAAATGTCCTTTCAAGCGGAAAATAGCTATGACTAGAGTGCCTAGTTATTATACACCCCAGATACAAACGGGTCTTTGTTTTAGCGGATCTATGGTTAATAAAGGCCTTTTTGTTGATTCTTACTTCAGAATGTGTTCTCTAAACCAGGTAGAGCCAAGTTCGAATCATAATAATCTTTTAAACGGCGGGAATATTTACCAGACAAAAAGGCAAACAGCGCTCGCTTGGGGCATCTGTTATCTGTTTTCAAAACAAAAGTTAACACGCAAGCAAACTGAATTGATTGACATTGGTGCTCTTAAACAAACACAAACATTTGAGCAAATAATGGCTTCAATAGCCGAGAAAGACCTATGGTGTTCTTACGGTGCGGTCAGAATGTCGTTCAGCAAAGAATATGAAAACGAGGAGTTTTTGCGTTACATCCGAATGAAAAAGGCTCTCCTTGCTCCAGATGAGGGGCCGAAGCCGGTTGCATTCTTTGCATGGAAATTACTTGATGCCACAGAGCTTCAAATTGCCAAGCACGAGGGATTCTTGAACAGTATTCAACCGAAGGTCGAACGCTTTCACGAGAACTTGGCAAGGCTTCGCAGAAAAATAGCCGAGCACTCTGAAGCTCCTCGACAGACAGCTAAGTTCAGCGTAGCAAGATCAGTTCGTGACGACATTCCTCAAGTTGAGACATTTCTCATGGATAAGTTGGCGGAGCAATCTGTTCAGCATGAATTGCTGCCTGCCAATACGGCTCGTATTTTAGACACATAGATTGCCTCGGAAGTCGTATGTAAGATAAAAGTTTCTGTTTTCTTGGGCCCTCTGTCAGAATTAGGGTCAAGATTTTATGAATGGCGAAATTATATGACGTGTTGTTAGGCAGATGAGGTTTCACATTTGTGTAAACATAGACAGTTTGTTTAATTTCGTCATCGGATAATCTCGGAGATTTATTTCTGAATAGCTTATTAAGCCGATATTTGAAATTATAATTTTTTGCGCCTAGATCTTTTCCTCTGTTGTAAAGGTCTACACGAGAAAAGGCGACGTTGTCTAGTAGCTCAATTCGACTACAGTTATTGCAGACAACTTCTATGGATTCAGACATGAGAGTAAAACTTCCTCCACAGCTTTGACATGATTTTATCCTTTTCTTTGTTCGGTTTAAAATGAATACAAAACTGTTTTCTCGATATCGCTGGATTTGTTCTTGTTTAGTGGTCAAAGAAAGAGATTCAAAGATGCTTTGGAGTTTCTCTTGTATTTGTGCGCGTAAAAATTCGTGTCTATAGTCACTGCCGTAGAAGCCTTGAAGCAGGATGAATTTGTGTTTTAGATGCAAGCGCTCTAGTTGAGTCTTGTATTTATTATTTTCATCCATACATCTGACGGCAGACATTTGCTCGTTGAAGCGTTTATAAAGTTCAGAATCATAGAAGGCTTCAGACCTGTTGAAGTGTTTGTGAAGTTTATTAGCATTCATGTTTATAAGTAGAAATTACAAATATTCAATTAGTCAATAGCCTTGATGTTATTAAATGATAGTACAGACTAAAATACCTGCCTATTTTATTCAAAAAAGTAGGAAACGCGTTTCCCAATTTTGACAAACAAATCACGTGTCTAGCTACCATGACGTTATATTTATCTTTGTAAAAGTAGGAAACGCGTTTCCCACTTTTGGCAATCAAATCACGTGTCAAGCCGCCATGACGTCATAACTTAGTAAAAAGGTAGACTAATCGATTCAAAAAAGTAGGAAACGCGTTTCCTATTCTGACAATCTAATCACGTGTTGTGCTATTTTTAAACATTACATCATTGAATATACATGTCTTTCATTTGTAAATTTAACAAATGTTCTTCCAGAAGGTAGCGTCTTCTTCACAGATTTCCCGAATGATTTTCATATTGGCCATGAAAGTACGAATGGGAACAGCACAATAACTGAGTCTTGGATATTCTTCAACAAGTTGATACAATGATATTAAAAAATTAACATAACGAGTAGAAAATCCACACATCTCTCGAACATTCTTGTTCATCAAGCGCGTAAGAAATATTTTTGCATCTTGCAATAATTTTCCTTGCCTTAAGGAAAACAAGATCGTCTTCTTTTTACAGGATAAAATTGCTTCATTCAGTTTTTTCAAAAGTTGTATCAGTTCATGTTCATTTCTCGCAGTTTCATCAACTAACCCTTGGTAAGACAGATCCAAATGTTTCATGTCCATGAACTTGGTTAAAAGCCTCGTAATTTTTTCTTTTTTATCTTGTCTTGAAGCGGTTTGGTCTCCTCCATATTTTGCTTGAATTTCTTTTAAACATTTTTCCAGGTTTGGACTAATTCTTGGGTATTTCTCTTGAAGTCTTGAAAAAGTTTGCAAAACGTCTTGTAGCATTTGGTTGTTATCCATACTTGTTTCGAATGACGTTAAAAGCTGAAGCTATAGCTTATTGGTTAAAATTCATCACATGATAATTACATCAGCAGAAAAAATAGATTAATCTACCGCTTTCGACCGGCTGAAACCAGTTCTAACGAAAGGAGCTGGCAAGGTTTACGTCATAAAGGGAAAGGGGCTTTCCCTTTATTTTCTGAAAATAAATACCTTGTAATGATTACAATATAGGCTTTTGTTTTGATTTCATGCATGACGCTCCATTGATTTCATCGGGGTCAAAGTGCGTGACGTGTTTTGTCTCTCAAGATTTGTAGATTAAAACCCGATTTTACTCTTTCAAATCTGACTTGGACACGGCGGCAAGACGATTGAGTTTTTTTTGAAATTCTGCTGTGACTTCTTTGCGAATCTCGCCTCTAAGTTTTTCAAGATCTGGCGTTTGAGTTTGAGTTTGTTTGTTTTGTGAGGGTTTTGCTTCACCAGAGCGTATTTCGTTCTTAAGTTCATAATAGCTCTCAACTTCACGGAGGATTATTTTGAACTCTGAATCGCTGATACGCTTGTCAGTTAGAGCCTTTGAAACCAGCTCAAAGACAGAGTTTCGTTTTGCAAGGGCGAGTGTGTATATTTTCTCGTGTTTAGTAATTTTTCTCTGAAGCCGCCTACTAAACAAAGTGATGCCGGCCGCTGAAAAACCTGTAATAGCTGCCACGCCGGCAATGACAGGGCTGGCTATGAGCCCGGCTCCTGTCAGGGCTGTGACGATTGTGGCTGAAGACAAGCCTGTAGAAATGAAACCAAAACTTACTGCGGTTCCGTGAACAATGGTGTGTGCTCGCTTGTATTTCTTCGCAACTTGTCTGTAATGATTCGCCTCCGACTCAAGCTCCTTTTGCAAGTCAGAAATTTTCTTGAGTCTGAAGTCTTCACCGTTGGATAAGTCTGGGTAAAGCGATGGAGTTTCGCTGTATTCAGGAGCCGATGGTAACACATTAGCCGAGCTCATCATCAGGGGTATATATATAATTTTTAATTGATCTCAAGTTCAAATTCAATCGGCATGTTGTTGAAGTCAAAAAGGTCATTGTGTTCATCCCTTACAGACAGTGTTATGCTGTTTACATAATCACCAGACGAGACGTCACGCAAGATGCTCTGCTGTGTTGATTCATAGAAAACTCTCTCATAGGCCTTTCCACGAAGATCAAATTTAGCCAAGACAGTCGAAGGCTTACCGTTGAACAGGTTCTGTTCTTTATCGACCAGATCACAGTGGATAAAGTAAGTGCTTGGTGATGTTAATCCTTTGACGAATGTTATAAAGAGCAATTTAGGACTTATACCAAGCAATTTAGACAGATCGCGGTCAAGCTTCACCTCCGCAGAATAAAGTTTGGAAATTGTCATCTGACCAACTGGAGTATTTGTTTCGGTTGTTAATTTAAAGTTACCTTCGAAGGCTTCTTCAAATTCTTTTGCCAATCTATCCATAGTGTAATGCCCTTCAAGTATTCTTCTGGTAGTCTTGTGTTCATTAGGGTTGGTAGTTAATGTAATCTCACCTCTTTGTTTTAGATTAAACCACGAATTATAAATCGTGGTGGATAAGAGCCGGATGTAGCTCGGTTTCTGAAGCGGGTGGTCGAAGTAGATGGTGTGAGGGTTCGAAGGTGCGACGATTGTTAACACAACCATTGTATATATATAAATATATATTTAAATTTAAAATATATATATATTCAATCATGTTTGGCAGACGCGGTTCAAATCTCGGTCTGAACATTGGCGGCCACGATTACGGACCTCCACCCCCGTTTTTTCCTCGTCCCCCAAATCCCCTCTATCATCCAGAACAAAGGTATATTAGAAAAAAACAGCCAACACCACCCACAGTAAATCCGCAACTTGCTTGGCTGAGTTCTCCGGAGGCTGAAAAACTCTCTACAGCTGCTAAGGCTAAGGCTATCTCAGACTTCAAAAGGCGTTTCCCGCATGCTGACATGTCAAGATTTACAACAGAAATTTCTTTCGACGACAACCACAAAGCCACAGGAGAAGTGCTTTTCATAAAGGGCCCAGGCTCCTGGGTTATGCCCTCAGACATACCGCACAAGGATTGGTCACAAGCCCTGAAAGACGCCCTTGGCTTAGAGTATATTGGTGGTTTCCCCTATCAGTTGATGTTAAACCGAAACACACAAAAACCAATCCCGGCTGTTGATTTCTCCGCATCAATCGATAAAGACATGATGATTGGTTCTGTCTTGAACGACGAAGAGCAAAAGATCTATGTCACGCCAACTGATTATTTCACAACGAAATACAGAAACATTTTCAGAGACACACAGATTACGTTCACAACCGCGAAATATGGGAGAAAGTGGCTCGGCAGCCCGCAAATGAGTTTCTGGCCACAACAACTAAACTTCGCTCTGTGGTGTGCAACAACTGGCTGCGGGATCTCGCGTGACCTTCTGTTTGATAAGAACTCTACTCTCTCCCTAACCCCGCAGCTCCGATCATTTTACAGGTTTCACGTCTATTTCACAACAAGGCGAATCCTCTACAAGCTGGGTGGGGAACAGAGCGTTAGTGCTTTGCCAGACGACCCTACATTCAACCAGAAAGACAACAAGTTCAACATCGACGCATACAAGAGGATTTGCCAAGAGTTCGGTGTAGACCCCAATTCTGACTTCCGTTTCACATACGGCAAAAACCACGGTCTTGGCAATGTGTACATTTGGGTCACATATAGTGGCCCCCTTTCTACTGATTACGACTATCCTGATCCCGATCTAGCCCTGTTTGATGACGAGCGCGTCACAGACAGAAAAGACCCAAACTATCGTGCAAACGGCATATACTTCGTTCGTAACGACCAGGGCGCTGTTAGTCAGTTTGAGCACTTTGTGCCGAATTATGCACAAGGGCTAACACAGCCAGGGCTCGCGCGTATGAATCAGTCAATCGAGGCCTTTGTGTACTGCATTCTGGGTGCACAAGCAAACACTCGCAGCAGCATTCTTGGGAATGGAGGCCGAGCATTCGAAACGCAGAGAGTATTCCTCACACTCTTAGAGGACGCCATAAGACTAAACGACATATCTAAGAGCGTACAGCATTATCAGCAGGCTATCCAAGCAACGAAAGTGTGGCTAAACTTTGTAGTTGCCCCTGGTAGCTGGCTGATGCCGTCACGCATGGTTATCAACACAGAGAGCGTGGTGGGGTACAACAACAATCTTATGCAGGCAACGCAAGGGATGAAGCTTGGTGTTAACAATGATGTCAATCTTACCACAAAAAAAGCCTCCCTTCGCCCAATGGACGGAGGACCGACAAAGATTAATCCACCAAACAGTCACCCATCGAACCCGATTCACAAACAGGTGACACAGGCACAGGGCATCGCAAAGGCCACACCAAAACCAGCACCCACACCACAACCCACTCCACAGCCCACACCAACACCAGCCCCAACACAAGAGACTAAGATCGAGCCGCATCATGTAAACAAGGCGCTCATTGGCGTGGGTGCGCTTGCTTTAGCAGGCTTGTTTGTCTGGATGAGATAATTATCTCCTGCGCTTGCTGATCCTTTCAATCATAAAGCCTACAACGGCAAGGATCAGCAGCCAGGCGTGCTCGCCAAGGAAGGATATAACCTGGCCGGCTGTTTTGAAGATAAAGCTCACGATCGAACCGATCAAGCCTGGCAAGATGGAGGCAACCTTATTTCCTAGGGCTTTGAGCCCATTGCCAATAGCCTTGGTGCCGGCCTTTAAGCCATTCATTGCAGCAATCGTCACAGCGCCTATGACTAGACCTGCAGCCAGAACAACTGCTTGAAGGGTCCAGCCATATTTCTTGAAGATATTTTTGACCCTTTCTCTCAAAGGCAAGGCTTCTTCTCTTTCCTGAACCTGTGTTCTTAGTCTTGCCAGCCCTTCGCCACGTTCTGCAACTCGGGCTTCTGCAGCTTCTCTGTCAGAGGGAGAAGTGTTCTCATCCTCTATCACGCGTCGGTCTTCTTCGTTTTGTCGTTCAAGCTCAGCCTCTTGTTCGTTCAACTCATCCAGCGGCTTGGTGGCGTTAAGTCTTGCTTCGACAGCATTTCTTTCTCTTGTTTTCTCAGAAAGTTGTGTTCTGAGTTTGTCAACCTTTGCCTGCTCTTGGTCTCGTTGTTTTTGTATTTTTTGAAGGTCTCCTAATTCTTTTTTCTGGTTTTCAAGATCGCCTTGAAGATTTTTCTTTAGTTGTTTTAACCGATCTAGCTCGGTTTGACTCTCAACGCTTGAACCGTGTTCCTGGTCCAGAGCGTCAATCCTTGCTTGAGTTTCTTCGATTCTTCCCCTGAGGTTTTGAACCTCACTTGCTGCTTGTTGTCGTGCTACAGAAACCCTTTCCGCCTCCTTTAGTTGTTTCTCTGCCTCCTTCAACCTTTGTCTTTCTTCTCTTATAGTTGTATTGTCTTCAGAGATGATCTCTTCAGCGCTTGGGCCAAGAGCCTCTTTGAACCTGTCTGTAAATGATTTAAGAAGCCCTGAACCATCTTGTTTGAAAATGGGCTTCTCGCCACCCCTTGGCCCAAAGGTAACAAATTTGCCTGCATTTTCTGTTTTTTTACCGAAACCAATAGGGTCTAATCGGCTGAAATCCGCTCTCGGCCGGAGCCTTTTGATCAAGTCCCTAACTTTAGCAACCATTCCTTCTCTGTCGTCAGGATGTGTGAAGTCAGTAAGCAGAGGGATGTCTTCAGGATCAAAACCGCTCTGTTCGCGAGGCAGTGTATGCATTTCAATCTGCTCTTCACCACCATGATATGGGGTGGATGCAGCTTCCGGTTGGGTTGTTCTGTTAACTTCTTCTTCGTCGTCGTCACCATCGTGGTCTATATCCCAGTCAAGCCCGGTATTTTCGTTCTCGCCAGGTATATCATATCCACCTTCTGCCATGATGTATATAAATATAAATTTATATATATATACTCTGGCTATGGCCGTGCAAGCAAACCTCCTCCCAACGAATGCCGAGAAGATTCTTGGTGCTATGAAAGCAGAGCGCACCGTAAAGCGCATCACATTTGAGCGCTCTACAGCCAAGCCCGGCGAGACCCTGTACGTTTCGGTGCCCAAGCTCAACGAACATGAGGTTATCGTGTCGGGCTCGCTTGCCTTGCTCTTTAACATCGACCTTGCCGGCGGCCACGCAAACAACTATCTTGTACAAAATGTCTCCAGATCACTAGTTGACAGACTCGTTGTCAAGTTTGCCGCAACCACTGTACAGGACACCGTTGGGTATGATATTTACAAAATCTTTGAGGACCTCTTCCTCTCTGTCGACAAGAGAGACAACATGCTCCCCGAGGGCATCCAGAGTGTAGACTTGAGCAAGATCCGCTCTAATGCCGGCGACAAGAAGTCCTCTGGCGTGGATGCGGAAAAAAAGCTGGAGACCATTTACAAAAACAAATATCGCATCAACCTTGACCACCAGATTATAACAGATCACGGTGTAATGTACCCACAAGCACTCTACAACGATTTGATATTCGAGATTACGCTCGCCCCTGCTTCTCAAGTTGTCAAGGGTTCGGATACAAGCAAGCTTGTGTACAAGTTGACAAATATCCAGCTTGAGTACGAGACAATCCGAAGTAAACAGCTGGCTGACGAGGCAGCAAGTGTATACTCTAGCGGAAAGGAGTTTGCCTACGACCATATCATGCGAGAGGAAGTGGTCCCCTTCTCGAAGGGTTCAGACGCACGGCTGAATCTCAGGGTGAACCCGCAGCGCAGGTCACTGAAAGCCATCCTTCTGCTATTCATCGAACCCTACACAGCAGGAGCCAGGGACTCAGAAAATTACTTCAACCCAGACATAACAAAAGTTAATGTCACCATCAACGGCTCACCCAACAGGATTTACAACGAAGGCATCAACGGGACTGACATGTGGAGGGAAGTCAGTCGCCTCTTCAAAAAGAGGGGTGATGGCAGGCTAAACATGAATCTAACAAAATATCTCACGGGTAACAAGTTCGGCCTCCTTATCGACCTTCGGTCCATGGCTGATACAACCCTTCACGGTAACGGCCAACGCCTAGTCAACACAAAGGATGGTGTGCATCTTGAGATCGAAAGAAATGCATCTGGCTCGGGAAATGTACACTGCCACATCTACACCATCAGTGACTCACAGATGAACATCATGGACAGGCAGCTGCAGGCGGTTCAGTACTAAACAATAAAACACACACGTATAAAGAATGGACCCAAGAAAGCTGCCATTCAATACCCTAATTATCGGGCCGACTAACTCTGGCAAAACACAATATCTTCTGAATCAGCTGCGCGGCCCCTTCAGGGGCAAGTTTGACTATATTGTTCTCTTCTGCCCAACATTTGTCCACAACAAGACATATGATGGCTTCGTGGACAATGAGCCACGCATTTTCGTGATAGACTGTCAGCAGCATGAGATTGAAGCGTGGTTAACTTTAGCCAGTTATTTCTTCGACGGGACAAACACGCTCTTTGTGCTCGATGACTGTGCTGCTTCGAAGGATGTGAAAGGCCGCACGAGTCAACTTGTGAAACTAGGCTTCAGTGCTCGCCACAGCGGCTTGTCAGTGTGGGTGCTAACCCAACAGTTAACCAGCATTGCGAAACCCTTTAGGGAAAACGTTGCAGCGATTGTGCTTTTTTACACCCCATCAAGCAAAACAACAAAGGCCATATTCGATGACTATGCCGGGGAGCTTGAAAATCAAGAGTACAAAGAGTTGATTGCAAAATTAAAGGGACACAAGTTTTCTCACCTAGTCTTCTCTCTGCGTCATCCCTATGGGGTTGAAGTGAAAATGTGAAAACATATATATATACGCTGAACCATGAACACCTCAACCAGTATCCACAAGCTCACGGTCTTTTCACAACTTCTGGGTGAATTGCAGAATCATGCGGAGGAGATGCAAATACAGATAATCAAAACCGCTGGCGAGGACGATCTGCGCCTCATGCTTCTTAACCGCTATCCTTTGAAACTAACTGTGTGCCCAGCCACCATGACGGGGCTTATACGTGAGGTTGAAAGTCTTTTGCCTGTCATCAAGAGAATAATTGAAAAATAAAATCATATATATACGCAATGGCAACAAACCTCCAAGAAGACGATGAAATCATGCAGCTGCTAGAGGCAACCCCTGATAGCTCCTTACCATCAGCGATTCCTGAAGTCTTAACAGGTCCAGACACTTCTGCTCAACGCGAGAAACTGGCAGTCCTTGTTTCAACCGGCAAATCAAAAGAGGCCATCGGTGCCCAGCTCACACACGAGCAGGTGAAACGCCTGACGGATAAACAGGTTGAAAAGTACTACAAAAGGTATGAAGCCTATGTCGGTAACAAGACGACCGAGTCTCTGATTGACAGCGTTATAATGTTCGCAACCAAAGGCGTCGGCATGGTTGTTGATATTGACGATGTGAAGGCCCTGCAGAAAGAACTCAAAAATGACTACATGATTAACAACGAACTTTCATCTCTTGCTGGAAACCTTGCACTGCGATGTGGGCGATTCTTGGCCTTGGCCAATGCTGTTTTGATCACTACAAAACACATCGACTTCAAAAAGGAGCCAGAAGAGTTGCCCCTTCAACCTGCTCCACCTGTACACCCAAGCAGAGACGGTGAAGGTTATCCACTCGAGGGTTTTGATGAAGTTGACACATGTTTTGATGAAATTTTTGACACATAATCTGGCAGGAACCTGGCAGGAACCTGGCAGGAACCTGGCAGAAACCTGACAGAAACCACGAAGGTTTGAAATAAAAACATACATATATACATGATGGCTCAACCACTCGAGACGGTGCCTGAAGAAACAGTCGCGCCAGCAGCACACACAAACAACACGCACGTTACCTCTGATACCCCAAAGACTGCTCCAGCCAAAAACCCTGGTCGTGTTGCTTCTGGCAAAAGGCTTGCTGAGCGCAACCGCCTGGCAAGAGAGGCAAAAAAACAAGCACAAGCTGCTAAAGCAACAAATGAGCCTGCCCCAAACTCGGCACCCCAAAACTCGACAAATGAAGAAGCTAGCAGCAACTCAGCATTTCTAATTCTTGGTGTTGTCGGCGTAATTATATCCGCTTGGGGCGTCTATTACCAACGCGAGGCCATTATGAATACACTTAGACGCAAAGCCCCGACCCCAGCCCCTGCGCCGGCAGTGGTGAATGAAGTTCAAACTCCCCCACCACCGAGACGAAGAATTCGCGAGATGGAGTAAAAATCTTATATATACACAATGGCAGATCTCTTTCAAGGCTTCGTAAACGGGGCTGCAATCGGAGGTATTCTTTTTGTTATGCTTAAATTCAACATTGCCGCCCTAAAAACAGTTTGGCAATTAGCAACACAACAGATCAACGAGACAACGCATAATGAAGAGTCGACTGAAATTTAAAATCTTATATATACACCATGTCTGACAACAAGCTCGTGAAAGCTGTTCTTGATGCGGCCACAATAACTGGCCTTGTCGCAACTATTGGCTGGGTTGGCAAAAAGGTCGTCAAGGAAAATCTCACGGCCGACCCCAGCTCGAATCTCATGAACTATGTGAAGTTCACTGCCGTCATGGCTGGGAGCATAGCTCTCAAGAAATACCTCGAGGACCAGAAGATCCTCCCTGCCTCAATGTAAATCATATTATATAGCAATGGCCTCAATCGCTATTATGGTTGGTGGAGCAATTTTGAATGCCGCTGCTTTCACTGGAGGCAACTATCTCGCAAAATATCTTTCCGGCGACAGTGGGAAAGCCGCTCTGGATGAGAAGATCAGACACGACAAGGCGTTAGAGGCCTATCAAGAGGCCTACGCTAAATATCAGAAAGACCGCACAAAGCTCCTCGACTGGATTGCCAGCAATGATCGGATCAAAGATCAAGCTAAACACAACTTTCAAGACACTGACCAAGCTCTAGTGCTCTACAACCAAACACATCGGGAGCAGCAAATAACACTCCCCAAAGAGCCCGAGTTCTCTGACTTCTATAAACCAGGCCCACAGCAGAAACAAGGCGAACTCTTGTTTATCGGCACTGGCGCGCTCGCCCTTGGATATGCAGCGTTTCGCTTTCTGTAAAACACATATGTATATGGATGCAAAACTCTCAAAGGTCTATTACAGCCCCAAAGGCTATTGGAAAGGACTTGCCGCTGTCAAAAAGCTAGCTGCAGCAGCCAAGGTCTCAGAGGAGGTGGCAAAGAAATGGCTCGTCAAACAAGCCCTTTGGCAAATATATCTCCCTGCACCACGCCATATCCCTCGGCCCAAGTTTGATGTTCAAACTCCTAATGCCGTGCATCAAGCAGATCTACTTTTCTTACCACACGACAAACTTCCACGCGGTAGAAAGGTTTACAAATATGCTTTGACAGTTGTTGATGTGGCTAGCCGTTATAAAGCAGCAGAGCCCTTGACTTCAAAAGAGTCTGATGAAGTTTCGAAGGCGCTTACACGTATTTACAGGCGCGGGCCTTTGAAATGGCCACAACTGTTGCAAGTCGACCCAGGGACAGAGTTTATGGGAGCTGTGACTAAAGAGGCTGGGGCCCATAAAACAACCATTCGTCGTGGACGTGTTGATATCCACAGAGACCAAGGGATTGTTGAAAGATTCAACAGAACCCTGGCTGAACGATTGTTTGGTTATCAGTACGCTGTTGAAATGAATCTACCCTCTGGCCGTTCGACTGCTTGGGTTAAAAGATTGCCAGATGTTATCTCGGCCTTGAACAATGAAGTAACCAGATTGACTGGCAAGAAACCCGCTCAAGCAATCAAAGAAAAAGCCACCTCAGCCAAGCCAGCAACCCCATATGCTAGACCTGTTGGTGAGAAGGAAAAGAAGCTCCCACCTCGGGTTAATTTGCGATATCTGTATTACCCCGGTGAGCTAGAAGGTGGTAGTCGACGGGCAACTGATCCGATCTGGTCTTTGAAAGTCTACAACATCAAAAGGGTTGATACTAAGCCAAATGAGCCAGTCGTGTATTACCTGTATGATGGCCCCAAGAGGGGGTTTGTGCGTGAGGAGTTGATGGTTGTGCCGGCGGGCACTCAGTTGCCTCCGGTATCTTTGTGACCATATGCAAGCGTATGGACGCCATCGTCTTTTATCCAGCGCTTTGAATCAAAGGGCGAGAGCGTTGTCTTGTTTAGATGAACGCCATAGATCTGGTGATTCGCGCTTCGAAGCATGTCCATCCCGTGTTTGAAGGTCTCCTTTCTGAAGAGGGAGTCTTTGTAGTTCTGGTGTGTGATCTCCTTCTTCGTCACAGCCTTGGTGGTGCCCTTCGCCTTCTTGATGTTCTTCTGACTGTCAAGCATGATTGAGTACATCTTTGAGCGTAGGCAGATCACTTCAGAGATAGGGGCGCCCGCACACTCGTCCTTCATCTTGCCGATGACCTTCTTGTTTAGCTGGCTGTGAAGAAAGTGGTCTTTCGGGTAGTCGCTTGTGTCGTAGAGCTCATCGAGGCGATTCTCCATGTCCTTGTAGACATCCTCTGTCTTGATCTCTATAAGCAGGCTGTCTGTGTCTGTGTAAAGTAGGTCTACGCGTGGGCCGTACTTATACTTGAGGTACTTATAGTAGAAGTCGTACATCAGAGTCTTAGAAAGATCAAGGATGCACATGCCTGTGTAGACTGGGCGTTTGAGTAAGATTTTATCCTTGTGCATTTGAATCCCTGCAAGATTTTCACCAAAGACTGTTGCTCTGGCGAACAGTGGGCTTGAGATAAGCTTTCTCAACTTGTCTGTCTCATTCGCGCGAACAAGCCTCATATCAATGCGCTTTCTGAGGTTCTCCATGGTCTTGCCAAAGACAGAGTTGTTCATCAGCTTGAAGAAGTTCTTTTCGAACTCAGAAGTGGCTTGCTTTCTGAGTTCTGTGTTCAGCCTTATGTAAGACTCCATCCAAGGCTTCTGCTCGAATTTTAGCATTCGATGAATCTTCTTCAACTTCATGCCTAGTTCGAGATAAAGCTGAAGATTCCTGTAGTGTAGAACATATCTGTCTTTGTTCTTGAGAGTTAGGAGCAACTTCTCTGTCTTATCCTCGACCTGCCCCTCTATCAATGCCCTTTGATAAGGAGACATCCACGACTTTGAGACACTATGCTTTTCTGGTGCTAGAGGATAGGCGTTGTGTTCATCATGCAACTCCTCTGGGTATTCTAGATCAACCTCAAGGATATAGCCGATCTTTCTGTTTGGGGACCACTTCATGATTTGGTGTTGTGTTGGGTACACTAGGCACCATTGAAAGTTGCTAACAGGTAGTGGTTGACTCATAGCCCAACCGTAAAGATTGTTTGCATCGAAGTACATGATGTAGCTTGTTTCTTGATCTGGGTTGTGGTCATCAAGAAAAGGGTTGTTCGCTTTGCAGAAGCGCCTGCTCTCCATTGAAATGCCGCCACGCATGCCCTTTTCGACAAAGAGGTGCATGTTTATGTCTGTGAGCAGTTCTAGGTTAATTTCTGTGTATTTCAAAAGAGCGTCCCAGCTGAGGCCCGGGGCTGTATAGTAATGCGCTGGGTCAAGTTTGTAGTGCTTGAGGCATGTTTTTCTGAAATTCTCGAAGACATCTGCAAGGAGGATAACATCAGTCTCTAGGTAAAGATCATGATACTCACCGAGGTCTTTACATTCGAACGTCTCCCACACTTTCTGCGCATGAGTGTAGTCTTCATCACTGATGTTCTCCTTTTTGAGCTCACTATAGAACGCGCTCTTCTCTGGGAGTGAGGTCTCCTCGAATCGAGCCCAAGAATCCATGTACTCGTATGGATAGTTTCCTTTTTGCAGAAGGAGCTTGAGTTTATTGGGGTCCTTTTGATGGTTTGCCATGATTGTAAATGACTCTGGTTCGTTTGAGTTAACCAGATTATCAAGGCTCGACTGCATGAACTGCAAGCTGTCGATAAACCTTAAGTTGCCCAGAGAGAAAGAAACGTACTTCTCCATATTTGTCGGGATGCACTTCAGATCAGATTGTACTTCAGCTATACCGCTCATGATATGATGTGCATCGTAGCCCTTCAAGTTGTGAAAGACAACAGGGATTATCACAGTTTCCGGGTTGATTCTGAAGTGATTTATGTTGCAAGCTTTGTGAGCAGCGCCTCGATACTTGCCTGTTATGTGGCAGTGATCTCTAACAGCGTCTCTCATGAAGTCTCGTACGAGAGATTCTCCACAGAATAGGCAATCAACTTGCTCAAAGAGAGGCTTTGTTTTTTGTTGCCTTTTGTTTCTTGGGCCTATGAAGGGGGACGCCTCCAAACACCCTGTTTCTTCGTTTTGGATGTAGGTTTTAAATGCATTGGTGTAGCATTTGTTGGTTTTGTGATGAACATGACCGGCGTACGCTCCCGTGTTCGGATCGTAGAGATCGATAGAGTCGTTGAAGTTCTCTTTGTAGAGGCACTCACCACAGATGCTGCAGTAATTCGCGTTGTTAAAATCTGTCCAGTCTGCTCTTGTCATTGATAAGGGCTTCTTGTGATGAAGTTCGTCTCTTATCTCCCTCTCTAACAATTGTATGTAATGGAGAAACCCCTCAACCGTGCCCTCACCTCTGTATAAGTATGGGCCTTTTGTTTTGAAATCAGAGCGAACAGCCATCATAGAGAACCCGCATGGCGTATGTAGGGAGGTTTTGGTTGTACTGCTTTCTTTTGGGTCTGGCTTGCATGTGTCGATTTTTGTAACGAGACTTTCGAAGTCAGCGTATATAACATAAGGCGCTTTCATCTGGTTCTGGTAGTTCTCGAAACGAAGGATGTTTTCACCATCTTTAGGCATTTCAGTTCGAACCGGCCTGCCTTTAATACCTCTGCAGTCAGTCAGATGTTTGTCGAGAACATCTTTCGATTTAAATCCTTGAAGACATCTTTCACAGAAATGAATCTTTCGGCCTGCCTCATAATTGCTATGAAGAAGCCTGCTTAGGCTTTTTATGTAGCAGTAGTGTGTGTTATTTTCATTGGTTATCAGCATCAGGTTGACTCGTCTTATCTCAGGATCTTGTACTTCACTAATTCTAAGGACTGTTGTGTTACCGTTATGCCAGCCAAAGACGTTTATTGCGAGGTTATTGAGTTTTTCTACTTCAGAAATTTGATGCAAGGGAGTAGGGAAAGAGATGTTGGTGAAGTTTAAGCCATCCTCTGTCGGATACTTGCTCGGCCTGTCTGAATGTCTCCTGTCTAGTGTGGGGAAGAGCGCAGCTCGCAAAGCCCATCGAAAGCATTGATTATCTGTGTTTTTAATGTTTATGATGGCCTGTTTTGCTTTGAGCTTTGGAGGAAGATTGATATAATAACCACCTCTGATGGCTTGATATCTTGAGAAATCAAGAAAGACGTACTCAACTCTTTCGATAACCCAGCCTGAACCCATGCTTACCCATCTGGCTACTTCTTCCTTGTTTGAGTTGATAATAGCTTGCAGTTGATCGTTGGCTTCTGCTTGATAAAAATGTGTTATTATGAGAGGGCTTTCTTGACTAAAGTAGTGGGTCATTCTTTGTGCCCCGTCGGCTCCTTCCTTTGAAAAGTGAACTAAGAATGTAAAATTCACTTTGATGGGGCCGAGGTCTGTAATCTCTCTAACTATGGTTCGAACTATAGCAGGTTTGTTCTCTTGATAAAATAAATCTAGATCATGAATTGGATAGTCGACAGGAACGGTCATTTTATAGCTGTGAAGCCAGCCACGCCAGCCCTGTGCTTTCTTAACGAACTGAAGTGGTGCATCCATGGGGTGTATATACAAAGGGATTTACATTTCTCCAATTGGGCAGCACCGTGTAGTATAGGGAGGGGGTGCATCCGGCCCCAGCTCCCCGGGCCCGAGAAACCGCTTATTTTGGCAACTCCCGAACGCCCGTGTTAGCAGGCCCCAGGGCGAATAAAATGAGCCCTGGGGCCTGTGCTAACACGGGCGTTCGGGAGTTGCCAAAATAAGCGGTTTCTCGGGCCCGGGGAGCTGGGGCCGGATCACCCCCTCCCTATACTACTCGTGCGGATCAAACAGAAACGAAGCACTTCACAAGAGCCTTAAGAAGAACATTTCAAAACAGAGACTCGGTATCCGGTTGGCACTAGCAATGCTTGGTGTGTTTTTCTTTATGTGGAATGAGAAAAAAGAAACATACTTTTCAAAATCAGCTATAATTAAAAACGTCCAGGAATACTTTCAAAGCTCTCTTAACATGGGAAAGTCTTTGTGTACGGAGGCATTCGGGGTGGAGCCAGATGTGAAAACCTGCAACTCTTGGAATGAGGCAGATATTCCAACAATTATTCAGTGCCTGCCAACTGGTCATAGTACGGATTCTTGTAGTTCGTCCGACGAGGAGTCGTACACAGATAGCGATACAGCCATAACCAATGAAGAAGTGATCGAAACCATAAAAAGTGCAAAGTTAAAATATTGTGTAGCCAAAGAGCTAGCTTCTAGGGCAAAAACTGAACTGCACTCCATTGTCAATTCGTTAAATGCCACAAAAAGCGTCCTACTCTTGCTGTCAAATTCAAGTTATAAGGAAAGCGAAGAGCAAAAAAGTTCAGCTCGTCGAGTTGATGCTTTGCTTAATGCACACGGTCTTCAACGAGTTGCGATGTTAAAGGACGGTGACTGCTTATTTTCAGCGGTCGCTTTTCAGCTTAAAAACCGATACTCCATGGAAGGTATAGACTCAACACTAAACCAGCACCTGCGCTTCTTAGAAATTGAAGCTGACAAGACTGACGTTCATACTATCGGACAAACGCTAAGAGAACTTACCGTCAAGGAATTTTTAGGTGTCCGTAGAGATGAATATGCCTCGTATCTCGATTTGACACACCGTGAACATTTCGAGAACATGGCTAATAAGTTCGTTAAAAGAGGATTTTTTGACTGTGAACTGGGCAACGCCACCCCACTTGCTTTAGCAAACGCCCTGCAAGTCTCTTTAGTTATAATGTCCTCTACTGAGAACTTCCCTGTGATTCCTGTTATCCCAAGGGAAACCTTGACCAATTCTCCCATGTATTCAAAGAGGACAGACCTCAAATAAATGTGGCTACTAAATATATCTGAATTTCGTAACTGTTCATCAGTAGGGTGCCCAAAATGCGTGCAATTCCACAATTGGTTTCGGCTCCATTAAATCCTATGCCAATTGCAGAACATTTTAGGAGGAGCCACCCACAGTGTGAGTACAGTTACTGACAAGACATATTAGTAAGGAAAACAACGCAAAATAAATGTAGAACGTTAAATAACGAACTAAGCACACACGTCAACTAAATAAGCTCACACGTCAACTAAATAAGTTAAGCACGCGCACAACTTAAAGAAAATTGTGCGCGCGCACCTGCATTAACCTGAATAGAAGCAATATAGAAATTAAATAGGGGCGCTAGGATGATAAAAAGGATCTAAAAGAACAAAGGATACGGCGGTGTTTCTCAATTCTGGATTGCTTGTCTAATTTCCCGTAGTGTAGTGCCATACTTCTCAATGATAGCACCGTGGCGTTTGAAGAATTTAGTAAATGATTTACGAAGGAGCGTAGATTTGAACCCTTGGTGAAGGAGACGTGATGAAAGTCGGCGAAGTCTATCCATAAAATCCATCTATAACGTATATAACGTATCAAAGGATCGGCGCAGGGCATTATGATGCCACAATCGAGGCACACCAAGAACGTATTGCTTTGCCTTCCTCCGCGGTTACAACGCCAACTACACCAGGTCTGGTTGAAGATCATTTGCCTTCCGAAAATGTGCACAACCAATTGGCTGCTGTAGGCTATAGATGTGGAAGGGGAAATGCAAAGAATAAGCAAGAAAGAACATTTTGTCGTGTCTACAAAGATGGATGCAAGTACTTTCAAACTATCAAAGGCTGTATAAGTACGTGTGGTTGTTTTAACTGTGGAAACCCTTATGGTGAGCGACCTGTAACACAGACAGTAATCTCTGAACCTGTTCCCAGAAAACGTAGGAGGCATTTTCCGAAGGAAGTGCTGACAGGGTCAGAGCAAGAGTTTATGGAAAGCAGAGGTATAGGAGTAATCCCACCACCGTGGTCAACCTTGGAAAAGTTTCTTTTCAAGGAATGCGCTTTTCATCTAACCGCTATGGATGCTCTAGACTTCGATCTACTAGAAAAAATGTACAACCTCGCTATCAAAGACTATTCTAGCAATTTAGCCTCCATTCCGTGTACAAATTCCGCCCAATTTGACATTATTCCCAGAGAGCGTAGCTCCAAGTAGATTCAGAGAATGTTATCTTGGATGCAGAAAGAAGACAAGGTCTTTACAGTTATCTTTAAAAACCAAATAAAGTTAGACTTTGAGGGGTGAGAGCTCTATGACAGTACAGTGTGTTGCCCAGTTTCCGGCCAGTACCTGTTTCCGGCCAAAAAAAACTTACGTCGGTTATGTTCGTCGGAGTTTTAAATTTTCGTCCACCGAAGCGTTTCAAAATAAAGACTTACATTTCCGCTATACATTGGTGGTTTTGGCGTTCCTTTGGAACAAGAAACGGCCGAGAAAGGACAGGCTTTGTCCAGGTGATTAAACGTTTATCGATTAATTTTGGTTCGTTTCACTGCACATCAAAACTACCGTAGATAAAGAAATAGTTCGTTTCACAGGAAATATCTCAAGGAGCTTCATAATTTTTGGACAAATGTTAGATGAAAGATGAAAGTGATTAGGGAATCTATCATCATCAGCTGGAATACGGCTGTTCCTGAAATTTTAGCAGTCAAACTCTAGGCGAAGATTTCGACCTAGTGTGCCAGTTTCCGGCCACTAAAAGACACATCGCTCAAAACCTATTTCTTATTGAGTGAAAGAACCGAATTTTAAAATTTTTTGGTCGAGAAATTAAAGATGCATGTGTAAGTGTAACAAAGATTACGAATTAACAACAGCTAATGCATGTATAGCGTGACTAAAAGTACGCAACTCATATGTATTTGTTTTAGTAGTCTGTCAACATACCGCGGAAGACACGCTTCCGGGTCACTGAGGTCACACATATCTTGAACACTAAGTAAAACGGTAGACGGTAAAGCTTAATATTGAAACTTGCCTGATATTTATAACTAGGCGACCACTATTATCAAGAGGCTTACAAGTCGGTTTACGTCGTGAGGTTTCAAGGAAAATTTACTTTAAGTCGGTGGCCGGAAACTGGGCTAGCTGGCCGGAAACTGGGCAACTTACTAGCTTTGCGAAAAATGATATAATTTCTTTAATACTTGGGGAAAGCCGCCAACCATTGAAAATTTTAAAGGTAAGTAAATGAACTATCTTTGACAGAAAATTGAGAAATTTTCCGTACAAAAACAAGAAGTTATAGCGACTACAAACTAAAGTGGCCGGAAACTGGGCAACATACTGTACTCTCTAAGGCCCAGTTCAAACGTCGAACTTCACATGTGCCGAACCTAATGCAAATTAGCAAGAACAATAGATTTTGCTCATTTGCATTAGGTTCGGCACATGTGAAGTTCGACGTTTGAACTGGGCCTATGCCGAACAACAATCACGTATGTTGCATTTCTTACACGTTTGAAGGTTGTGTTAGTTGCATGACCTGTAATCTGATCTGTAACATTGCCTATAAATGCATGTTGTCAGTGAGACTTCAATGATCTTCCACAAAGTTCTCAATTAGAGACACAAACGCCAAGAAAAATGTTAGTATTTGCCCTTTTACAGATTCCACGATTAAGACATAAAGTTACTGTTCTAGTGCAACTTTCATTTCGGGTACAAGCTTATCAGTATTTTTAAAAATTGTTAAATTGAAATAAAGTTGTTGTTGTTATTGAAAATCCGCTCTAAGGAATGTTTTTTAATTTCGCATAGTTCACGCTTTGCGTGCAAATAATATTTTAAAAAATAGGGATCAATATGCAAACCTTCATATTATAAGCGCCAGAAGCTCCAAAGTACACTGTTGTTATGGTTGCTAATGATGATATCATAGCAGCATTTTCCGGTTCCCTTATAGTTGGGCAAATGAATGTCACCAAAATGAAGTAATACAATTTCACTGACCTGTTTTGTTAACCCTTCAAAGTACACGGTGATGTTATACTTGCAAACTGTTGTGAGCCACCTTTAAGCGCCTTTTTTCTGAGGATACTTTCGTTAACGTAATTTGACCAGGAAAGTCGATCTAAACAACTTAATATGATCAACTCTATTGATTTTTGTGGCTCAGACACCCAAAGACCCAGAGTCCCAAAGACCCAGAGACCCAAAGACCCCAGAGACCCAGAGACCTAAAGACCCCAGAGACCCAGAAACCCAGAGACCCAAAGACCCAGAGACCCAGAGACCCAGAGACCAAGAGACCGAAAGACCCAAAGACCCCAAAGACCCAGAGACCCAAAGACCCAAAGACCCAAAGACCCCAGAGACCCAGAGACCCAGAGACCCAGAGACCCAAAGACCCAAAGACCCCAGAGACCCAAAGACCCAGAGACCCAGCGACCCCTGAGACCCAATAGACCCCAGAGACACCAGAGAAGCAAGAGAGCCAGTGACCCTTATACCTTAAGTTTCCAATCAATCTCTGACGTTATGATCTCTGACGTCACTGGTGCGTTTTACACCGCACATAAGCCGAGAGCGCAGCCCGAAGCTGACTGCAATATACCTAATAATGCTGTGAGCTGAAGTAATTATCTATTATAATCATTGTTTCTCATCAAAATCCATTATTTTCTCTCTGCATTGTATCTTCGATTTTAGCCACCCCTTTGGCTGTTGTATTCATTTTGAATACAGCCATAACAATGAAATTAGCACTTATTGTTGCTACGTATAATGATGGCCATTACGTAACCCCCAAATAATTGTTATTAGTAAAATAATCTTCACAAATATTGATCCTCATAAAATCCTTTTCTCCCTTTACATTGTATCTTCGATTTTAGCCGCCCTTTTGGCTGTTACATTGATTTTGAATACAGCTATAACAATGAAATTAGCAGTTATTGTGACTACGTACACTATACAGTGCGGTGGCGATTACATAACCCACAATTCCTTAGTTGTTGTGGGGATTATGTAACTATGATCATGTGTGAACATTATTATTGAATTTATTTGTTGTTGACGAGAATGTTCACAAAAATTTGCGTACTTTATAACCCAGAGTACTCAGTAATGTTATTCAGTGCCTTGCTCACTTGTTGGAAGCATTGAGGATTCGTCGGAAGACGAATTAACGATTTTTCAACGATTTCGGAAAATGATGCTTCGGCAGAGCTCAAAGGTAATGAAGAAAAATGTATTAAGAGGGTGTGAATGGGGTTAACCGACAAAACGAGGAAAAAATTACCGACTAGCGACAAATAAATTCTAACCGACAACCGACATGGTCCGTGGTTATAGGGATGTTTGTATTCAGAAAGAAGAGCATTTTGAATTTATTTTTAGCGCAGGAAATGTCCAGAGCTCGGTATATTCGGAACTATTATTGTGCCAAATTTCGTGAAATTCTAACGAGTGGTTCCGTAGAAATCAGTACATTTCCGAGGAAAGTTGCTAAAATATCCATTCATAATTTTTTGGTCAACTGCGCATGCGTTGCATTTGACTGGGTTCTCGATTCAAAGTCAAAAACAACCAAAAAGGCAGTGTATTTCTTCAATGGTTCGATAAATCATCTATTGATTCAACGAACATTTTTACGAACAACAAATTGTTTGATTTTAAGACGAAAAACAACACTTTAGCGTTCAAAAAGCTGAGCAAAATAAAATGATCGGCACGTGCTGACTCAGCTGAAATTGAAGAGCATGCGCAAACTGTGTTAAGTCACCTTAAGCCCCGGCTACACGTTCTAACATTGTTATATAACATTGTTTGGTTCAACAATGTGTAGCCGGCATGTTAGATGACGTTTGTCTAACATTTTTTGTTAGAAGAATGTTTTGATTTCAATCAAACACTTCTTACGTGCTGCTTACGTGAGTCCACGCGCGCAAAGTTTTGAGGCGTACGCACTGTTTTCAAATCTGACACAACTCTCAGGTCACACTTAGTACGACCTAAGGACGTCCTCGACTCTAATAAACAGGACGGTGTTGTCTGCAAGATTCCTTGCGAATGCGGCAAAGTGTATATCGGAGAAACAGGGAGGTCTATGCATGAAAGGATAAAAGAACACGATAGAGACATACGGCTTGCTCGTACTCAAACCTCCGCGGTTTCAGAACACGCTAACAAGACCGGGCATTTTCCTATTTGGGACGAGGTTAAGTTTATTGACCGTGACCCACACTGGTACACCCGTAGAGTTTAAGAGGCCATCCACATAAGACTTCATCCTAATAACATCAACAGAGATAGTGGAATTGAAATTCCCGAAGCGTGGATGCCTACAATCAAGAAGCATAACAGCCGACCGATATCAAATCGGACCGGAGAGGGAACAACATCTTTTCGGAATAATAATAAGGACCGAAATGCACCAATAGCAACAAGCCAACGTGCTACATATGCGACACGTAACCAGTCGACCTCATCGCCTGATGAAGACTAGCAGTAATAGCAGTCGAAACGTCGCGATCAACATCTTAAAGTGACTCTATCGTGAGACAAACGAAAAAAGCGTTTACCTATCTTACACACCACGATGAACAACAACCACATTTTTAGTAACAAAAGTGGCGCTTATTCAGTGATCATTTTATTTTACTCAGCGTGGATCGCCAAAGTGTTGTTTTTCGTCTTAAAATCAAACAATTTGTTGTTTGTTAAAATGTTTGTCGAATTCAATAGATAATATATAGAACCATTGAAGAAATACACTGCCTTTTTGGTCGTTTTTGTCTTTCGATCGAGAACCCAGTCAAATGCAACGCATGCACAATTGACCAAAAATTTGTGACTGGATGTTTTAGGCTATGTCAACACTATACCGGATAGCTTATCATGTCGACATGAAAAATACTCCGGCCTGGTGTGAACAGAAACGACCCAGAACTGAATATTTACTTCTTTTTCAGTGGGTTTCAATCCTCGCTCCTAGTTGTTGACTTCCACTACGGTTCGGTTCGATTGCCTGTTCACACTGCCCCAGAGATTGGCACGAGAATCTATCCGATATGTGACGATTCACTTTCACGAGCGCCGCGTCGCAGCGGCGCTCCGGAACAAAAATCGTTCCGAAACTAGCGTTTCATGTGTGAACGAAAGGCCTATCCGGTATGGTTTTCGTGCCGGCGCAAGCCTTAGCGACTTTCCTCGGAAACGTGCTGATTTCTACGGAACCACTCATTAGAATTTCACGAAATTTGGCACAATAATAGTTCCGAATTTGCCGAACTCACCTGCCACCAAAAATTTGAAATCTAACAGAGGAGATTTTTAGAAAACGCAAACATATTAAACAACAAATCACGGAAGATCCCTCTGTCAAAATTACATGAGACTAGTGTTAACATGCGAACATTTTTAGGAGTTTACTAGAGACAAATGAAAAACAAAATCCAATGACTAGATTTTCTGAAAACAAACGAAACCAAATATTGAAGGCTGATTTCCAATCCACCATGTTGCCATGGCAACACCCTAAAAGCACAACAAAAAGCTTGTTGCTTAATCTTATGCCTCACCAATTTTGGGCGCCCAGATGTAAGTGGTTTAAAAATGACAATGAATGATGCACAGGTACAGTAAAACTGTGTTCAGCCACCTTAAGTGCAATCAAATAATGAATTATTACAAGTTTTACACTTCGTCTAGAGTTTAAAGTCTTAAAACTGCGCAAATTACATAACAAATGTGAATAACTAACTTGTATGATCTTGCATTTTTAATTATTAACTGAGATTTACCGACAACCGACAAAGGTCGAAAATTTTAACCGACAACGTAATTAAATTTTAGCCGACAACCGACATGTCGACCCCCCCATTCAGTCCCTCTATTAAGGAAGATGTTGAACAAAAGTACAGTGAGCAAAAACAAGAAAAGATGTTAAAGGAAAAATCCATTGAGTCAGAAACAAGTGAAGTTTGTAATCAGTCAGTTGTGCTTAGCACTAATTACACTAAAATTGTTATTTCGTATAAATGACAAACCTTGTACGAGGTGTAAACAAGTTACGATTTATAATAAATTGAATACCTTTGTGTTTACATATCTCCTGGAATAATTTTCTTGTGTACTGTTTATTTATTTTAGAAAGTTTTATCTTCAGTTGTAAATTACATAGTGAGATTCCAATTTAAACAAATCTTAGCGGCAAAAATAATAAGGGTAAGACCCAAACGGTCTTTTCATAACGAAATCATCAGGGGGTACTTAAACGTGGTAAAATCGGGCTAACTGCAATATTTTTAATATTGCAGAGTGCACGCTGCAATATTTTTAATATTAAAAATATTGCAGTTAGTGTGTTATAGCACGTTTAGTATTACCCCTGATAATTTCCCCTGCTAACAAAAAGGACCGCCCCCATTTTCCTCAGACACTTGGAATCAAACTCGTAATCACGCTGCAATCATTGATATAATGCAGAGAGAGAACAATAGGATTTGATGAGGATCAGTAATTATACCTGTTGAAAGGTCACAGTGTACATGTTACCGCCCCTATGTTTCATTATGGTTGCGGAAATGCAACCCTTGACATGCCTGTTTTCACATGACGTCATAAAAATTAAAAAATCTAAAGAAAACATCCTCCAAAGCTGTTTCTAACATGGTATGTGGATACCAGTGTTATAATCTTTCACAAAAAGTGTCAGGTTTTAACGATGTTTCGTTTTAGATTTATAAAGGTTGTAAATGTATCGCGCAATTCGTCACGCTATTTCAGATAAGCCGTGAAAATAAACAAAATTGAACTATTTGAAAGTTATTAATGAATTATAGATGCTTATAAGCCGATTTCATGCCTCTTATAGTGAATACAATATTTTGTGATGAGATTTTTGGTGTTATTAAGACTTAAAAAGTCTCTAAATTTTTGGCCGCCATGTTGGTGATGGCCGCTCCATACATTTCTCACTAAAAATGTCTATACTCATTCGCCTATAACTCTTGAATGAAACGCTCTTGCGCTTCAATGTTTGGCCCAGATGTGTAGTTTTAAACTCTCTGGCAATTCCGTAAACATTTTAGAATCGAAATTGATATGACGTCAGTGAAAACACTCTATACTTTACGTAAGTCAATTCACGTGACACAAAATAGTTATTAGGGGTTGCTTTAAATAGATTGTTTTAGAATTTTATTTTAGGGATATTTTTTTTTACAAAATTGGGATACGGATTATTTCCAAAATTTATCCAGGATTATGGATTATTCAGACCCCCCTCCCCTAACAGGGCCTCATTTTATGAACCAAGCCTTTATAAACAAACTCTAAACTATATTTCCACAATTTCATCTGCTGTCTTTAGAGCGTTTTCACTGACGTCATATCAAAATTCAGAAGCCGTTTACGATTCTAAAATGTTCATGGAATTGTAGAGAGTTTAAAACTACACATCTGGGCCAAATTTCGAAGCGCAAGAGCATTTCATTCATAAGTTATAGGCGAATGAGTATAGACATTTTTAGTAAGAAATGTATGGAGCGGCCATCTTGGTGTTCTACTTAGGAACACCAACATGGCGGCCAAAAATTTAAAGACTTTAAAGTCTTAATAACACCAAAAATCTCATCACAAAATATTGTATTCACTATAAGAGGCATGAAATCGGCTTATAAGCATCTATAATTCATTAATAACTTTCAACTAGTTCAATTTTGTTTATTTTCACGGCTTATCTGAAATAGCGTGACGAATTGCGTGACACATTTACAACCTTTATAAATCGAAAACGAAACATCGTTAAAACCTGAAACTTTTTGTGAAAGATTATAACACTGGTATCCACATACCATGTTAGAAACAGCTTTGTAGGATGTATACTTTAGATTTTTTAATTTTTATGACGTCATGTGAAAACACTCTATTAGGAGAGGTGTCTGCTAAATAAATTAAATTTTGTACCATGGATGACAACAACAGTAAACGTGTATTACACAGAATCTTTAGTCCATATAATAGCAAAATATCCCAAAATATATATCAAGGTAAGAACGGTATGAGATTTATATTTCATCCACCTGAATTCATTTGTGAAACATACATATAAGAATAGAAAAAACGCCGTGGCTATTCGTACGGCACCCGTACGCGGACTTCGTACAGTACATAACTTTCATAATGTCCAGTCCAAAGAAAGAAGGAAGAAAAAAAAAACGAAAAAAAAAAGGACTTGAGCGGGACTCGAACCCGGGCGTTGCAGGGCTAAGCCATAACATCAATCCATTACGCTATCGAGGAGCACATACTTAACACTGTATAACCAGCGATGGCGGTAAATTTCGCATTTTGAAGGAAAGTGAAAATGACTGCTGCCTGCAATTTCGTGTTTTTTGGCGAAAAAGTGCGTGAACTATTAGTTACTCAAAACGCGTGTTTCGGTGGCAAAATCATTTTAGATTGATTTTAATGTTGCACTAAAAACTCCAAATGCGAAACATCTCAAAATTCTATAAGCCTATTGTTGTCTATATTCGTTTACATCAAATTAATTATTGTTATCGTTGGATTCACGTTGTTGTTGTTGTTGTTGTTACGAAACGCATTCGTAACAAAGCATTTACTCACTAAGTTTACAGCTGATGGAAGTAGTACGGTGGCCCATATCTGCAAAACACAACAAATTCGTTAAACACAAATCAAAATTCACTAAACACAACAACGAATTCGTTAAACACAAATCAAAATTCACTAAACACAACAACGAATTCGTTAAACACAAATCAGAATTCACTAAACACAACAACGAATTCGTTAAACACAAATCAAAATTCACTAAACACAACAACAAATTCATTAAACACAAATCAAAATTCACTAAACACAACACAGAAGTGTTATAATTCATGACATTTATACAACGTGCGAACCCAACATTTGTCAACCGCTGACACAACGCGCCTAGTAAAGCCCGCCATTTTATCTGTAGTTGCGAAGAAGGCCGAAGAAGGTTACGGTGGCTTTTGAGAAAACATGTTCTGTTCGTCGTGCGGAGGGAATATAAAATCCTCAGCAACATTTTGTTGCTACTGTGGGGAAAAGATCGAGATGGCAACTCAGGGTAACACTACTGAACCTCAAACGACGGCCAAAAGTAGCCCGCAATGTTTAACGTTCAAGGGCTACGCAGCGAAGAAGACAACGGAGCGTTCCACGTTTTTCGGAGCAGCTCGAGTAAAAGGGCAGCAAAAGCTAAAGATGTCAATCCATTCACTATTATTAACATAGGCATTATGCGATACGTCAACCCTGACCTAGTGACACCAGTGCGAGGAAAATGCTTGCCTCTGAAAGTGAAAAAAAAAAAGCCGAGTATACAGAAGTGTTTACACACGCTTTGATGAAGCGCCAGGCTCATGATCAGACGTTTGATATGAGAAGAGGATGGAAACTAGTGTATCCAGATGGCCAGATACCCTTACTCTACCAGGACAACCAGATGAAGATTTCTCTTTGGAAAAATACAAGAACGACTTGGGTAAACAGTACTCCCGGATAACATTATATCTGTGTCCAGACCAAGCCGAAAGTGATCACGAAGAGACGGAAGAGTCCGCAGATCTTCAGGATTCATGGTGAGACCTAACTGGACTTAATTAAAAATTTATGTTATGTTATGTTAGCCACGCGGGCAAAATAATGAATGAATAAATAAAATAACCAATCCTGAAAGCATCTACCCCTAATTTTACTGTGTTTGTTTGTTTTCGCAACAGGAAGAAGTTGAAAAGAGACTTTGAGGAGGGCGATTCTAGTGAACAAACATCGAATCAACCTGGCCAAGAAAACAAGTAATTATCACATTTACATGGAAGAGTGTTAATCTTGTTTACATAGGTTAACTGATAATACTGTTTCAGTATTCTATTGATTGTGAGCCAACCAGTAAGACGTTTGTGTGGAAATGGACCAAACATCACCTTTCCAGTTAAAAACCGGCATTATAACCATAGATGTATTTTGATTTATCATGTGGGGGATTTTCTTGAGGAGAAAATATTTTGTTCAGTATCAACAGAAATGAAATTACATGTGAAGGAAAGAACATTGGGATGCAACCTTCAACATCTATGGCATGTGGGGCAAGTAATGTCAGCGATGAATGTGGCTCTGAACCGAACAGGTAATCATTTTAAAATGAAAAGGTAGTCCAGTCAAAATATAATATTATTGTAAAAATTTGCCATGTGTAGCATTCCAAGACATAGACCGTATTCATAGATGGCACCTGATTTATTATTGTTTTAAAAATGAAATAAGATTTAAAATGAAATAAGATTTTGTTTCTGTTTGCCTTAGTGATGCTGACCTCCTCTATGCATCCTTGGTGTACGAAGAGGAGCTGAAAAATGCCGTCTGGAGCAGTGACTCCGATGAAGACGCAGCCCCTCATGAAGAGTTAGGCGACCAGGCTGTGGATATGCCATTGCAGGATATAATATCCCAACTAGCTGTAGTAATTAGCGATGACAAGCTATCAAAATTTAATGTCTGTCGCAACAAACTTTGGGAGGGTGCATTAAGGGGTCTCAGGAGAAAAACATTTTCCCCTGAGAATAAAGTATCAGTCAAGTTTACTGACGACAAGGGGACTGCTGAAGGAGCCGTTGATTTGGGGGGAGTAGTATAAGAGTTGGGGGCACCAGATCAAAAATAATTATTTTTGATCTGATACCAACCCAACTCTATACTACTTTCCATATGATGGTAACCATTTTTTTTTTTGTTTCCATTTAATGTAAACCAGTTTTTGGAAAACTATATGTTTCCATAAAATAATTAAACTATATGTTTCCATAAAATAATTAAACTATATGTTTTATAAAAAACAAAGTGCGTTTATTCCATTGCGTGATTTCCTTTGCGTTTATTTCATTGCGTGATTCCACATAATAGAATCCTTTGCGTGACACCATTCTCGGAAAAACAGGGGAAGCCCCCTATGAAATGAGTCATCACTATAGCTATTGTTTCAGATCACGAGAGAAAATATTTTCAACATATTATGGGGTTTGATTTAACTTTACAAGATCGCTCAACTTTGCCAGGCCTGTTCTAAACTCAATAAAACGCTGTATCTATCAGTGATATCAAAGGTGTGTGAATTTTTATTGTAAGGAAATTAAGTACAAAACGGAAGCAATCAAATGGTGGATGATGCAAAATCCACTTGCCATTGTTCTCTTTTGTTTCCATTGGGAAGGGAAAAAACCTTTTTTTATGTTATGGGACTTTCCCTGCTGTCTATTTTTTGTTCTATTGAAATATCGCTAACGCGTTAGCCGATTTTTGTATGTTCGCTATTTTTGTTTTTTTTTTTGATAATATGGTCACAACTGCGGTTTTGTTTAAAAAATATAATCTCATATAATAGTATAGAATGAATTGTAATTTGGGAATTCATGACGAATTTAAGAATACAGGAGAGTTAACCTGTCCCTTTTGTGACCAACGATTAGCAGATGTTGTTAGAAATACGGAAGTTGTTGAATCATGTTGTGATAAAAAAGATATGTTTAATGACAATGGAATGAATGTTTGTAAAAATTGTGGTGTTGTTAATGGATATGATTTACAAGCTCCATATATCGATTTCCATGATAACAAATATAAAATGACGAGAAAGAGTGTGTATATAAGAAAATATCATATTTTAAACGTTGTCAATGATATAGCACAACAGAATCATGTACAAATCAGTAATGATAATAGAGAGAAAATCCTGACAATATTCGCTTTAATTAATGAAGTATTATCGCAGGTTAACAATAAACGTAAACGGATGATTAGTATTAAATTTGTTATCAAGCAATTATTTAGGATGCTTGAGCTTCCATACAAGAGTATTAAAGTAACGAAGTCAATGAAGACATTAAAATTTTATGAGACTTGGTGGGACAACATATATGAATTAATAAAGGATGATGCTGCTAAAATTAGTCATACGTCATACAAAGGGGGTTTTCCCTATGAATGAGTTATTGAACAAAGTTTGTTAGTAAAGTTTATCGTAAAAGTAAAGTTTGTCAGTAAAGTTTACTCGGAAGTGAATTTTTTATGATACTGTTTCTCAAATTTATCGGCAAGAGGACAAAGATCGATGATTATTTTATCTAACTGTCTCATTTCATTTATAAATGCGGTGTGGTTAAATTGATTTCCTCTTAAACAAGACCGTAAATCAACTAATACTTTTTCATATGTTGTGTATGCAAATTTAGACATTTCTATTTTCACAGCAAGAATATATGATGAATATTGGAAAGATGTTAAATCATTGATAGGAGACAAAATCAAATCTATTATTAATCAATAAACAGTTTATCATATTTTTTTAGGTACTTATCAATGATGGGACTGATGTCTATGACAAAATTATCTACATAGTTGAAATTTGTATGTAAAGCTGTAGGATTGAAATCTCCACTTCTAAGCATATCTTTAATGGCTATTGTAATATGTTGATAGCTCTGGTAAGCATATGTACAATTTTGAATTTTAAGATCGAGGTTTTTATGCTTCATCCACCCTTGAATTAACAGTGCTGATGTACTGATAGCAACTAGACTCACACCGCCAGTTGCTATAGAAGAAGCTATACCGCCAGATGCGAAAATAATAGATAGTGAGTTGCCTAATAGTTTCCATTTTTTATAAGATTTTAAAGCCTGCTTGAAAGCCCAACATTTCCTATGGTATGTGCGATAATAGGCTTTTAATTCATTAATTTCTTCCTTTGATAGTTTATCTGAAATATGGTTCCAGTTAAATATATCTGTTTTAGTTATTATATTATATATTTGGATAATTATATTTTAGGATTTGAAAGAAGACAATATAATACACCACTTATTTGGCCCATTATTGGAGATCTTTTTATTTTGTTAGGCAATGAAAGGCAGCAATATGTGTATCCAGGCCCCTTTTCATAGTCATTGTAAAATCTTCCAAATGCATCATGAAAAATAGCATGTTTAATTAAAAATTGGTATTTAGTGTTTATAGTACAAGAACCCGGTCCTATTAAGCCAATATTAGGGTGTTTTTCTAATATTTGGTTCATTGATATTGACTCATTCAAATAGTTTACATACAAAAATTGATATATTAAAGCCGATTTTAATATTTCATCTTTAGTATTAGGATGTAGGGTTTTTTGGGCTGTGAAAAATTTATTACAAAAATTAATTGCTTGCTCCAAATTCGGCATGTATATTTATTGATTATATTAAATTAGCTTTTATATATAAAAATATGGTGTATGTTTTTCCTATGTGATTAAAATTGAAGATGCCTGTTTTAGTTATTATATAATGTATTTATACTAATTTATGGTGTGGTATATTCAATTAGTATTGATATGTCCTGATTCTTAATCGGTTCGATCATCTCCACAGCCATATAACCGTATGGTAAATCTAAGTTTATATCTATCGTTTGTCTTTGACTTCCAGATAAACTATAGGTTGTTATTTGAGTTAAAGAGAACCCATAGAGTATTTTTAAGGATATTGTTTTGTAGGAAAAATCTAAGAGATTATAGTGACCTATTATTTTTTTTAATTGACATCCGTTTGGAATTATTATTTTGTCACAACCGTTTAATAAAAACGTTTTACCCCCATTATTATCTGTTTTTAATTGCCCCAATATGTGATGGGTTGCATTCATGATTTTGTATGAATTCATATTCAAATCAGTTTGCATAGTCATTTTTCCACCTTCAATTACAAAAACAGTATCAAATACATCTGGGTCGACACTCGAGACATAGCCTTGAACACCATAAACGATTAGATGTGCTTTCTTTGTATTCCCATTCGATATACTTCCATGAAGGTCTATCATTATATATTCAGGTGGAGAGACTTGATACTTATGTAAATGAACAATGCTTTTTGTGTTTCCTTCAGTGTTGAATATCTTTGTAGTTTGCTGTCCGATATTAAGAACTGTTGAGACAACATTGACAGATGTCGAACCAATGTGAACTTTATCTGGAACGAAAAACTCAATCACCATAGTGTACTCACCTTGAGGAAGTTTGTATGCATTAAAACCTATCCTTGACCGGAAGTCATCTTTATTGTCTGTCGTAAGAGTCATATCATAGGCTGTTTTATTGATTTTGTGTGGGCTTGATGCAAAATTGATAATTCCATTAACAACAATATTACTCTCCGACGAGCTCTCGTCCACATCTTCCATCAGATATCTGAAAACGTCTTTTTCTGCTGTAGAGGAAGTTATGTGTGACTTGTTAACATAACTCTTATAATCGTCTGTTATTCGTGTATACAAGTTTGTATTAGAATCATTGAGTTCGGCGTTGAAGAATGAAACATTTACGGCAGCACTATTCTCATTTGGTTTAGGTGTTGCTAAATTAGTAATTTTATAACTCTGCATATCAAGATCGCTGGAAATCGTTTTGTCTAATTTTTCGTTTAAATGTGTATCAACATAACCTTTATTCGTAGCCATATCGCTTACAGTTGGGGTTTGAACATTATATATCACGTGGTTGTTCATATCAATCGAATTCTCCATAGGAAGCATTTCTTTCCGACTCAGAAAAATGTTTTTAGCATCGTCATAACTGATTAAATTCAAATAGTTGGTTCCCAAATCTTTATATGTCTGTTGCTTACTGTTTTTAATATTGTACATCTCCTTCAAATCAATATCTTTGGTCACTTCATGTGTATGTGCTGGGGCATCAGGGTGATATTTTTTCAAAGTTATCATATTCACCGCAGAAAGATCATTGTTTTCATCCGTATCCATATTTGTGATCAGTTTTCGATCCATATCAATTTCTCCAGGTAGAATTAATTTATTTCCTCGCAGATCCAAATCTGCAGTCATATGAGTTGTTCCATCTAACTTTAAATAATGCGTGTCTCCATATTCTTTATTAACAGCATCTTTTTCTGAAATTGGTGTTTTTAAATTTCTTATATTATTGTTTTTCATATCAAGATTTGCTGTAACTAATGGCAAATGCTTACTAACAAATGTATTTCTAGCAAAATTAAAATTTATCACATTATCCAAGCTAGTAACTTGTCCTATATTTACTAATTGTCTACCTTGCATATCATAATTCCCTGAAGATGTTAATTTGAACCCTACGCCAGGTAATCCACGTTGTGGTGTCGCCGTTGATGTTGACGATGGTAAAATTCCATTTGAGTAACTCATATATATGTTATTTATATTATATTTGTTCATCGAAATTTTTGGTTGTGATTTTCCGTGGCTTATCAATATATATAAAGCTATATGGTTCATCAGTTGCTTTATCATATAATTCTTTTGGAATGTTGTTTTCACGGCAAATTAGACTCTTCTCATTGGCACTAGGAAATTCGTAAATAGAGAAATGTGAACAGTTCAATCTTATGTCTTTTGGTGTCTTATAGTAGCTTTGACTCAGATAAATCACACTGCAATTTTTGTGTCTCCCACGTATAAAATAGTCGACTAATGGTTTTTGATTTTTTTCACATACAAAATCATCAAAAATAACCAATTTCTGACTTTCACTATCAAGATCATTTACAGGAATAATCTCGTTATTACTTGCTTCAATAACATCATAACCAACTTCATTACTTATCGGTTGGAACATATCCATAAGATTCTGGTAACGTCATAATTTGGTATTTTCATTTATATTATATGGGTATATTATTTCAATATAACACGGTGTATAACACGGTGTACAACACGGTGTATAACACGGTGTATAACACAGTGTAAAACGTTATTTTTTATATATGATTTTCATTTTTATGTAATGTAATAATATAACAATAAATGAGTTTACTTAAGTGGAAAGAACTCGCAAAGAGAAAATCTGAATTAGGTAATAAGATAAATTATGTTCATGATACAATTACAAGACAGGATGTTGGTAAAAAAACAAGCCAAGATACATTGGCAAGGGTATTCAAACCAGTGACTACAAGATTAGATGATGTTATTGATAGGAATATAGATTTAAGGATGCCTCCAAGGAAAAAACGACCACCTAAGAAAGGTGAGCCTGGTATTGACTATATGCCTGAAGTTGATCCATATGAAGAAATGGATGTAGAAGGTCTGATTGATTTTGGTGATTATGTACCACCACAGCAAGATAAACAACTGATGCCAAAACCTCCAACATATGAAGAATCTTTACAAGATCTTATGGAAGGACAGAAGGAGATTTATGTTGATCCTCAGTACTTCCCTCAGGAACTTGATGATTTACCACCAGAATATGATGACGATGAAGAGATCGATTATGCATTACATGATGAAGATGCGAGTAATGAGATTTTGGATGATGTTGGTATTGTGAATTATGAAAATGCGGATAAGATATTGAATCAATCAACAATGACACCCCAAAAGACTCAGAACTATCTTAATAAGATTATAAAGGAGGCCAAATCAAAAAGGAGCCAATTAAGTGGCTATAAAGCAAATGTTACAAAACAATACAATAAGGGGGAGATATCATCAGGCGAAAGACAAGTTCGGAACAAAAGAATAGACAACGCGAGAGTTACTTTAAATGAATACATAAAACATTATGAGACGAAACTGGGAACAATAAAAGGTTCCGGGATCAAGAGTCGGGGAAAAAAACAGAGAGGTGGAAATATTATGTTTTATAATGATATAAAGCAGCTTTTAAAAAAATTGGAATTGATTATTGGTGAAAGATTGGCAGGGAATACCAGCATTGAGATGCGAAATATGGGAGTAACTATATTGGACACATTATTGAAAATGTCGACAATCAATTACCCTGGGTGCCAGAGGTTTTTATTTTTTAGTGAAAACGGCGAGTTTGAGCGGCGAAGCCGCGACTACGAGGCGCAACGCGCCGAGAAAAAATAAAAACCTCTGGGCACTCGAGTACACAACCTCATTTCCATGCGATTTGTGGATCGGATATCTCACCAAACCGGTTTTAAGCCTTGGGGACCAACGCGTGTCTGTTTGTTTACATTAAATCTGGTGACAATATTCCGCGGTCGAGACAGAAATATTAAATCAAATCCACTCCAGTGGAAAAGATACATCGATGACATTTTTTCACTGCAGAGTGTTGAGAAAAAGGAGATAGAAGATTTTATTGTCCTTGCAAACGAACATTAATCTCAGACAAAGAAGTAAACTTTCTGGATACAACCGTTTTCAATGGCGATTAACAAACAAAGAATCCTTGATATCCGCACGCAATTAATCCAGTACACGTATTTCTCTTCCTGTCACCTACCAGTGGCCAGCGAAATCGTTCAGCGAGAATACCTGCACCTCCAAAGCACGCCTCCGTGCTAGAGATAAAAATTAAATAGAGATAAAAATTTTCCTCGTTCAAACAAAACTCTAAAGGTCACACTCCACGATAACACGAATTAATAAGTCGTGTCTGGCCTGTCAACACCTCTTTTCAAGACATCCTTGCGCTGAATAAATTTCAACAGCGCTTCTTTCTAAACTGGCTTTAGTTCTCTGATATTTTGAAAATTTGGATACTAAAGAGTAATCCACAGCGTTTCTTAAAGATCGCAAAAGGCCGCAATCTCTATCTACGTCCGCCATTGTTGTTTGTGTGGCTTCACTTTGGGAAACCGGTTTTTCACGAGCCCGTTGCGAATTGTTTTGGTCCAGCCAATCGAAGTTGCTGTTGCATCGTTAACTCCCGGTAGAGTCTGGAAACAAGTAGGAGTAACCAATCAGCGACCTAGTTCAGATTCTGAACTAGATCCTCGCATGGAAATGAGGTTGTATATTCGAGTGACCAGAGGTCCGTCTCGCGAGCTTCTTCTAACCGTTTATGCGGTTAATTTCACTTATGATATTCAGAGAACGGACCTCTGGATCCAGGGTGACAATCAATAGACCGCAATATAATAAATTGTTTAGTCAATATTTCAAAATATAATTAATATAACTTTATTATATAAATGGAACGAGAGATAGTATTATCATCTTATAGTGTAAAAAATCAAGGGAATAATAAACCTGAGGATTTTGCAACAAAATTTACTAGACCTATAATTTTAGATCGTAATATGCAATATGTTATTGGTCTTAACAGAATTATCAATATGAGTTTTACATGGTTTAATGTTAATGCTGGATACAACAATCAATTAATCAAATATAGCTCCGATAGTGGTTCAACATTTAACAACATCACCTTTCCAGCCGGAGTATGGAATTATACAGACTTCAATACATATATCAAGGACATAACAAAAACTGGTGATACGTATCCTATCACTCTTGAATTCGATAATACAACATTTAGGGTCACGGTTACATTAGCTCAGAGTTATCGGCTTGATTTGACAGCAAGTAATTTTAATGACCTAATCGGGTTCGATAAGAAAGTATTAACAGGTGGGACAAACATTGGACCAAGGGTTCCAAATCTATCTCAAGATACAGATGTCCTCAATGTTCATTGCGACCTAATTAATGATTCACTTGTAGACGGTCAAGATACAGACATCATTTATTCCTTCTCAACCAGTGTACTCCAACCTAGTTACTCCTTTACCCTCGAACCGCGAAGAGTCACATTTAATCCAGTCAATAAGAATAGTATAAGTAGTATCAGAGTATACATTACTGATGGAAAAAGAAGATTAGTTAACCTGAATGGAGCAGATACATCTTTCTCACTAATTCTGAAAAGTTTAGAATAATATAACATAATAGTATAATGAAACCATATGAATTCAAAAGATTTTACCATCCAAAACTTGGTAAATTTGTATATCAACACAAAGGGTCTGGGCTTATCGTTGATAATATTTTCAAACCGTTGAAGAGTGTGGCATCAGCTGTTTTCAAGAAATTCGCAAAACCCATTGCGAAAAAAGCATTAGAATCAGGAATTTCTCACGCTGGAGAAAAACTGGGCAAAAAAGCAGTTGAAAAATCTGGTGATTTGATCATGAAAAGATTGGCAAATTTGAGAAAAGGAGCTACAAGACAAAAGACACTTCTTCCATCCTCACCCATTAAACAGCAACAGCAAGATGAAAGTACTGATATGATACTCAATAGATTGATATCTGGATCTGGTATAACAAGAAGGCGTAGAGTCTTCAAATAAATAACATGATTGAAAACATCTATATATTACAAAATTATGGTATATAATTGTAAAATTATCTAACATAATAATATAATGTCTTTTAGAACAAGTGAATATCTGCAAAGATATGAGTTGGTACGATTCCAACTTGATGATGTAATCAGAGCCCCAGCTAACAATCAACACCAAGACAAAAATGGGTATAAATTTACAATCAATGACAGATCAGCGTTTTATGATTGGTATAATGCATATTTTGAAGTTCAATTTCAGCTTCAAAAACTAGCAGATGGATCAGGCTATGCCCAAGCTGATAGAATTACAATTATAAATGGATCACATAGTTTAATTGATCATCTTATGATTAAATCTGCAGGTAAAATAGTTTATGATACTGATAATTTACATAAAGTGACTTTCGTAAAAAATTTGTTAGAATACTCTGATGATTTTAGCAGATCAGTAGCTAAAAACAGTTTCTGGTATTTAGATACTGATAATACAACAGCTAATACTAATACAGGATATGAAGCTAGACGAGTACAAACTCAAGCTGTACAAAACGATGGTAATGGAGGCGCTAAAAACATCAATATTATTATTCCGTTAAATCGTTTTTCATTTTTTGAAGAACTTGAAGATAAAATGTTAGTACCTATGCAATTACAATTCAACATTGAACTACAAAATGATGATGAACTAATTCACATGGCTAATGGTACTGATGCTGGCAGAATTGTTGTTAATAGGTTTCTGCTTTGGATTCCAAAATTAACACCAAAAGATTCTCTGTATGATGAATTTGTTAGTTCATTTTTGAAAGAAACACAATGGAAATATTTAAGGGAGATGTATGAATTGTCAGCTCCTTCACAATCATCAGGATTTTTCCAAATATCAAGTAGTATTGATAATGTTCAACATATTTTTGTTTATTTAAAAAGAACCAACCCACCTAATGATGCAATGGTTGAAGATTCGCCTTATTTAATGGACACTTTTAAATTAAATGTAGGAGATAACAACTCATCATTACTAAATTGCAGATTAGAGTATGGTAACGGAGTCTTTTATCCAGAAACTGAGTATGATTCGGAATCAAAAGTAAGAATATTTAATGATTTAATGTCATACGGTTTTAGGAAAAACGACTATAATAGTGGAACTCAATTGCATTTAGCAAATTACAATTCTCTATATGGATTAATTTATTTTGATCTTACATATCAAACTGAAAAAGTAACAAGAGATCCAAAACAGCTTATATTTCGATATAGATTAACAGCTAACCCAGCTGCAAATTTTAATGTACATGCTATAGTTTTGTATAAGGAAGAAGTTGTTATTGATAAGGTTGGCAATGAATTGGTTATAGTGTAAAAAGTAATAAATTACTAATCAAATAATATCATTATTTCATATATGTTTTATAACCAGAAAATTATATAACATATATTATATACAACAAATGACTCAACTTTATGAGATTAATGTGAAATTGTCTGACAATCAAAAGAAAAATCTTAGCAATGCTTACCACAAAAGGGAAACAATTGTTCTAAGACTTACGAAGGACTCTCTTCGTGGTAATGATACTCTACATGTCCCGGCGATGGTAAAAAAAAGATTGGAAAATAATCGACTATTGAATAAGGGTATGGACATTAGGCTTGCGAAAAACAATATTAAAAAACAAGTCGGTGGAAGTTTGTTAACTACCATTCTAACCCTTGGACGTGCAGCTTTACCAACTATTGGTAAAACCCTTGGTCTTTCAGCTCTTGCTGGTTTGGCTTCAGAAGGTGCTAGTCAGGTTGTTAAAGCGATATCTGGAAAAGGCATACAGTCTGGTGGTTTTCTCATACCACAAGAAAAAATCAAGAAGCTGATAGAATATAAGCATCTTTTATCGACGAAACAAAAACAGGATATATTGAATGCCCTTCAATCAGGTTCAGGTGTTCATATCACACCAACAAAAACACAATCAGAAGGATTTTTAGGCACTCTGTTGGCAAGCATTGGTGTCCCACTCCTTCTAAATGCTTTAACTGGTAAAACTGGTAGTGGTGCTCCTCGAATGGGAACTAGTAAGAAAAAGGGTACGGGAGCTCCAAGAATAGGTGCATATAGACCACCCCCACCATTTTATGGGAGTTGGCCTGATAATACGATTGGTATGGGGGTTAAAAAAGCTCCGAAAAAAAAAGCTCCGAAGAAAAAAGGAAAAGGCTTGCTATTAGGAAAAACTCACCGTTCAACGGAATTCCACTTCTAGGGGCAATACTGTAAAACCGAAATTCCACAAAGACATCCCGTTAAGTAATCATGATCTAATAAAATGGTGCAGATATTTAAACATCCCAATCAGTGATGTTCTGTCAAGGGATGAAAGAGTTCCACATAATCATAGCCAAGCATTATTTATTTACAATCTAGAACCTAGTTATATGGCAGGATCTCATTGGGTTACAACTTATGTAAAAGACAACGTGATAAATTATTTTGACAGTTTTGGTATGCCTCCATTTCAAGAGATCGTAAATCATGCGAAAAGAAGGAATATGACACTGCTTCACCAAAACAACCAAATCCAAAACATAAAAACGTCTACATGTGGCTACTTCTGTTTATACTTTCTGAACGAAATGAATAAGGGGAATTCGTATTATAATTTATTGCAAGTATTTGACATATATGATACAATGAAGAATGAGAGATTCCTCGAACATTATTTTAGAAATATCTAACTTATATATATAAATGGTTAAATCATATTGCGTTAAGGAAAAACGACAGACGGAATCAGTACCTGGTTCTGAACGATATGTAAGAACTAAAAACAATCGATTGATGTTGAAATCACAATGTTCTTCTTGTGGAATAATAAAAAGCCGATTTGTATCCAATAAAAAAAATTTAAACTAAATAGCCAGTCAGAAATGGCTGGCGGATTTTTAGATATTACTGGTTCCCACAGTCTTGGTGAAATTGCAGCTAAAAGCGCTTTAAAAGGTTTGTATAATTTAGGTAGAATTGGTGCTTCAAAGGCTATTAAATCAGATTTTGCTAAACAAAAGATCAAAGGTATGGCTAACAAATATCTGGATCAAGCTTTGGATAGTATTACATCAGATTTATCAAAGAAAATAGATCCTTTACACAAAGGCGGTGCTATTGATATACATAAGGCCATTGGGAAGCTTCCGAAACCAAAAGGAGGGTGGACATTACCCGGTCATAAATATACTGGGCCTTATAATGATTTAGAGAGTCAAGTGAAATATGACCCAACAACTGGCCAAATATTAGAAATATATGACCAACCTACAGGAAGAACGGATGCCATTGCCATGCAGCACGATGTTGATTATAGTGTTTGTAAAGACGACAGAAAGTGCAAGAATAGAGCAGACAGAAAAATGGTCAAAGCTTTAGATGAAGTACCATATGATGAGAGACAATGGGGTCATTTTTTGGCTAGAAACACGATTGATATAAAACAGAAATTAGGCCTTGGTGTTAAACAAAAAAGGAAGCCAAAAAACGGTTTGCGGCGTTGAGTAAAAATGATTGGGCTCAACAATTAGCCGATGAATTACATAAGCCAATCAAACGAAAATTTAAAACAAGAAGAGTTATTGTTAATGGAATAGATGATATTTGGAGTGCTGACCTTGTAGAAATGCAGAAGTTTTCAAAATGGAATAAAGGATATAGATATTTGTTAAACATCATTGATGTGTTTTCGAAATTTGCTTGGAGCATTCCTATTAAAAATAAAACAGGTGATACAATCACTGAATCATTTGATGATGTTATTAAAAAATCCAAACGGAAACCTAAATTTATTTGGGTAGACCAAGGATCTGAATTCTATAATAAAACTTTCAAAGACTGGTTAAAGAAAAATAATATTGAGATGTATTCTACTTTCAATGAAGGTAAAGCTGTTGTTATTGAGAGATTTAACAGAACATTAAAATCTAAAATGTGGAAACAATTTACAGCTCAAAATACAACACAATATTTAGACATGTTACCAAAACTATTAAATGAATACAACAGTACAAAGCATTCAAGCATAAAGATGACACCCGTTGAAGCTAGTAAAAAGAAGAATGAAGGAACTGTTTATTTCAATCTATATGATATGGAACCATCATCATCTAAACCAAAATTTAAAGTAGGTGATAAGGTTAGGATAAGCAAATATAAAAGAAAGGTATTTGATAAAGGATATACAAGTAATTGGACTGAAGAGGTATTCACAGTTGATAAAATCCAATACACAAACCCTATTACATATAAGTTAAAGGATCTTAATAATGAATCAATAGAAGGATCTTTCTATCAACAGGAGTTATTAAAAGCTAAACAAGATGTTTTTCGTATAGATTAGGTTATCAAAAGAGACTATAAGAAAAAACAAGCTTTGGTATCATGGTCTGGTTATCCAAAAGAATTTAATTCATGGATACCGTTAAAAGATGTCAAAAATATATAATGTTTATATATATCATGAGTGGCATTGAGAAATATATCAAAAAAATAAATTTTCAAATTCAGGAATGTGAAGATGAAATAGACAATCTTCATGATAAAATATATGATAATGAGCGTAGATTGGATCTGTTACAATATAAAAAGAAATTATTGAAACTTTATCATAAAAAATACATGAAATTGATGAAGATATAACATTGAAACAGTTATTGAATATTATCTGCAATGAGATAGAAAACAATAGATATGATGATGAATGTAATGTGTTGAAACAAACCAAAGTTGATAATATAGCTGAATTGAAAACTGAAATATGGGTATAAATTAAAAATACTATAAATTATTTAAACGCACTAAAATGACTTAAAAAAATAATCATACTATATAGTAATGGAAAAACAATCAAGGGGAAGACCTAAAAAGTATATAACTGATGAAGAAAAACGTATTATGGGACGTGTTTATTGTAAGAAGTATAATGACAACCCAGAGAATAAATATCATTGTATTGAATGCAATAAATATTTCCATCCTGCAAGTAAATATAAACACAATAAAACTAGAATTCATCAATTGAATTCACAAAAATACAACAACGAATAACACAAGGATATCATAAAAAGATAATCATATATGATCAATCATATATAACTATCTCAAATTATTTCCAAAACGATTCCAAAATAAACGCACTATGAAAAATGACTTAAAGAAATATTATATATAGTTATATATATATAGAATGAATTTTGAAAAATCCCAACTTATGAAACTTAAGAAGTCAGAACTAATTAAACTGTTAATGAAACAGAATGCTAAACCAGCTCCTAAAATTATAATAGTGGATGACGAAAAACAACGTAGGAGACCAGTGCCTACACCAAGAAAATCTGTTAAACAGATGGTTACGGAATACGAAGACAATATAATTCTTCCACCATTGGAATTCAGGGATAAACCAGTTCCAGCACCTAGAACTAAAATAGAGCAAACAGACAAAGCTCTAAAAGGTTATACTAAATCCTATGAAATCACAATTAAAAACGATAAAGACCCATTAGTTCAGCTACAAAACACTAGAAAGGGTATTGAATACCAGCTTATAAACATATTAACATCGATGAAAGGACTGAAATTTGTTGAAACGCTTAAGGTAACATTTACAAAAATGTCAGACGGAGAAATAGTGTATAAGACCGCATATTTCAACAGTCTAGCTCAAACAATCATAAATAATCTAGAAATTACTAAATCACTACAATTGTCAAAACAGCAAATCTTGAATCAGATAGCTTAATGGATATCTGAAGGGTCTGGTTGGACTGTTAAATCGGTTGATAATCATTATATTAACATAGTAAAATATCAACCAATGAGAGGCTCTTCATACATTAAACTACCACAAGAACTCAGAAACAGTGCAAAGGGATTGATAAATATGAAAAATGAGGATGATGAATGCTTTAGGTGGTGTTACATTAGACATTTGAATCCTCAAGACAAATACCCACAGAGAATTAAAAAAGTTGACAAACCATTCATTGAAAATTTAAATTATTCGGGGATTGAATTCCCAGTCACCACCAAACAGTACAACAAGATTGAAAAACAAAATAATATCAACATAAATGTTTTCGGTTATGAAGATAAACAACCATATCCAATTTATGTCTCAAAAGAAAAATATGCAGACCGTATGAATCTGCTTCTTATAACAGAAAATGAAAACAAGCACTATGTCTTGATTAAAGATTTTAACAAGTTAATGTACAATCAGACAAAACACAAAGAAAGAAAACATTTCTGCATGTATTGTCTTCAATGCTTCAGCTCTGAAAGAGTATTAACTGATCATAAAGAAAACTGTATACAAGTGAATGGCACACAAGCGATAAAAATGCCTGAGAAGGATAATAATATACTAAGATTCAACAACTTTCATAAACAACTACCAGTACCATTCGTCATTTATGCAGATTTTGAAGCTATCACTGAAAAAATACATGGTTGCCAACCCAATAATGACAAATCATATACAGAAGCCTATCAAAAACATACAGATTGTGGATATGGTTATAAAGTGGTTTGTTGCTATAATGATCGGTATACTAAGAAGGTTCAATCTTATAGGGGTGAAAAGGCTGTTTATAAATTTATGGAAAAGATGCTAGAAGAAGTTAAGTATTGTAAAAATATTATGAAAAAGGAATTTAACAAACCATTAAAAATGACAAAAGATGATGAAGACGAATTTCGAAAAGCTAAAGAATGTCATATTTGTGATAAAAAATATACTGACAAAGACATTCGAGTTCGAGACCATTGTCACATCACTGGTAAATTCAGAGGCTCTGCTCATCAAGATTGTAACCTGAAACTCAAAATAAAACCAGAAGAAATAAAAATACCTGTTATATTTCATAACTTAAGAGGATATGATAGTCATTTTATAATGCAAGAGATTGGTGCTATTGTTAAGGAATATACATATACAAATAAGAAAGGTGAAAAGTGTGAAATGAATATCAATGCCATACCTAACAACATGGAGAAGTATATGGCTTTCATGCTTGGTAATCATCTTACCTTCATTGATAGTTTCCAATTTATGAGCTCAAGTTTGGAAAACCTAGTGAGCAATCTACCAAAAAAATTGTTGAAATATACCTCTCAAAAATTCAAAAATGAAAAACTTGATTTAATGTCACAATCAAAGGGCTCTTAAAGCCATCTCGTTAAAGCGTTAGAACGTGTGGTTAATAAAAACAAAATAGAAGAATTGATAGTGAATATGGTAAAGATGCCGTTGTAGCGCACCCTTAGATTAAGTCTACTTAAAATACGTACATGAAAACATCACATGATGCATATCAGCCAATAGAAATTTATGTTCACGAAATGGGCTTTACATTTTCAAAAAAAAAAACAACTTTAACATAAAAGGCTGATCAGACAGCAAATTTGTTCGATTTCTTTTAATAAGATATGCCCGATATTTCGGTTAGACAAAACTAACCTTCATCAGGGGCTAGGAAAGCTTGGTGAAGATGGAAACAAACGGTTACAATATTTAAATTGGGCTAAGATAAATTGCTGGCACACGATAGGCTAATAAACAAGTAACGGTCCAGCTATATATTGCTACTGTTTGTTCTAGTGGTCCTTGCATTTTTACAGAAGTTATTTACATTTTCACGCTAGTAACTAAAATGGGGTCCTATTATTTGGTTATACAATAGACGTGTTTAGAAAATGTTATAGGCTGGGCCTTATCATCATCATTATTATTTTTTTTTGCAAAAGGAGGGGAACCCGTGCCCCTCTGCTAACAACTTCTCTGTACAGCATTGGGGGATCTTTTCTCATCAGTGCTCCACTTTTTCAAGACCAAAAGCCAGAATAATCCTCAACTTCGACGACTAAGGAGAGCTTTTTTTCACAAGATTTGGTGCCGTTTTTTCACCACAAGCAAGAAAGCGTCTTGTAACCAACTGTCTTCGCTTTGGTGAGTGCGTGCTTTTCAATTTGGGTTTTGGTCTCGCGAGTTTTCTCGCCCTCGCGTTACGTGGAGATGGCCGCGCGTACCGCACACCAGCCGTTCGCCCACACTAGAACTTACTGTCCGCTTGATAGTGGAGGAAAACCTGGATCTTGACTCGCTCAGTATAGCGCAGTCGTTACCGAACTTTAAGGAAGAAATCGTTGGGACAGAATCGGCCACGCGGTTGTCGGCATCGGGCTTTGACTGCGAAAGCCGCGTTATCCCTTTACGCCTTTTACGGCAAAAAGCACTACACGTGTCATGCTTCATTCCCGTTGAATTCCCCGATGAAAACCTGCTACAACTCGTGGAACAATACGGCGACCTCAAAGCGCGAGCAGTCCGCCGGCTTTGCTTCAAAGCTACGCGCACATCGAGAACGGCATCCGTCTCATAGAATTCACACGTTTACAAAAGGCAGTGCCACGCAAATAAGTCACTCAAGGGCTCGAGTTATTTTTTTAAGTACACTGGCCAGCCAATACTATGCTACCGGTGCCAGTCTTCCGAGCGCGTTGTTAAAGACTCCCCGAAGGCGAAACGCCGCGAGGCGAACCGCGAGGCTCCAGTGCCCGGAGGGGGGACACCAGAGGCCTCCCGACCCCCACTACAGCAACCAGCAACGACACTCCCCCTGTAACCACAATAGGCCATTTGCACGATAGCGTCATTTGACTACAACTACCAGAACTCATTTCGTTTTTCCTTTCTTATTTAAATTTTGTAATCCCAGTGAGGTTTAAATAACAAAGGTCCAAATTTGCACTACAAAACAAAAAAATGAACCTCCGTGCGACCCTTCTCCAGAAACTGCCGGCCACCCCCTACTACCGATGCCGTGAGCGTAAGCGTGAGAAGTCCTGTCTCGTGGTAATTTAAATACAACAGATGATCACACGCGTTTGGCGGAGATCAAAGATCTCCTAAAAACGCCATCATTCGCAGTAAAAAACAGTGGATAAAGCTGGGGGAAAAACCGACCAAGTATTTCCCGGGAGTATTTCTACCAGCTTGAAAATCAGCGACAAACACGCGACTCAATTTCAGAGTTGCGTGCCAACAATTCAATCGTGACTTCCGATAAAAATATTCGTCGCGAATGTCGCGATTTTTATCGTAACCTCCATTCGGCTGAACAAGTTTATTTATCTAGCCAAGACTGGCTTTTAGACCAACTGGATAAAACTCTGGCATCTGAAGACCAGGAGAAATGCGAAGGTGACCTCACACTCTTCGAATGTCAATGTTTTGTAATAACGAAATATAATATCCAATTTATTCAACACTTTTGAACAGTTTAATGGTAAAATATTTATTGATTTCAAAGTTGCGTTTGTGAGTTTATTTTTAGAGATTTGAATTTACAAAATGGTAATTAGATGACGCCGACCCGGGACTTTGCCATTATTTCTACGCCAATTTACAATGCGCAGTTTACAGCTTGAGGATAATAATTTGATAAATACTAAAAAATAAACTGTGGAAAAACGTAAGAATTCACTAGCATCCGTGAGATTTTCAAAACAGATCACCATATCTGTACAAGCCATGTCGGGATGCAATCCCGAACGCCATTATGAAACAACGGATCAGGAGGTTCTTCAAGCTCCAAGAAACACTACTCAAAAACAGAATAAAACAAGGAGCTAAAACATAAACTGCAAGAAGTCATTATTCCAGTAGAGATACGGCAGCTTCAGACTTTGATCTTGGACACTTACATCCGTGATAAAGATCCACTTTCTCACAAGTCTTGCACACCGCAGACTTAGACACTAAATCACCGGCTGAGAGATTGGAGGCTCAGAGACCGGACGAGAGAAAGCGGCGGAAATCGAGCCTCAGAGATTGACTGATCCAAGCATATTCATAACAATTAACAAAAACTGCAGCCGATCACTACTTATCTTGCAACAAAAGTTAGCCAAAGACGCTCCAACATATGCCAAGAGAACTAGCATAACGAAGGCATAGACTGGAAACAATAATTCTATAAATGGCAGTGAGTGTGCACAGCATGTAAACTGACCTCCTGTCATTAAAGACATTTATATCCCAAAGATAAAAGAGTCATACAATACATCGAGCATTTGTCACATCTCTATTTTGGTGATCAAAGGGGAACAAATATCTCGTAGACCTTCTTGGGAAAGCTATTCTAGAGGTTTCTTTATACATTATGCAACTAGCGGGAGTCGTGTTTGGCCTGTCACTTTTATAATACTGATATTCTCAAATTAATATATGTATCATATGTTTAATAGATAAATGTAAAGAAAGCCAAATTTAAAAAACGTGAAAAGTATGAAAAGTATGATTTTCTAGTACTTAGGAAACAAAACTCTTTCACCCCTGACCAAGTTAACTTTAAATATATATTACCAGTTATTCAGATTCCCATTTTGGCGATTATAAATGGCCAAACACAATAACATACGAGAGGAAAATAGTTAACAACTTCAAAGCTATAGCACACGCACTTTTTCTTATCAATTACTACCACAAACAGACTCAGTAGATGGGGTTAAACGGGTGTTGAACTATGTTTATTCAAATTGATACTGCACAAGAAACAACACCCTAAACCGGGTGAGGGGTGGGGGGGGGGGGGGGTTGCTCTTGCTTTCACAAAGGATAACACAGGAATGAATGATCGTGACAGTGGAACGCTCAAAAAGGTCTTATCTGAATACATGCATTCCAAAGATATCCATAACGGAAACTAGTGTAGTAATTAACCCTTTTAACATATCTATGATAAAAACACTCAATTACTACCACAAACAGACTCAGTAGATGGGGTTAAACGTATGTTTATTCAATAAACCGCCAAACCCAAAGGGGAAAAAGAATAAAAAAAGGGTTTGAGAAGAAGAAGTTACGATGTGGGAGAGAGTCTGGTTGTGATAGAATGGATAATTTTAAAATTATTTTCGTTGGAAAGAGTGAGATAGATTAAATATGCGTCACTCTTCTAATCGCCATGCGATTTAATAAAAGCTGTAGGCGCTCGATTACAAAAAGCAAATGTAGCGCCTCCGCGACGAAAACTGTGCGAGGAATACTGTGTGAGGAATACTGTGCGGGATTAAACCCAATGGTTGAAAGAGCATTATACTGGTGAGCCAAGATAGGCCTGTACGATCCCCGAGATTGACAAACGAATAATGGTGAAGAGGGCGACAATTGTACACTAGCTAAATACTGCCTAAGCGCGGTGACAGGACAAAGGGGCGAACCGGGAATAAACGGCAAGGGAATTTCTAAAACCCGCTCCCGAAACTGGAGTGTCTTAGTGCGCGTGATGCGCAACAAAACCCCTTGCGGTGTGAAAGTCATGCTAGATAGTGTCAAAAAACACGCCTGGAAATCGCCAATTTCAGACTACTAAATTAGAGATACGTAAAAAAGAAAAGAAGGCTGCTAAAAATAAAGCACGCATGCAGACGTGCAAATGATTATCTAAATCGAAAAGACGGGACAATTGTAAAAGGATCTCAACAGTGATCGGTTCTTTTCGTGCGACACAATCACCCAAGATCCGACGCACCGCTCGTTTGGCAAGATAAACGTCATATTAAATCGTCAAGAAAGGCAAAGCTGGCACCACACGAGCGGTTAATATGTGAAATAATGCTCAAATAATTAACGATCGAACGGTATGACGTTAAAGAACGTGACAAAAAAAACTAAATAAAGCAAATAAACGGATTTGGAAACTGGGAAAGGCAAGAAATCGAAATATTGGCAAAACAATAAATATGTTCGCATATAGCATCTCATTGAAGGCGTTCGTTGAACGTTGATTGTTCAGTGCGTATACGCTGACCTGATTGTAAGCAGTTCGAGCTGGTTAATGTTCAAATATTGACTAGCAATAAAAGGAGGAAACTTGGCATGGAAGAATTCCCCAAAACACACTGCACCACAAGCATCAAGACAAGCATCACATGCCAACAGTTCTGGATCGGACACAGTAATGGCGGTCGGAATTGTTGCTCTTGCTTTCACAAAGGATAACACAGGAATGAATGATCGTGACAGTGGAACACTCAAAAAGGTCTTATCTGAATACATGCATTCCAAAGATATCCATAACGGAAACTAGTGTAGTATTTAACCCTTTTAACATATCTATGATAAAAACACTCAATTGCATCACCTTCCTGACTCTTCAACGAACCAGATACAAACACGAATAAAAAGTCAGAAAAGATTGTTTGTGAAGCAAAGTAACAGGTGAAGTTAAATCGAATTTAAGAACTCTACTAACTTACCGTTTCCTAAACACAGATTTTAAAAGCCCGTAATCGTCACACTCGTCGGACTCCATCCTCAAACACGTGCAGACTGCACAATCGGTCAAACTCGAAACGCAACATTCATATATTTTCCAACTAGGGTTGAGTGAGGCATGAAGTGGAACTTGAAGACAGTTTGGACAATAAAGTTAATGTTTCGTGTTTTTGTTTCGTGCCATTTTAAAGTTATTTCTGCTTCTTTTCTTTCTTTGTTTTTTGTTTTTTTGGTAAAAATCGTAAGGAATTATTTTTCTGTTTTTTTTTCATCCGCATTTTATCATCCGCATTTTGTTATCCGCATTTTATTATCCGCCGTCCGCCATCCGCCATCCGCCGCCATCCGGTCCTCATTTTACAGAACGGTGAACTCTCATAACTCATAACTCTCATAACAGTGAACTCCTAGACAACCGGCACAACAGTCATTTGTATTCCCGATTCAACTCCAGACACGTCCTCAAAAGAACCAGAGACTGTTATCATAATACTGATACGTTTTTACAACAAGGTACAATAATTCACTCACTAGTTTTCTCGTTGTTTATGTTCATATTGGCGCCAGAACAGCAACCATAACTATGGGAACTATACAACCTCCGGTCAGGAAGTAAAATTGCAGTTTAATACCGATGCCTTGGATTTTATTTATACTTCACCAGAAATCCGCAAACATTTCCTTCCAGCAGAAATTTTAGCTGTCTCCGCGACCCGCAAAATATCCTTGTGCACGGTAGCTAAATTAACAAAACTATGACGTCTTTCCCATACTATTGCATAATCAAACCGTAATAGCAATGAATCAAAATAGAACAAACGCAATTTTGCTTTACCATATCGCTCATATTAAAACACAAACTTTCCCGTCCCATTTAACTTTCTTAAAACGTCTCCATTCGTAAAAATACACCGTGAAATTCTCAAACTGCGTTTGCCAAAAAAAAAAAACGCAAGGCAGCTTAAATGGCTTTACGACAAATGATTGAAACTGATAGGTAACGTGAGATATCGAAACTTAAGAAGAACTTAATACCTTTGCGGTAACGTAATGTGAGATATGACAAGTTCATCACAAGTTTTGACATCCCGATACCCAAGGGAAATTAACAATAGGTCCGGGGGTGCTCCCCAAAAATTTAAGGAGCAGTATGTGACGCCCTTCTTGAAATCCTAACCGGTTTAACCAACCATATCCTCAATGCCCTAATATAGCTTCTATAAAGAAGAAACAACTAACCCCCCCGGACAAAAGTCCACAAAAATTTGTTAACAACGTTTGTCCCCATATTCTACTGACTCCTATATCTCGTTTCGCGCGCATGCGCTTTAACGAGATAAAAAGGAGTCTATCTATACGACTTCATGGACAGTTTTGATAAATTTAATGAAAAGCTGCCACCAAAAGAAGAATTTTACAGCATATTGAATGATGAGCATATCTCAGATGTAGATTATAAACATGCTCAAAATGTATGGAATACATTCTCTCTTAAAAATATGGGTGAGTACCATGACTTATATCTTAAATCTGACATCCTTCTGTTAGCTGATGTATTCGAAAACTTTCGAAAGACCTGTCTGCAATACTATAAACTTGATCCTTGTCATTATTTCACGTCTCCAGGGCTTTCATGGGATGCTATGCTAAAAATGACTGATATCAAATTGGAGCTTATGACAGATGTTGATATGTTTCAATTTGTTGAAAAGGGTATGCGTGGTGGTATATCATATATAGCCAATCGATACGGAAAGTCAAATAATAAATACATGAAAACATACGATGAGAAGGCGCCCTCAAAGTATATCATGTATCTTGATGCCAACAATCTGTATGGTTGGGCAATGAGTCAATATTTACCAACTGGTGGTTTTAGATGGTTAACAGATAAACAAATCAACAAATTAGACCTAGCTAGATACAAAGAAGATAGTAATAAAGGTTTGATATTAGAAATTGATTTAGAATATCCTGAAGAACTACATGACCTTCATAATGACTACCCACTAGGACCGGAAAAGGTTAAAGTAGGTGAAAACATGTTGTCAGAATATTGCAAAAAAATAGCGGCTAAATATCAAATATCAACTGGTTTAGTTCATAAATTGATACCAACATTAAGCAACAAAGAAAAATATGTGCTCCATTATAGAAACCTACAATTATACACTGATCTCGGTTTAAAAATAACTAAAGTTCATCGAGTATTAGAATTTGATCAGTCCGCATGGTTAAAACAATATATCGATTTCAATACACAGAAGAGAACAAATGCAAAAAATGCTTTTGAGAAAGACTTCTTCAAGCTTATGAACAACAGTGTTTTTGGTAAAACAATGGAAAACTTGAGAAAGCGAGTTAATATCAGATTAGTAACTGATGAAAAGAAACTATTAAAAATGGCTGCTAAACCTACTTATGTAAGTAGTAAGATCTTCAATGAAAACCTTGTAGCCGTTCATAAGATCAAAGAAACACTAACCCTAAACAGGCCGGCATATGTAGGTATGTGTATCCTAGATCTCAGTAAGGTATTAATGTATGATTTTCATTATAACTATATAAAACAGCAGTATGGAAACAATGCTCGACTACTATTCACTGACACCGACAGCTTGACTTATGAAATCGAAGCTAAAGATGTATACCAAGATTTGTGGAATGATAAAGACAAATTTGATAACAGCGACTACCCTAAAAGCTCACAATATTTTGATAAGACAAATAAAAAAGTAATCGGTAAATTCAAAGATGAAGCCGCAGGAGTTCCTATATGTGAATTCGTTGGATTAAGATCAAAAATGTATAGCTACATAAAAGACAATGATAACGGTGGGAAGACTGCCAAAGGAATAAAAAAGAATGTCGTAAAAAATGACATCAAACATGAAAATTATAAAGAGGTTCTGTTTAATAACAAGCAAATGTATCATACAATGAAAACAATTCGAAGCAATAACCATCAACTTGGAAGCTATGAGCTTAATAAAGTGTCATTATCTTGCTTCGATGATAAGCGGTATATTCACAATAATGGTGTGACAAGTCACGCATATGGACATTATGCTATTAACAATTTCCCACGCGTGGGAAACGAATTTTAAGATAAGAAAACAATAGCATTGGATGACTTCATTTCATAGGGAAACCCCCTGTTTTTTCGAGAATGTCACACACGAATAGTTCCATCCTGTTTACAGTCTAATATTATCAGTTGAAAAAGGTTTTTTCCCTTCCCAATGGAAACAAAAGAGAACAATGGCAAGCCATCCTATTTCCTCACAATAAATATTCCCACGCGTGGGAAACTATCTTAAATTTGTTCCATTGCATAGATGTTATTTTTAATCCAAATGCTAATCATGGAAGCTGTCATAAAAGGTGATGAGACAATAAATATTCCCACGCGTGGGAAACTGAACCAATACAAACAAGAGTGGAAGGCATAATATTTCACACACCTTTGATATCACTGATAGATACAGCGTTTTATTGAGTTTAGAACAGGCCTGGCAAAGTTGAGCGATCTTGTAAAGTTAAATCAAACCCCATAATATGTTGAAAATATTTTCTCTCGTGATCTGAAACAATAGCTATAGTGATGACTCATTTCATAGGGGGCTTCCCCTGTTTTTCCGAGAATTGTGTCACGCAAAGGATTCTATTATGTGGAATCACGCAATGAAATAAACGCAAAGGAAATCACGCAATGGAATAAACGCACTTTGTTTTTTATAAAACATATAGTTTAATTATTTTATGGAAACATATAGTTTAATTATTTTATGGAAACATATAGTTTTCCAAAAACTGGTTTACATTAAATGGAAACAAAAAAAAAACTGGTTACCATCATATGGAAAGTAGTATAGAGTTGGGTTGGTATCAGATCAAAAATAATTATTTTTGATCTGGTGCCCCCAACTCTTATACTACTGGGGGGTCCAAAGCGAGAATTTTTCACTCTTCTAATTGAGTGGATGTTTGATTCTCAGTTGTTTTGTGGTACACAACATCAAAAATTTATGTCTTGTTCATCTAACTACCTTGCAGATGATTCTTTTTTCTATGCTGGTCAACTGATAGCAATGTCTATCGTGCATGGTGGGCCAGGGCCAAGGTGCTTTGCTTTACCATTTTATGATGCTTTGACCAGAGGCATAAAGAAGGCAAGTGTAAACTTGGAGGATGTCTACGATTTCGATTTAAGAAGTTCCCTCCAAGAATTAATGGGTACGAAAACTGTTGACGAAGCTCAAACTTTGATCTCAACCAAAAATTTAGACACAATTCTAGAGCTGGCAGGTACACTACAACTGCTTAGAAATAGGGGAGATGTAATTAACCTTGTGAACAGAACTGCTCATTGGTTTGTGTTAGAGAGAGTACACGTAGCGTTTGAGCGTTTTAAAACGGGCTTGTCTGTACTAGGTGTTCTTGATGCCATGACCCTGCATTATGAGAAATTCAAGGAAGTATTCTGTTTTTCTGTTGTTTCACTAACTGCAGATGTATTCAATTGTTTATGTACCATCCAATACAGTGAGGAAGGCTCAAATAACCGGAAAGTGGAAAGCGTTGTATTATCCCACTGGAATGATTTCCTTCAGGACGTAGAGGAACAAGCCCTGGAAGTTAGTTTTAATGATATTCTTTTCTTTATTTCTGGGTGTAGGGAAGTCCCACCGTGCGGTTTGGATTTTGGACTGTCCTTTATTCACGAGCCGGATCTGAAGGATGGCAAAAGGTCACATTTTCCAAAGGCAAATGCTTGTGCTTGCCACTTATATCTACCTGTTACTCATGCCAGTTACGACGAATTTAGAAACGACCTTGTGTTTGCCTTTCTTAATACCAAGGGGTATGGCTTTGCATAACCCATTAGTATATCATGATAACAATGTCAAACCAAAGCCGGACTGGCAAAAGAACTGTTGATATTAGTGATTTAAGAAAGAATGTAAGCCATGGCGCCGTCCTGTCAAGAAGATGTTTATTGAATAAAGTTTTATATTTTTACAACATTGTGCCTTGTGCTGCTATGGAATTTTCTTTTCACCAGTAAAAGTTAATGGGCATGGACCAGACATCAATTACCGGCGTTTTTGGTACATTCATGGGTACATATACCCTAGACTTTCTCAAACTGTCCGCTTTCATAGTGGTTTGTCGCTGACTGGCGACTCCTTCGCTCGGTTTCATGTGCATGCTTAGTTGATCCACAGTGTTCAGTACACTTCTATCGACTAAGTCTTTAAAGAAATATATCCACCACAGGGATGAGAGCCTTAGGTGGGAATTTTGTAAAGCTGAGCTGACAAAACTTGGAATTGGTTAAGACAAGAGAGAACACCTACACCTTCGAGTAAACACGTCATTGAAGCTGACAAGTTACATTGTGGCCGAACATAAATCAATCATGAAAGGAGAATTTAGGTTTTCATTAACTGGTGAATTTTTAGCGATCAACCACAATCATGAACTGGACTTTGGACTGGCCTTTTTGTATTTTTCTGTGATCTGGACCTGAAAAAAAAAGGCCATACTGTCAGTATTCAAAAAGTGCTCAATCAGGGGGATATTTGGCAAAGACTGATCACCAAGTGGTGCTTCATAGGAGCTATTGACACGCAAATACCAACAGGTATACCTGCCGTCCCCTGGGTCTGATTCGTGCTTTACAGTTAACGTTAGACAAATAAGTATCATATGCAGTGGTATGAGTTATTCTGCTATTTGCATCAGATGTTGGAAAAGTGCTAATGCCTCCCTCCAGTTTGCAGGGTGGTGCAGATTCAGACTTTCCAGCACATAATTAAAATACTCTGCAAAGATGTTCTCATCATCTGCAACGGCACAGTACAGTACACGCCCATATCGTCCATTTGCTGCTCGGTAACCGCACATTTGGAATCTTCAAATCCACTGTTTTCTGGAAGGTAGAAAAGCTCATCAGGTCTCCCAGGGATGGTATCGTGTCGGGATTTGCGAATGTAGTGGGTGTTCCAGTGATCCCTTACGTGGTCTAGATCTGCTTGCAAGAGGTCTTTGAAACAGAACCATAGACATTGCATACTCAATTCACTTGCAGTGTTGACAACGCTTCTGTCCACTAAATCTTTAAAAAAATTTATCCACCAAGTGGATCTATCGTGACGATAAAATGACCACCATCTCTCGATGCGCTGGTTTGTTGGAGACGAGCCGTACCTATGCGCATTCAATCCCGCTTGATCGTCGTTTCCAGATCCACGAAAGTAGCACTGCATGGCTGCCATTGTGCCGTTTTCAGTGCCACAGTCTGATCGAAGAACTCTAGGACAACCGTTGTTCGACTTAACGCAATCGTAAAACAACGAAGCTACGTGATACGGGTCGTTGTTCGAGTGGCAAACCTTTAACCACATTACTCGACGACTGAAACCGTCCACGCAACCGTGGATAGGAAACCCGTAGGGTTTCAGTTTATCGTACCCGTCCACGTGCCACGCAAAATTCGAGCCAGGATTAGTGTACAACCTTCTCCTTAGTCTATGAGCCCTTCGCAAAGCTGTTCCTTCGGGATCTACTTGACGTAATATGCTCTCCACCTTGCTTCTTGGTGCCTGAATCCCGTAATTCAAATGAAGACAGTGCCACATAGCTCGATAACCCCTCATACAACCTGGCCCATCTAATTCTTGCTGGATAGCCTGGTGTACATCCCTATCGTCAGTATACGTATCCCTTCTTCTCAGTCCATACTCTCGAAGTCTGTTGTGAAGGGTCCGCATAGACAATTCAATTGCGCGGTGCTTCTTTAAGAACTGTAAAATGACCGAGTAATGAAATCCACGCTCGAAATAATAACGTATGAGAGCCTCCTCTTTATCGACAGCTGCTCCACATCTGGAACAAAACAAAAACGTGGTCTCAAGCTCTTCTGAGCAATACAAGCACTTCAGAAAACCATCCATCTTCGCACTGCAGTTAAAATGGCGGGCTTTACTAGGCGCGTTGTGTCAGCGGTTGACAAATGTTGGGTTCGCACGTTGTATAAATGTCATGAATTATTACACTTCTGTGTTGTGTTTAGTGAATTTTGATTTGTGTTTAATGAATTTGTTGTTGTGTTTAGTGAATTTTGATTTGTGTTTAACGAATTCGTTGTTGTGTTTAGTGAATTCTGATTTGTGTTTAACGAATTCGTTGTTGTGTTTAGTGAATTTTGATTTGTGTTTAACGAATTCGTTGTTGTGTTTAGTGAATTTTGATTTGTGTTTAACGAATTTGTTGTGTTTTGCAGATATGGGCCACCGTAAAGGAGCGAGCGAGTGAGTGAATTTTATTTAGCCACCGCTACCGATAACCCGTTCATTACGCTTTCACGTATACAGCTATTTCAATTAACGTTTTCTGATGGAAGCTCAAAGCCAAAACCGCAAGGTAGTATGGGTAGTTGTAAATAGCCATTGCATAAGAATCCCACACTACCTTGCGGTCTTGGCTTTTCACCTTTTTCATCCGACAACGGTAATTGAAATAGCTGTACACGGGTTTAAAAGTAAGACCACTATATTCACTACATTCAGTAGCCGACACTTGAGCTCGATCACTAAGCCAATAGCAAGTTATATAAAACACAAAACATCCCACAGGAATAAGCGGCGAACACAATATCAAAAGGTCCTATCCATCCATGAACGCCTTGCATTGTCTTGAAAACGTGCAATTGTACGCCGTAGATCTTTATCTTGCTTCTCAAGTCAACACACGGAGAGATTTTGCGGTATGTATTTCATGGCTGAAAGCCATATAGTCGTCGACATAAACTTAAATATGCGTGCATAAATTTGCATGCGCTAATGTCACACGAAAAAAAGAGAAAAGTCACAGTCGGATTGCTCCGCCACGAGTAACAAGTTAGCGGGAGTATATACATGGCGGTGTCAAGGGGTTCCTTGACACAAGCTCACAAGAAGACACAGCTCACAAGAAGCGCTTCGTGAATCTAAACAAACGTACAATATTATGGATCGGCAAAAGTGAAGAATAACATCGAAAATTGACGAAAGTTTTGTTCTCCCGTACGAATAGCAAATCGAAGTTGGCCGTACGGGAGTATTCTCTGACGCGAAAAATTTCTAAATTTGTCACGAAATGAGTATACAGAGCGTATAACGTGTATAACGTGTATAACGTGTATACAGAGACTCGGCAAATTAAACTGAGCCAAATCAACATCGCTTTACCAGAAGCGCTTCGTAAAACTAAACGGACATTTAATATTGTGGATCAACAAAAGTGAAGAATAACATCGAAAATTGATGAAAGTTTTGGACTCCCGTACGAAATGCAAATGAAAGCAGTAAGTTGGCCATACGGGAGAATATTCTTTGACGCGAGAAATTTGTGAGTGTCACAAAATGAGTCGCTAGCGTAGTATACAGAGACTCGGCAAATTAATCTGAGCCAAATCAACATCGTTTACCAGAAGCGCTTCGGAAAACTAAACGAACATTTAATATTGTGAATATGTTTGAAAAAAGTTATAAAAGCGCTTTTGAAACTAAATGTTCAGACGTTTCGGGACTTCTGTCCCTTCCTCAGTGAATAGCCGTTAACTGAAAACGCGCGTCAGCTATTTAAATGTTCGAAATGTCGCCATGTTGCAACATTGTAGCGCGCGCGGATGAAGTCTAAATAAAACTAAAGTCAATGTTCATGCCGTGTGGTTGGAGGGTTTGGCATTTGAAAATTAGACGACACTTCGCACTGTGTCTCTCCGTGGTATGACTTTTAAAACCTGTTGTAATCACGGACACCATCATGTCATCGGTTGTGTGTCCGGGAGATGAGAAGTGTTTAGCGACGGGCAGATCTACTTTCTTTCGTACCGATCTGAGATGCTCGCAGAATCTGTCGCCGAGCCTGCGTCCAGTTTCGCCGATGTAACACGGAGTACATGTACGACAGGCAATGATGTAGACGAGGTTACTGGTCGTACATGTGAACTTCTGTCGAATTGTCAGCGGCCCACAAGGAGTGTTGATCAGGGCCGCTGAACTGGTGTAGGCGCAGGTCTTGCAACGTGGACGGCGACAGGGAAAGGTTCCATTACAGTCATCCCCCGTATTCGAGTTGGATTGAAGATTGCTGTGGACCAAGGAGTCTTTTAAATTGGAGTCGCGACGGTACGCACCGAGGACTCGCAAGCTACGAAAGATTTCCATCGTCTCAGGATCAGATTTGAGGATTTCAAAATTTTTCGTAAGGATGTTCTTGACACAGCTGTTGGTGGGGTTGTAGGTAAGTATTAGGGGATGACTTCTTTGTCGGTGCTTGCATCGTCAGATGGTCGCATTGCTGCCTCTCGGGAGATGGTACTGACGCGTTGGAGGACTCGATCTACGACTGTTGGGGTTTTGTTACGGTGCAGGAAGAAAGATGCCATTTCCTTGCTCTTGTTGATGAAGTCATTCTCATCACTGCATATCCGTTTAAGGCGGAGAAATTGGCTGTACGGAATGGAGTCTTTACAACGGACCGGGTGTGAAGATGAGTATGTGAGATACGAGTGAGAGTCGGTTTCTTTGTAGTGTATGGTCGTTGCTAATCCTTGAGCAGTTGGTTTCAGGAAGAGGTCTAGAAAAGGCAGTTGGTCGTCAGAGATGGACCAAGTGAACTTAAGGCTCGGGTGGAAGTTGTTGACAAAATGGCAAAGTTGTCAAGTTCGCTTTCTCTCTAACAGGAAGCTGTTTCACTATGTCGTCGATGTATCGCTTGTAGAGGTCAGGTTTGGTTCTTGGATATTGTAAGAAGATTTGTTCCTTGATGTGACGATACATCGACGACATAGAATCGTTTGGGGAGCTCCCCCGGACCTAATTTCCCTAGGGTGTTGGGATTTTAAGTGGATGTGTCCAAGACGGCTTAATTGATCTTCAAAGGTTTAAGAAATTTGTGTTTTTCTTGTCAATCATTTTTCGTAAAGCCATTAGACCTCGTTTAGAAGGGTAAAAAAGGTCAAATGTATGTTCTTGGGAAACGCAGTTTTAGAAATTCACGGTGTATTTTTATAATGAATGGAGACGTTTTGAGGAAGTTAAATGGCACGGGAAAGTTTGTGTTTTCATATGAGCGATAATATAATAAATTGAGGAATAATCAATTAAGGAAAATAACGAAATATAATATCAAATTTATTCAACACTTTTGAGAGATTTGACAGATTGTAAAGTATAAATAGGTGATGTCATGTTTAATTCTCGCGGAGATTGCAGAGTGAATTTTTGTGTTTAGTTAAATATACGTATTGGATTCGTTTAGCAGTAAAATTTTGTTTCTAAAGATTGTTTTTTTTGTGTGTGTTGATAGTTTGTCGAGATTTTTTAGGAAAACAGTAATTAGTAATTTCAGTTTTGAATGGGTAAAAATGTTGAGGTGTCATGATTATGCAATAGTATGCAAGAGAGGTGAGATTTTGCCGACTAAGCTAATGAAGTATCAATCTTTCGGTTTGATTATGCAAGAGTATGGATTTGGCTTTTGTTCTATTCATTGCCATTACGGTTTGATTATTCAATAGTATGCAAAAGCGTAATAATTTTGCTGATTTATTTAACAAAAGTTTATCAAGCAAGCATTTTAAGAAGCATTTTATAAGCGATTTCAGCGTTTTGATTTTTTCAAAAAAGATATTGACACTATTTGGGAGCTAATTGAAAACATAAGCTTACCGCAATATTGCGTTACGTGTTAGCATTTCTTATTCACGGGTTGGCTGTGGCGTAATACAATCGAGTTGAAGTTTCCCCTCAGTCAAATAAAGACTATTTTGAACAAATACGCTACACTAACATGAAAATTATTTATAGTCACACTCGAGACTCCTTTGTTACTCACGACTTTTATTGATTTGCTTGCTCCTAAAAGGGCTTTTGCCCTTACGCCGGCTATAATAAACATAAGCAACAAGTCGCATTACTTCCGTCTAAAAACTAATACTACACTACATTCACCTACATGTATTCATAGAAATATGCATATATTTGCCTCAATCAAACAGTGGGCTAGACTGTCAAAAATGCCAACGAAGGTTTTAGCGAGCTCCACGCAGCTATAAAGCGTAGCGAATACAAGCTAATTACAGCCTTTACTGAGACAAACTTACGATACGACCAAAAACAGATCGCTGGATTCGCCCCCCTCATAAAATAGAAGTCTGTATACGGGTGAACATTTCAAGTTCGTTTACCAAAAGGTTGCAACTGAACTGACTGAAAATTCTAAAAACTGACAGGAATCTTCTGCGACACCTCCTTTCAACAACCTTGACGGGCTTTTTTAATTTCGTTCCTATTAGAAAGTTATCGTCTCTTTCGTAGAAAAATACGTAAACATTGGGAACATCAAACTTTAAGAGGGTATAAAAGAAAAGTAACACACATCTGAACAGGGCCACCATTTTGGACGGCAATCTATCCGTTCCGATGTTAATCGCGCAACTCTTTCCGGTCCTAGATTTCTGTTCGTGAAATGACGAGATCAACCCCCCCCCCGAAAATAACCTTCAGGCTGATTAGGGTATTACATTTCACAATTCCAAACCTAAAAAAAAAAACTAAACATAAATATATAGCGTTAAATAACGCGAAAACGGGAGGATTTTTATAGGATATATAATTGATACTGTAACGGTGTATTGCATGACATAGGGCCCAAATATGGGACCGTGGGAAGGGCCGTATGTTGTGGTGGAACGACTAAACGATGTTGTGTACAGCATTCAGAGAGGTCCTCGGGCCAAGCCTAAGGTGGTGCACAGAGATAGGATGTGGAAGTATCGCGGGAATATTCGTGCCGATTGGTTAAAGGAACCAGCTGAAGGACAAGTGGAGAATGTACCCAACGGGACGTCTGCCCAGCCGGAGCCCCTGGAAGACACTGCCAGGAGGAGCTCTCCACCCAGTCGCACCAACAGGAGAGGAAGGAAAGCTAAACCCCCAAGGTTCAGGAGCCATGTTTCCTTGTCCAGCGGAATCAGGGAGGACGTCTTACCACTTCAGCGGGTACCGGACAACCTCAGGCGTTCTGACAGACACAGGAGAAAACCCCTCAGATATAATGACTTTGTTGCCAGTTGAAACTTTGGAGGATCACGATAAGGACACTGTTGCAGAAACACTTGTTAAAACATTGAACATTATTACCATTTCAATTGTGTTTTAGATTGTTGTTATAGTTAGTGTTATCCGGGACGGATAATCATCTAGGAGGGGGGCAGTGTAACGGTGTATTGCATGACATAGGGCCCAAATATGGGACTTCCATATTTGGGCAGACCATGTGGTTGCGGTTGTAAAGAGCGAGCGAACGAGCAAGGTTGTAAGGAAAGCTCAGAGATTGTGATAGATTAAAAAACAGGCTAAACGTTCAGTATACACTTTCTTTTATTCGTGGAACCCCGGCTAAGCATGACAATACTATCCATTAGATTATTACAGTGGAATTCAATTCATTCTATGGGTGTCAGAACATTCACTGAAGCGTGATGCTTGAAGTTGTTTCTCGCGGTGAATTTGCGCTGTAAACAGCTGTAAACCCGGCGCAGCTTTTTCTCGACAGCTACAGTGAGCTTACTTTACCATTTTGTAAACAAGGCCAAACACACGACAAATTAATCTAGCACTGCTAAATGAGCCTATACTCATGCGCTTGTATAAGAAAGTTTTACGTTTTTCTTTTTTAACTGGGTCACGCTGTCGGAAATCGGTTCATTTCAATATTTTCATTACATCACATTACATTTTCATCACGGTAACTTTTCATTTATCAGTTAACCACTATATTTTTGGGCAATTATCAGTTAACTGTTAACCCCATTAGCACCCTCCTAAATGCACTGGTATTCTGAATTTCACTTTTGCCGGAATGCAATTGGCATTAAAAAACAAAACGAAAAAAACTCACGAGATAATAGTGCCTTTTGTCACAACATTTCACCCACGACTGAAAAACCTTAAACAAATACTGATGAAAAATGGAGTTTCGTTCAAAACCAACCATTCCTGAAAACCATTTACAAAACGCCGCCTAAGATATCATACAAGACGTAAATCACTTAACGACATACTCATAACAGCCAAACTTTGAAAGGTAATATAAATACATCACAACCTCAAAACCACATAGCGGAGTCGGTGTAGGCCTGTCATGAACCTCATTTCGATCTAAGGGAAACTAAAAAAGTGACCGCCAGGAGTGTTGTCCTGTTTACCCGTTCCAATATTTTCTATATGAGTGCGTCCATAGCAGACGTGACCGAAAAATGACCACGTGATCACCATCTTCCCGCCATTTTTCACGTCAAAATATATAAAACAGCAGACTTGATACTTAAGCTAACTACAAAACTTTCCGTTTCATTATGCAAGAGTAGGAAAAGCAAAATACCATAAATTTTGACTTTCGTTCTATTTTCGAATACTGCTGGAGAGTTGAAAAAGAAATGGCTGATGGCGCGATGTCTGCTAAACATAGCTCAAATTGTCCTGGCATGGGGACAGGCAGCTCTAGAGAAATGACATGTTGTTACGGTCTCCTTCCATTAGATTCGGCACATGTGAAGTTCAATGTTTGAACCGGGCCTTACTTGAAAGAATATTAAAGATTCAGTCACCATTTGTTGTGTCAATTGATATTTTGATAATTAATATTAATAATTATGTCATCTGCAGTAACTTTATATCTAATAAAACACCACATACTAATTTATAGGACTATTTTTATCAGATATAAAGTCATTGCACGTGACGTATTATCGATCACTTGATAGGTTTGTGGGCTTTTAATTGTTTTGAAATTGCGGCAATCTATTGTATTTGATTTAGAAAGTCTTTTCTATTGTCAAATATCCCAACAGAAAATAGACAATGAATAACTGAAAATGCACTGTGCAAATTGAACCAACAACACATTTTCATCGTCAATTAGCTAGCAAGGTGGGAAAAGTCTTTCACTTTCACTTCACTAACATCAAAATTATTTACATTCACACTTGTGATTCTTTGTTACTCATAACTTTTATTGACTTGCACCAACATGAATTTTCAAACTTTCTCTCAATCTTCTCTATCCTGCCAAGAACCATATCCAGTTGACTACTGCGCCTCGCATTTTCTACATAATGTCTGATTCTACAACGCTATCTTTACCATATTTACTATCAAGATTCTTCTTTTTTTAACCTCACGTTCCAACGCAGTAACGAGATGGTTTTAAGAGCCCTTTGATAGTCACTGCAAGCTGAAACAATATAAGCTTACTGTCAATCGACAAACCTCCGATTTTGTCACCTTACAATATAAGACTTAACACGAGTAGAAGTGTATAGGGAATACTGGCTCACTTCTGTTTCACGCTGTTTGGAAGCGTTTCTCATTGCCCCTCCTTTCCCCAAATGATCAGAGAAAGTCCCACTTTTCACCAAAAAGTTTCCCGCTGGTGACAAACGGTTATCATGGCGCTCCCTTTTCCGACATGATCAGAGAAAAGTCAAAACTTGTTTCTCACCAACTCGAACGTGTTGGATCACACCCCCCTCAATTCTACACAATGAGAAACGCTTCCAAACAGCGTGAAACAGAAGTGAGCCAGTATTCCCTATACACTTCTACTAAATTTAGCAGAACTTTTTTCCCTTCTTCCGGAACAGGATGGAAATTCTCTCCCAAAAAATTCTGGAGGCGACAAAATTCTCTCCCGGAAAAGAAAATGTCTGATTCCGAAGAAGAAATCGATGACACTCCTGAAATTATTCAAGAAACCCGCACAACATGGCAGTCTCACAAAAACCCCAGACTGGAACATTTCAAAGATATCATCCGAAAAAATCAGGGAAAAAATCAAATTCCACTCAAAGATCTCGAATTTTATCAAGAACAAATTATCTCCCAAATTCCCCGTGGCGAAATCACAAGAAAAAAAGTCAGGGAGTTTGCCAAAGCTCGGGCTTCCAAATGGAAAAAAGCCAACGACAACGATCATGCAATTTTCAATTATATAACAGGTCACGATGGCAATGACTATGAACACCTGGAAAAATTTCTTATTGACGATTTTAAATATTTCTCACTGGCATATGATGACCTTCACCTCAACAGAAAAAAGTTTCTCAATTTCAACCAAGTTCTTTTCGCCCTGTTGAAGAAGAACGGTTTCAATCCAAATGAAGATGATTTCAAACTGCTCAAACTCCCATCAAGACGGGAGGAACAAGAAGAAACAATCCAAGCCATCTTCAAAAAATTAAATTGGAAATAAAATGGACCTTGAAAAAACATTTTCCAATGAAGCTGAGCGAAGTGAAGCGAGTGACCATGAAGATTGTTCCACATGCTCAGAGGAAGAAACAAGAAGCGACGATGAAACCGCTTCGCCTTCAGACGAGGATTTAATTGTTTCTGATTCGGAGATGGCGGAAGAAAGCGAAGCTGAGCGAATTGAAGACACAGTTGAACTCCTCTTTGAGTCATTTGTGGGTCTCCACGAGGAACACAAAATTCTCAAAAATGAACTCCAAAAGCAAAGTTGCCTTCTCGGGGAAATCCACCGGGAAATGAAAGAAAGCAAAGCGAAGCGAAGCGAGTGAAGCGAAGTGAAGCGAAGCGGTGTTTTGAAATAACAGACTTTGTGAATATTAATGTAAAAACATTCATATTCTGACACGCCAACGCAATTGCCCAGCTGCCCGGTTATTGACATATGGCGGCCAATCAAAAATCGGCATTGTGGCTAACGTGTTTACAATCTGATGACTCATTTCCTCACAATAAATATTCCCACGCGTGGGAAACTATCTTTGTTCCATTGCGTAGATGTTATTTTTAATCCAAATGCTAACCCTTTGATGGTTGTCATAAAAGGCGATGAGACAATAAATATTCCCACGCGTGGGAAACTGAACCAATATAAACAAGAGTGGAAGGCATAATATTTCGCCAGTTTTTCGGGGGAATCAATTTTGTGGCTAACGCGTTAGCCAGTTTTTCGGGGGGATAAATTGGTAAATTGAGGGGGAGCTTTTCCAGCTTTTTTTCAAATCGTCGGTTTCGGATTTTTCCGGGGACGAATTCATTCTTTAAATTATTTCAAAAACAAAAACAAAAAATATATTTTTCCAGAATTTTTCTGGGAGTGGACAAATAATTGTTCATCCACCATTGACATTCGTTTCCTGAATATTTCTGCCCAAATGCCACAGAATTCTTTCCAGAGGTTGATGAAAAAATGTCACCCCCCTGTCAATCCCCCTACCCACATGTCCCAATAGCGACACTCCTACAAGCGATTTAAAAAATTATGTCAACATCTCAAAAAAAAAATAGAATTTTCCGGGAGTTGACGAAAAAAATGTCAATCTAAAAAATGCTAATCTCAAAATTAGCACTTTTTCCCTGATTTGGGCGTAAATTGAAAAATCTGATTTTCAATCAGATTTTTCAGTGGATTTTTCTCCTGATTTTCCCCGGATTTTTTCTCCTCGATTTGATCGCACATTTTCAGCGGATTTTTTCCCAAATCAATTCTCAAAAAAGTTGACAAAAAATGTCATCCATCAATTTTGTGGCTAACGCGTTAGACAGTTTTGGGGAAGAAATGAAAATTTTGCCTAACGCGTTAGACACCAAGCTTTTCCACATCGCTCAATGGAACCCAAGAATTAAATTTATCGGGGTAACTTTTCCATTTTACAAGCGCGAGTTTTCGCTTATTATCACGGCGAATAACCTTTTCAATTCGAAACACATTTTGTGTTGTTCTTTGAAGTTCCGCCTCGTAAAATGATCCGGTGATTGATTCTCCCAACAGATCGACTAATTTATACGTTACAGGGTTTGTGTTTAATATTTCGTCAATCACAAATATCTCTTCCGACCAGTTCGGGGTGAAACCTTTGTCAAATATCTTTCGCTTATATTTTGATATTCTAACTCTGTCGCCAACCTGGCATTTTACCGGGTTACGTTTAGCATAAATCATGTCACCGTATAAATTAGCGAAAACCTTTTTCTCATTTTCCTGTTTGCTCGCCTCTGCGGGACTCATCCGAATGCTCGAATGAAAACGGTGGTTATATTGCTCCACTAATTTGCCAAGTTTGTCCCAGTATATTGTATTGTTGTTAGCAGAAAACATTTTAAAGAGTTTCTCCTTGAAAGACCTGTTCCAGCGCTCGACAACAGATGCCTTTTCTTCGTTCTGTGTTGTATATAAAGTTATCGCATTCTTATTCAGGAGGTCCTTTATAGTTCCATTGAAAAATTCAGACCCTTTGTCAGTCCAAAGCATTTTTGGTTTTCGCTTCGTTTTAAATATGTCTTTAAAAGCATCAGCCACTGTTTGCCCTCGCTTGTCTTTCAGGGGGCGAATCCAACCGAACTTTGAGAAAACATCGATCACCATCAGGAGATATCTGATCCCTTTATTTCACCTCGAAAATTTCCCCATCTCGACCAGATCAGCCGCCCAAATGTTGTCAACTCCATATGAAATGACTCTCCTCTTTGGGAAGCGCCGCCTGATTGGCTGGTGAAGTTCGTTTGCCAGATTTTGAGCCCAGCCTTCACTCAAAATCTTTTCCCGTTTTTAGGGCACCCAAACCCAGTTTCTGTTTTGCATCAATCACGTTTCGCGCCAAAGCATGACCCCATTGTCTTTCTTTCCAGGGAATCGCGTCTAAAGCGGCAACCATTTTCCTGTCTGCTTTATTTTTACATTTGCGCGGATTTGATTGTTTTGCGCAGACTGAATAATCAACATCGTGTTGCATAGCAACTGCGTCTGTTTTTCCTGTGGGCTGCTGCATAATTTCGAGAATTTTTCCCTTTTCATCGAATCTGACTTGTTTTTCGAGCGGGTTACAGGGGCCGGTATAATTATGGCCTGGGAGGGTGAAACCTTTCTTTGGTCTTCGCAGTTTCCCAATCAGGGAATGAACATCCAACCCGCTGCCATCCAAATCTGCTCGATCTGTCTTATATTTTCTGTTTGTTCTAATCGCCGTGGACAGCTCATTCAGCATATCGGAAGAGGTTTTGGCAAGAAATGGTTTCATCTTATCCAATGCAAAATCCAATGCTTTTTTCTGAGCTTTTTTGTTTCGCAATAATTCACTGGCTCCATAACGACCCATTTCAACTGTTTTTTTCCCTAACCAAGTCAGCGCCAGTCAGCGCAAGTTCACCAAAGCCCTCACCTTGTGAGGGCCGACTCAGTTTCCCGTCACCGCTCCGCGGCTCGCTCCGCTCGCTTTCACAAATCTTGTTTTTTTGATTCCGCAGGAAGCGCAATGGCAAAACCACCACATCTTTCTTCCATTTTTTGCGGTCTGGAATCCAGTTGGTTTCACGCATTCAGTTTGTTTTTTCTCCTTCACGCAATATGATTTCATTTTCAATCGAAATATTCTTTTATGAATTTTTCATTTTGCGCTGTATTAGTCAAACTGAGAGGTTTGAGAATATCATAGAAATCTTTCCCCTGCGACCAATGATGGAGGAAAAACAAGCAATAATACCCGCAAAGAACGCTGTTGATGTTTTGATACTGACTGCTGTTCCAAATCACCGGTTTGGAACTTTTGAATTCCTGGGGAAATCCCATCCCAAAAGAGTCAAAATACCACGTGAATTTCTGCCCGGGAACGAAGTGCCTGGGAGCGAAGTGACCAGGGGCGCAGCACACCCAGTGAGTTCCTGCATTTTCAAGCGAATCAAGATTGATAATGCAGGGGCTGTGTTCTCGGGGCCTCACTTCATCCCTGGCGAAAATCCCTTTGAAATTGGGAATTTTCAGAAAATCAATCCACTTCATGAGATCAAGGTTGGTCAGGGGTTTGTTCACGAATTTCGGTTTCACAATATTGCCCCGAGAACTGGGATGTTGTTGAATGGACTTTTCGATCCCAGCAGAAGTCCCGCTCCTTTTTTTGATTTTTTTCCCATCCCAACAGTATTTCGTTCCCAGGTTCCGACGAATGGGGGTGGTGGCTCCAAAGCGGAGTGCAGCGAAGGGGCTCCCAATCTTGGCGCGCCTTTTCCTTTTGGTCGGCCAACTCTTGGCGCTCCTTTTCCTTTTGGTCGGCCAACTCTTGGCGCTCCTTTCCCAAACAAATTTTTAACCATGTCAAGTGCCAATGGAATTCCAATGGAAGCCAGCACAGTTCCCAACAATCCGCCTGATTGTTTTGCAGATGGTTTGATCACCAACTGTCCTCCTGATTTAAGGGCAGTCAAAATATCCTGTTTCTGTTTATTTGTCAACAGATGTTTATTGTCAATCAGTTTTTGAATTTTATCTTGGAGAATGAGAAACCCACCCGTTTGCCCACCTTTCCCGCTTATCTTTTTCACAACTTGACTCGCTCCTTCACTCGCCAAACCAGCCAATACCGACAGTCCAAGTGTCTTTGCCAGGGTGGGTGCAAGAGAACGAGCCAGGGGAACAATAGCAGAGAAAAGACTTCCACCCTGCCGCATCACTTTTCTGATTTGCGTTTTCGATATATTTATCTCAACTCCCTTTCCCAAAGCTGCAGCTTTGCCGATTCGTCTTATTTGATTTGCTGTGAGCATCAGTTCATCATTTCCGCTTGTTTGTTTGCCACCCAATCTCAGGGTGATAGGGCTTTTTGTTCGGAATGCTCTTACAAGCTTGCTTTTTTGCCCTTCCGACAGATTTTCTTTATATGGGTGATATGTTGTCATTTTAAATGATAACATATGTTTTCAGATCACACGATAACTAATTTATTTCCAATCTTATCAATTTTCACCAGTTCTTCATAGAGAACAATGGCATGTACATTGAAGTTTGCAGCTGCATCTGCGTTCAATCGATATCTGAATATCAACTGTTTGGGATCTCTTGTTGGTTTTTCAGTTTGATAAGTCAGATCGAAATAGATCAACGGGAAAAGAGAATTGAAATTGGCCAGATTCAGCTGCGTTCCAGTGTTATAATCATTTTTCCGCATTGCATAAGCCATGACATCCTGGAAAATCCTCACTTTGCTTTCACTGTCATACTCTGTTTCCGGGTAGAAAACTCCGTTTCCATATTCCAATCGGCAGCTCAACAAGGATGAATCATTATCCGCTGCATTCAGCTTGAAAGTGTCCATCAGATAGGGATTGTCTTCTGCAGGGACATCATTGGGTGGAGCGGTTCTTTTCAGCCAGACAAAAATATGCCTCACATTGTCAATGCTCGGTGAGATCTGGAAGAATCCTGATGATCTTGCGGGAGCTGATTGCTGATACATTTCCCTCAGATATTTCCATTGCGTTTCTTTCAGGAATGAGCTGACAAATTTGTCATACAAAGAATCTTTGGGAGTCAATCTTGGCACCCAAAGCAAAAATCGATTTACAACAACTCTTCCAGCATCAACGCCGTTTGCCATATGAATCAGCTCCCCATCCTCATTAAGCTCAATCTCAAATTGCAGCTGCATGGGCACAAGCATCTTATCTTCCAACTCTTCGAAAAAGGAAAAACGATTCAGGGGAATGATCGTGTTAATGTTCTTTGCACCGCCGGTTCCATCGTTTGCCACTGCTTGAGTTTGCAACCGCCGAGCTTCAAATCCAAGATTTGTATTAGCGGTTGTTGCATTAGTATCCAAATACCAGAAACTGTTCTTGGCGACTGATCTGCTGAAGTCGTCAGAGTATTCTAGCAAATTCTTTGCGAAACAGACTTTATGCAGATTATCAGTATCATAAACAATCTTTCCTGCAGATTTAATCTTCACGTGTTTAATCAGGGAATGAGCGCCATTGATCACTGTGATCCTGTCAGCTGCTCTATAGCCAGCACCATCCGCCAGTTTTTGGAGTTGAAACTGCACCTCGAAATACGCATTATACCAATCATAGAATGCAGATCGGTCATTAATTGTGAATTTATAACCACCTTTGTGTTGAGGTTGCCCATTAGCTGGAGCTCTGATTGTGTCATCCAGCTGGAAGCGCACTAATTCATTTCTTTGAAGATATTCACTCGATCAAAAAGCCATTTTTTATCATTTTATTTCTTTTCCGGATTCCCTGTCCAGAGATCAACCTGTTCAATATAGCATCAGAACTTTCTCCCTGCGGTCGCTCTCCGGAGGTTGACGCAGGGGCTGATTGTGGTCGAGCTGGTTGTTTTTTGCTAGGTGGTTTCCCCTTTCTCATATTTCCCAGTTTTTTCATGATCAAATCACCAGATTTTTCAACTGCTTTTTTGCCGAGTTTATCTCCAGCGTGAGAAATTCCTGATTCCAATGCTTTTTTCGCAATGGGTTTTGCAAATTTGTTGAAAACTGTGGATGCGACCTTCCTCATTGGTTTGAAAATATTGTCCACAATCAAACCTGTTCCTTTGTGCCGGAAGACAAACCGTCCCAGCTGGGGGTGGAAAAAACGAGAGAATTCATAACTTTTCATTTTATTTGCTTTTTCAAGATCAGAGAGAACGCCGTATCGGCTCCATTCAAATCCACAATCCGTCTTTTCCCATCAGTGATATAGATTCGAATGGAGCTTATTGTGTTTTTATTCACAGGGCTGAATGTGATTCTCATGGGTTCCAAAGTGAAACTATAGGAGGCCTGCAGAACAGATGTTGAAAAGGAGAAGATGATATCACTCTCTTCCCCATCCACAAGGGAATCACTTGTGAGATCGCAATGAACGTTCAACATATCAGTATCTTGACTGAGGTTTGGAACTCTGGGGCCAATGTTGACTTTGTCTTTCAGAATCTTTTTCTCAAAACCAACGAGATCGTTGAAGTTAGATTTAGAGAGATCAAGTTGCCAGTTTTCTTCCAGTGTGATTGTTACTCTGAAAGTTGTGAGAGAGAAAGCAAGATTGATTGGGAATTTTTCATTCTTTCCTGGGGTGGATCCTGCGAGGGGGCCTGTTGCTTTTCGAATTGCCGCATTTATTGTGGAATAATTCCAAACCCCAGCAGGAAAGGTGATATCGGAAAATGTTTTCCCACCATCAGAGCTGAATCTGATCAGCTGATTTTTCAATGCCGCATTGATGTTATACCACGTAAAACTCATATTGATAATTCGATTCAACCCAACAACATATTGGGAATTTGAATCCAAAACAATGGGCCGATTGAATTTTGTTGTGAAATTTTCTGGTTTGTTTCCCCCAGTCTTGACGGAAAAAGATGACAGGACAATTTCTCTTTCGATTTCCATTTTAGAGTTTGAAATAGTTTTTAAAGAGCTTTTCGTGCTGGGATCTGTTGATAACTCCCTCTTTCAGGAGAAAATCGAGAATGCCAACTCCAGTGTTTCTGATGCCAACGTTTGTATTCCCAGCAAGAATGGAGCCAATGATGACCTCAAGTTGCTGGAGAAGATCTTTGGGGTTGGAGAAAAAACGGATGGATCCACCTCTCAGCCCCGAACCCGTCTTCATCTGTGACACTTTCTTATTAAAATGCTTTATGCATTCATTCACAGCTTTGAATGAACGATTTATCCTTTGATGTTGTAAATTCTTTGTCTCTTCCGTTACTTTGTAACCTTTCAATTGATTTCTTCTGAAGTGTGCAATGGTCACAAGATTCTTGAGATATTTGATTTTCCTCGCTGATGGGATGTTTGGATCCCTGAGAACTTCCTTCTCCACAATATCATAATTTGTGAGGTCCAAGCTATCCAATATCTGATTGGTTTCATCTTCATCTTCCTCTTCCACTTCATCGCCCGGTTCCAAAGCATAATCGGGAGATTCATCTTCATATTCAGGTGGATCTTCCCCCACCTCTTTCACAACTTCTTCATATGTTGGAGGAGCTGGTGGAATTTGTTTCTTTGTTTGGGATGGAACGACCTCATCAAACAAACCTTCGGCATCCATATCTTCAAATGGGTCGACTTCGGGGAGGTAATCAATTTCTGCTGGTTTGGCTTTCTTCCTTCGTGCGGGTTGCGCCTGGGGAAGTGGCCCCAAATTCGACTCAATCACCTCATCCAGTTTCGATGTGACTGGTTTGAACATTTTTTCAAGTCCGATTTGACTTGTCTCTTCACCCAACTTTTTCTGGGTGATAGCATTGTGAACAAAGTTGATTTTTTTCCCCAAAGCAGATTTGCTTTTGGCCATTTCTTGCCATTTCAATAAACTCATTTTATATCCCAGAAACACAAATTTGGGATGAAAAACATGATGTAGAACATAATGTTCATCAATAAAATGAAAATCCCAAATTATGATTGCCAGGACCCAATCACAAATTTCAAACAACTTCACCCTTTCATGCCGGATCGAACTTTCAGGAATGTTGATCTGTGGCCCTTCAGGATCGGGGAAAACAAATGTTCTCCTGGATATGATTTTCCGCCTGCTCTTCTACGATAAAATTTTCCTCTATGCGAAAAATCTTGACCAAGCCAAATATCCGCATCTGCTGAAAACGTTTCGTCCAATCAGCAAAGAAGCTGGATATGATGTTGTGGAAGCATCCCCGGATGAAATCATCCCAGTTTCAGCATTGACAGGGGAGAATCAAAAGCTGGTTGTTTTCGATGATTTTGTTTCCGAAAAGAACCAAAAGCCATTGATTGATTATTTCATTCAGGGCAGACACCGCAATTGTTCTGTGATTTATCTTTCGCAAAGTTATTTCGGAACACCAAAAGATATCCGCCTGAATTGTTCGCATTTTTGCATCTTCGAATTCCCCAGCAACAAAGAAATTGCGGCGATCTGCAGGGAAAACAATGTCAGCAAAGAAGATTATCGGAAAGCAACGGCGCAGCCCTTCTCTTTCCTGTATGTGGATAAGCCGAGGAAATTCATTGCCAAAAATTTTGATGAAAGCATTTAAAATGAGTTATTCAAATGGACTGCTTTCTGAAACAAGCACTCGCGCGCATGGCGCGGGACGAGATGGAAAAGATGGACTGCCAGGCGTTGGTTTCAAGCTGACGCCTTCAGGGGACTTCGATCTTCAAAACAAAAAAATGACCAATGTCGCTGAAGGAACGGGGAATTCGGATGCAATCACAAAGCATCAAGTTGACACGCTTGTAACGCAATTGCGGGCAGATTCACTTCAGGTTGATGGTTCCTCGCATATGACTGGGGATCTTGATCTCAGGGGACAGAAGTTGGTCAACCCCGGGGAAATAGAAATGAATCGCAAATTGATCGTCAATCTGGACACTGATGAAAACCAGGATTTGTCAGCGGTGAATATGATCACATTGAAGAAATTCCACCCTGATGCTCCGGCTCACACTCATGAAGTCACGAAGGACCTGGATTTAAAAGAACTTTTCAACGTGAAAAACTCAAAACAGCAGACGTATCATGATTTGGGAGCGCATTATAACAACCTGGTTTCTTATAATGACGTCAAGAATATCTTTCTCAGCCGCAAAGAGACGTTTCCAATGGAGACGGCTTTGGATATGGGAAATCACACCATTTTTAACGTGAAAGATCCCGAAGTTGCCGACCAAGGCGCAAACATGCGATATGTGGATGCCCAATCCGCGAAAAAGCTTTCGTTGGAAGGTGGAACAATGACCGGAAACCTGGATATGAACTCGCAACAAATCAACAATATTGCAACGCCAACTCTGAAGCATCAACCCACGTCAAAATCTTATGTGGATAACAAGATAGGAGGTGTGGTAGCCCACACGATGGAATTAGAAGAGAAGCTCAAAAAATACGTAAATGAATCGCATATCACGTCAACCTCTCACCCAAAGGACGCATTCCGCTGATGGAAAATGTGGATGAATCCAGCTCTGAACATAATATGACAGTAACGGCAATCAGTGATTTTTCAAATTCACCGCATCTTTTCAACAGGAAGGCGTATGACTTGCAAATAACCAAAGATCATTTCAATGAATACGATGGGAGACTTGGATTCAATATGTTCAAACTCCCAGAGGGAGAATACACCTTGTGCATTGAATTCTTCCCCGCGTCAATGGATGGCGTGAGTGTCGACGTTGTGAGCACAAGTCTGAATATCAATCAACAATCAACTAAGAAGTTTTCCACTTATACCCGTTCCATCATCCACATGCATAAATGGGAGATCACTCCACCTGAATTCATTTTCCTGGATCTGAAGTGGCGGGGAACTGCCGAGTCAGCTGCAGAAGGACCCGCAAATCTGATCATATATGGCGTTGCTGGTTCTCAACCTGATGTTGAAAGCAGCGTTTAGGATTCCCCTTTCGTTTTCCAGGAAGGGAAGATGGTCATGGAGACTGACTTGGATTTGAATGGTCACGCAGTGTTGAATTTGCCGTTTCGCCCTTCAAAACACTTCATTTTTGCAAGATTTGAGAAAGGAAAACACAATGATTGTTTGATCTTCCCAAATGAAGAGGAAGATAAAACAAATTATTGGCAACAATTTGGATCTGACTTCCGGATTTTGAATGTCACGGTTTTCATTCTTCAACGCGGTCCCAACCCAGTGAGTGGAGCAACCATCATCATGACAAGTGTTGTTCAAGGAGATCGCATCACTCGAAACGCAGTCAGACCTTCCACCAATTCATTTGGTGCACTGCAGTTCACCTTCAATCAAAATGTAGGGAAGGAAGAAGCTTTCTTTCTGGCTCTCTCGGATGGAAATGCCATTCAAAGAGCAAAAGCGACAATTCTGATTGAAAAATGATTTCTCCCTGAAAAATGAGAAAACAAAGCATCTTTGCTTTCAATCACATCGACTCCACAATTCGGGAAGAAGAACTGGAAGAGATCAAAAAACTTTTTCGATTTTATCACAAAAGATTCTGGTGCTTGAAACGAGCGCATGGCCGATTCAAGAAAATGAATCTGCTCATGAATTTGACCTCTTCCGGTTTGGTTGCAATCGGGACGATTGCTGGGGCAGCAACTCTCAACCCCATCGTGTTGGGAGTGATTTCCGGATTGGGGTTGGTCGTCAAAACCTTCAATGAAATGAAGAACCTGAAAAGCAAAATTGAGATGGCGAAATTTGCTTTCACCACCTATGAAAAAACATTGAGTGATTCGCGCTTCGCTTTGCGGGGAGGAAATTTTGATCGAACTGAATTTTTGTTTTCAATGGAAGCGATTGATTGGATTGTGATTGATTTGGGGTTGGATTTGGAGAAGTTTGAGAAGGAATGGGAAAGTCGATTTGAGTGAGCGAAGCGAGCCGGGAGTGAGCGAAGCGAGCCGGGTGTGAATCAATAACCCCAGATGAAAATAAAACGAATCCATTCTTCAGTTTTCCCCTCGCTCGTTGATACTATAAACATCCATTCCCCGTTCTTGATCCTTGCGTCAAAGTCAGCTTTATTGGGGATCAACTGATACCCCCGACTGACAAAATATTTTTCAATCTCACCAAAATCTTTCACAGGAATATCTTCACCTGTATCAGGGTTGAAAAGCACCATCATTGTCTTTTCCCAGTCCACGTCTACATCGCGATCCAAAAACCACGCCGGATATTTACACCTCATATTAAACAAATTCTCACCCCGACGGCGCATGCGGTCCACCTCCTCCCGCCTGAGCTCCAGATCTATCTGGTGAGATATCGGTCCACGTCCTCTTCAGTCAACTGAGGAGGTTCTTCTTCATCCTCTGCAACCGCTTCTTTTTCATCCGGAACAGGCAGCGGTTGGGGAACAGGAGGCACTTTCTTCCGCGGTTGGGGAACAGGAGGCACTTTCTTCTCAGGAGGATTTTCCTCCGCCCAAACTGCCATTTTTTCCGCATCGTCAAGTACATGTTCTTCGCGGTCCAAGACTCGCGTTTCCTTCAGATAATTTGCCATCGCATCTTTTGGTTTTCCGCTGAATCGCGGCTTGGCTCTGGGAAAAACTTTGAGTTCATTCATCATTTCAGCTATCTCTTCCACTTTTTCCTGATTGTCCTCCGCCACTGCCGCCAAGCACGCATTATTCAGCTTCTTCAGTTCTTGATCGTAAACTGCCTGCGGCGACATTTTTTCCCCAGGAATCTCAACTGTGAATTTCTCCCCATCGAATTTTGTGGCAAATGAATCTCTCCCACTTCTGAGGGCATTGGGAATGGTTTTTGGGTCAATCTTCAATTCTCTCGATGCCGCGGCAATGGAAGAAAATTCTTGAGGTCCTCCAAGTTCTGAAATAACGCGGATTGCAGGAAGAGGTCTGGGGCAAGCAGGGATGGTTGAACCAGCAATCTGTGAAACTGCCACCTCTTTTCCATCCGGGGTTTCAACGACGCCAGTTGCGGAGTTTTTGAGAGCGCGATCGACAGCGGCACGAGGAACTCCAAGCGCATCAGCCATTTGATTTTTGGTTTCAAATTCTTTTCCCGCTGCGGCAAATTCCATTCGTCTCCGGACAAAAACCGGCATCCCCTTGAACGTGAAATGATTTTTGCCTTTCTTGAGTTGTCTATTCAAATATTGTCTGGAAAAGCCAAGTCGTTTTGCCATTGCAGCTTCTGATTTGGCTGGTTCTCCAACAATTCTTCCAAAAGAAACTAGCACCCACATTTTAAGGGGTGACAAAAAATGTCAACTTTTTTGAGAATTGATTTGGGAAAAAATCCGCTGAAAATGTGCGATCAAATCGAGGGAAAAAAATCCGGGGAAAATCAGGAGAAAAATCCGGGGAAAAATCCGGAGAAAAACCACGGCCAAATCCACTGAAAAAATCTGATTGAAAATCAGATTTTTCAATTTACGCCCAAATCAGGGAAAAGGTGCTAATTTTGAGATTGGCATTTTTTAGATTGACATTTTGCTCGTCAACTCCCGGAAAATTCTATTTTTTTTGAGATGTTGACATGATTTTTTAAATCGCTTGTAGGAGTGTCGCTATTGGGACATGTGGGTAGGGAGATTGACAAGGGGGTGACATCTTTTCGTCAACCTCCGGAAAGAATTCTGTGGCATTTGGGCAGAAATATTCAGGAAACGAATGTTAATGGTGGATGAACAATTATTTGTCCACTCCCAGAAAAATTCTGGAAAAATATATTTTTTTTGTTTTTGAAATAATTTAAAGAATGAATTCGTCCCCGGAAAAATCCGAAACCGACGATTTGAAAAAAAGCTGGAAAAGCTCACCCTCAATTTACCAATTTAATTTTCTGCGCAGCAGAAAATCCATTTTTACCCCAGGAAAAGACAAATGACAAATGGCCCCCAGAAAAATCTGAATTCTAATTTAACATCCAAGATGTTAAATCAAACTTCATCCTAGCTCCTCATTCCTGTCTTCGAACTCATCGAATGCCGAGGCAGCCTGCACCATTTCCTCCACCAAAACTTCGTCTACAATGCATGTGATCGCTTTCACATTTCCGCAGAAAAGATGTTTAATGGAAAAGACAACTTGCCCGCGGAGAGGCATGCCAGTGAGCCGCTTCGCCCTCAGAATGGGTTTTTTCTTCCCATCATCGCATAACTCCCAAAATCGACAAGAGAAATCCGATTTGGGAAGTTTGGAAGGATAAATCTTTGCATAAATCTTTTCCTGCTCGGATTTGTCGGTTTTCACGAGAACAAAATCTCCCTCCTGAAATCGGGCAAAAGACGGACCGATCTCTTTGATTGCCTGCTTCTTTTTCATCGCAGCAGAGTTGAGATGCTTTTCCAGATCTTTGAAAAATTGAACTTCGTCTTCTGGAAGAGTGATTCCCAGAGAAAACGATTCACCTTGATGAGCGAAAATCTTGAATTTGGTTTGGAGTTTCACTTGGAGCCGTTTGTCATTGTGAAGGCATGGGAGGAGACAGAAAGAGATTTTGCCAGAAGATTTTTTCACGGGGTTGTCGAGAGAGCAGTTGGGGATAGATATTTTCGCGGGATTCGTTTTCTTGGGTGAGATAAAAAAAATGAATTAAATCGCGAAAATCCATTTCTCCATGAACTTGCGATCCTCTTCCGTTCGGACTGGGAGAAAACCAGTTGCCATATCCACAGCTTTTTGAAAGTTTCTTTCCATTTCACACGCTTTTCCCCAGTCCGTTTCCTCTTTGATTTTTTCTGCCTCTTGCTGAGGAGTGGATTTATTTTCACTTGACATTTTCTCTCCAATGGAGAAAAAATTCAAACTTTTTCCATGAGATCCACCAAGTCTTTGTGATTTGCCCAAACTGAAGTGTGATTTCTGGTTAGTTTTGGCCTTGATTTCTTTTTGTCTTTTTGAATAAGTTTTTCATCCCTTTGATTTTTCCTCAATATATCAATGAAGAAATCAAATTCAGGAGATTTCCATGTGATGAAATGAGTGATTTCCTCCGAATCAAGGAAATGTTTTTTCTTCTTGAGGATTTGGTTGAAGAAAACTTGGCTTGAAATTCCAACCTTTTCTAGTTCATCATAATCAAAAATATCTTCTCCATCAACTTGGAGAAGGGGTTTATCTATCATTTCTTCCTGAATGAAAAAAACTTTTCCATCTTTCCTTTTGAATTTTTTGTTTTCTCTTTTGAGAACTCGCCAAATGTTGGAGATGGAGATGTTTGTTTCTTGACTGGCTTCCTTGAATGTGAAAAAAATCTGTTTTTCTTTTCCTTCTTCCTGAATCGAAAACTTCATTTTATTTGGGAAAATATTTTTTTGGTTTTACCAAATAAAATGAATTCACGAGAATTGAAAAATTGGGCTCGTGAAGAAGGAATTGTTGGATTCTCCCGAATGTCCAAAGCCGAATTGATGGAACTTTGGGAAGAATCGCAACCTGAAAGACCGAGAAAAAGAGGATATCCCAGCGCCCCAATGATTTTCAAAGCCCCGAAAACCCTCCTAGATTCAAGAAATAACAAAATTCCTGTTCCTATTTTGATTCCGGAAAGAAGAGATTTTCCTTCCAGAGCCATTCCCAGAGCGATTGAACAAAATGTGGAAACTGTTGTCGATTGGATGAATTGGTTGGAAAGTGTGGATGATGTTGATGTTCGGAGGAGATCCAATCCCGCGGTTGAAAGATTGAAGAAGCAGATTGCTGAATTGCGGAAGAAGAATTTGTTGTGGAAGAAAGAGAATCCGCTTTGAGAGGTTTTGCGAGATCATTTGGCATTCCCGGCAGACCAGATTTGTCTCCCAGAGAATTCTTGAAGACTGCGAGCCGGAAAGTCATTGATTTGCTTGACAAGAACAAAAGAACCAAAACAAAGATGATTCTTTCCTGTCGAATGAGTCGCACGGATTTGACAACTGGAGAAGTGAATGAGGAGGAAGCTGGCTTCCATTCGGAAATGGAAATGAATTTGGAAGGAACCGACCGGAAAGAGCTCTTCCATCGCATGGTTGAAAGAATTCTTGAAAACCTTGCGAATTTTCAAAGGACAGGATCGAATTGGAGATTTGAGGAAGTGACAGATCTGACAATTTTCTTCACCAAGCATCGACCATTGGGTGGAAGTTCTCACATTCCACTTCCTTCCACATTGAAGAACAAGAAAGCTGTGGTGAACTTGAAGAATGATGATGAAATGTGTTTCAAATGGTGCGCGACAAGAGCTTGTTTCCCAGTGAAGAAAAATGCAGAAAGAATTTCAAAGGAATTGAGAAAACACGCAGAAACATTGGATTGGAGTGGTTTGTCTTTTCCAACTCCCCTGAGTGATATTGGAAAATTCGAACGGAGAAATCCGGGATTGGCTGTGCATGTTTTTGGGTTTGAAGATGGATGGATTTTCCCCCTGAGAATTTCTGAAGAAAAAGGAAAAATGATTGACCTCCTGTGGTTGACGCAAGACGAGCAAACTCACTTCTGCTGGATCCGCAGTCTCAGTCGTCTTTTGTCGAATCAAGTGTCAAAACACAATGGTGCAGTTGTTTTCTGCAGGAGATGCTTGAACCACTTTCCCAATGAAGAAAGATTGGAGAAACATGCGGAATCTTGTTCCCAGTTTAAAGCTGAGAATTATTATGCCGGAAGAGGGAAGCACGGTGAAATTCAAAAACTGGCAGAGGAAAATGATTTTTCCCTTTGTCATCTATGCCGATTTTGAAGCGAGACAACTCCCCATTGCATCTGCAGGGCCAAATCCAATGGAAAGTTTCACGGAGAAATTTCAAAAACACATTCCCTGTTCTTTCGCTTTCCATCTCGTCTCACCTTTTGTGAAGCGAGATCCAGTTTTGTTTCGAGCAGAAAATGATTCCATGGATGTTGGGGAAAGATTCGTGGAAGATTTGGTGCAGTTTGTGAAAGGAATTCAGGAAGAAGTGAAATTCCCGAAGCGGATGAAATTTGGAGAGAAAGAGAGAAAGTTGTTTGATTCTGCAACTGCTTGTTGGATCTGTGAAAAAGAATTTGACTTGGGCCAAAGGAAAGTCAGGGATCACTGCCACTTTTCCGGAGAATTCCGAGGAGCAGCTCATGAGATTTGCAATCTGAATTTCAAGAAACCCAAATTCACCCCTGTGTTTTTCCACAACCTGACTGGCTATGACGCTCATCTTTTCGTGAAAAATTTGGGAAAAATTGAAGGAGATGTCACTTGCATCCCCAAAAACGAAGAAAATTATATCTCCTTCTCCAAAAAGATTCTGCTGGGAACAAGATTGAATGACAAAGGGAAAGTTGTGAAAATTTGGCATGAAATTCGATTTCTGGATTCAGCCCGATTCATGGCAGTCCCCTTGGGAAACTTGGTGGAGAATTTGACGGATAAAGACTTCCTGGAAACTCGGAAGGTCTTTGGTGAAAAATGGGAGTTGATGAAACGGAAAGGAGTCTTTCCCTATGAATGGCTGGATTCCACAGAAAAATTTCAGGAGAAACTGCCTGACAAGAAAGATTTCTTCTCCAAACTAAACGACGAGGGCATTTCCGATGAAGACTTTCAATTCGCTGAAAAAGTTTGGAAAGAAATGGAGATGAAAAACATGGGAGATTTTCACGATGCATATCTGAAATCAGATGTGACTTTGCTGACGGATGTTTTCCAAGAATTCAGAAAAGTTTGCCGGAAACATTATGGCGTCGATCCTGCTTGGTTTTACACTTCTCCCGGTCTGGCTTGGGATGCTGCTTTGAAGGAAAGCGGAGTTGAATTGGAGCTGTTGACTGACCCAGATATGTTGCTGTTCTTTGAAAGAGGAATTCGTGGAGGTGTTTCAACAATTATGCACAGGAGAGCCAGGGCCAACAACAAATTCATGGGTGATGATTCCAATCCTGAGAAACCTTCAACCTTCATTCCCTACTGGGATGCAAACTCCCTCTATGCTTGGGCAATGACAAATCCTCTCCCTGTGGGTGAGTTTGAGTGGATGAACGAAGAACAATTGCAAAACTGGGAAAATGAAAGCTGCGTGCTAGAAGTGGACGTGGCAATCCCAGATGAATTGCATGATTTTTTCAATGATTTGCCGCCTCTCCCAGAGAGAAAGATGATTGGAAAAGTGGAAAAGCTCATTCCCAACCTTGAGAACAAGGAAAAGATGGTTGTGCATCGGAAAATCTTGAAGCAAGCTCTGGATCTGGGTTGTCGTTTGACGAAGATTTGGAGGGGAGTGAAATTCAGGGAAGAAAGATGGTTAGCATCTTTCATTCAGAAGAACATTGCGTTGAGACAATCATCCCGAAACGCTTTCGAGAAAGATTTCTTCAAACTGATGAATAACGCTGTCTTCGGGAAAACAATGGAAAACATTCGAAACAGAATTAATTTTCATTTGGTGTCGTCGGAAATGAAACTGATGAAACTCTCTTCCCAGCCCAGCTTTGAGCATTTCACAATCTATGATGAAAATTTGATTGGAGTTCATATGCGGCGAACTAAGATGGTCTTCAACAAACCTGTTTTTGTGGGGCAAGCAATTTTAGACATTTCAAAGACTTTGATCTATGACTTCCACTATGAGTTCGTGAAGAAAAAATGGAAAAAGCGCAGTTGTGTTTCACTGACACTGACTCCCTGCTCTATGAGATTGAAACAGAAAATTTGTTTGCGGACATCGCAGGAGATGTTGATGCAAAATTTGACACTTCTGAATTTTCTGAAACGCATCCATGCGTTGTGGATGGAACTTTGGAGAGAAAAAACAAGAAAGAGTTGGGACTGATGAAAGATGAAGCTTGCGGTGGAATCATTGAAAAATTTGTGGGATTGAAACCAAAATCATATTCCATCAAGATGCATGGAGGTGGGGGAACGAAGAAATGCAAAGGAGTGAAAAAGAAAGTTGTGAAAAAGCGAATCTCCCATGAAGACTTTGTTGCCTGTCTGGAAAGTCAAAAACCGGCAATGCGGCAAATGGAATGCATCCGCAGTTTGAAGCATGAACTCTTTTCCCAAACTGTGAACAAGACTGCGTTGAGTGCAAATGATGACAAACGATTTGTGTGCGAAGATGGAGTGGCCACTCTCGCTTGGGGGCATTGGCGGTTGAGAGGGGAAAAAAGTTCTGCTACATTTTAGTAGAAGTGTATAGGGAATACTGGCTCACTTCTGTTTCACGCTGTTTGGAAGCGTTTCTCATTGCCCCTCCTTTCCCCAAATGATCAGAGAAAGTCCCACTTTTCACCAAAAAGTTTCCCGCTGGTGACAAACGGTTATCATGGCGCTCCCTTTTCCGACATGATCAGAGAAAGTGACAACTTGTTTCTCACCAACTCGAACGTGTTGGATCACACCCCCCTCAATTCAATTCAATGAGAAACGCTTCCAAACAGCGTGAAACAGAAGTGAGCCAGTATTCCCTATACACTTATACTAACACGATCTACCAGAACTAAGAACTTTAATACCTCTTTTTAACACTCACACACACGGCACGGTGGTCTAGTGGTTAGCGCGTCGGACTTTCAACCTGAAGGTCGGTGATTCGGTGCCTGGTCTTTGCCGTCGTGTTGTTTCCTTAGACAAGAAACTTTACTCCACACTGTCTCTCTCCACCCAGGTGTATAAATGGGTACTGGCGACAAAATGCTGGGGGTAACCCTGCGATGGACTAGCATCCCATCCAGGGGGGATAGCAATATTCCTAGTTGCTTCATGCCGGGTTAAGCTCCGGCCGTGTGGGCCATCGTGGCTCGTGTGCGACTTTACCTTTACCTTTAACACTCGGCTCTTGTGCTTCCATGCCTTCAAACCACTTGAACAAGTTTCAAAGGGGTTTACAAAAAAGTTATACAAACACTTAAGCACGTGAAAATGTCCAATATCGGCGCTTACCAACACAAAATTGCCCCGGTCTTGCCAAATTCAAAATGGCGACTGTTTGCAAATTTGAAAGTTTCCATGCGGTGGGTATGACAAGTTCATGACATCCTAATACCCTGGGGACATTAACAATAGGTCAGGGGGTGCTCCCCAAAAATTTTAGTGGTGGTATGCGACGACCTTCTTGAAATCCTAACCGGTTTAACCAACCATATCCTCGATGCCCTAATATAGCTTGTATAAAGAACTAATCCCCCGGACAAAAGTTCACAATTTGACAAAGTTAACAAAAAGCCTTTGTTAACAACTTTTGTCCCTTTTTTTGTACTGATTTCCAAATCTCGTTTATGCGTATGCGCATTAACGAGATAATATATATAGATCAACAACAGTATTACCCGACCGTCTGTTCACAAAAACAACTTTTCTTTGTCTAGAATAACTAGTATGACTACTTTCCGAATAAAATACAGTTTTTGTTTGTCAAAAATTGCCCAAGAAATTGATTTGGAAATCAAAATTGCAAAAATACACAAACATAAGCTTATTTGCAAAGGGCGACGCGAGGAAAGACAGAAAATCTAAGCCCCCGTCCACACGTATCCGGATATTTTTTAATCCGCAACTTTTTCGTTGCGGATTAGAAAATATTCGCGTCCACACGTAGCGTATTCGAATCGTATTTGTCCGTCCACACATTTCGGTATATACTTCATGGTGGTTTTAATTTATGCACGTCAAAGAATCCGGCACTTACTTAGGGCTAAAAACTCATTTTAAAATGGTTAGCTTTTATTTACTGTTATGGACATCACTACCCATAACAGTAAATAAAAGCTAACCATTTTAAAATGAGTTTTTAGGATCCCTATATGATAGGATCCCTATATGGTGTGTTACAATGAAGTATACCCACATCTCCGGATTCGCTCTACTTCCCAGGGCTCCTCGTTCATTGTTGTCAACAGAGCATGCGCAAAAGCCAAGTTCAAAGCCAAGTTCAACTTTAAGCACGTTATTAGACTTGAAATACGTCCAAATAGAAGTGAAGCGATAACATTTCAGTCGCCATGTTGAATATTCGCGCGGTTAAAGACTGGATCCGATACTGTTACGTCAGCGTATTAAAAAATATCCGGATTCGACCGTCCACACGATGCCGTACTCGTAGCGTATTCAAAAATTTCCCTGTGGAGAGCGGATTCAAAAAGTTGCGGATTCGTCAGCCGAATTCGCCGGATACGTGTGGACGGAAGGCCAATCCGCAACAAAAAAGTTGCGAATTCAAAGATATCCGGATACGTGTGGACGGGGCCTAAGTCTTGTTTTGTTTACATAAAATCGCTTTTTAATCTATGCAATGAATGAACAAAGACATAAAAACGGACAACACAATTTACTATCGAAAAATTTTATTCAAATCTCCATTAATTTGTTTAAAAGCAAAACACGTACCATTTATAGCGCATCAAGGCAGAGCTGTCCTCAATAAAATTCAAGATAACAACACGATTTAATTTGAACACGTTTCATAAACATGTCTCCAAAACTTAAGAGAACACAAAGGAAAAGTCAATCAAAAATTGATATTAACATAAATTACTATCGAAAAATGTGATTTATTTTACCTTTAAAGTACTGGAATGCTTGGAAATTCCTTAAAACTTCTTTGGTTTTGAAATCCGTAATAAAAACAAGGCATCTCCCCGCATTGCTCCTCCATTAAAGCGGCTTCTGAGTATCCCTTAATTAGTATCCCTGTCTTGAGTAGCAAACCGCGAAAAACTGCAGGGAAATAACGACTTTAATTCTCCGCTAAACACAACAATCCAACTAAAGTCTTTACCAAGCTCACGGCTGTGTGGCCGCGCGAAAAACAAAGCCTCGGTACTCCTCGGTTTACTTTTAAAATTGCTAAGATCCCGGATGTAATTCCAAAGCGGGCGGGCACACACGCGCCCACGAAACATTCCGCTAGCCATGACCATGAAAAATGACGGGCATTGGTTCTATGAGTATGGGGCTGCGCAGCCGGGCCTTCGGCCCGGCGAGTGCTCCGCTAAAAAGGAAGTGCACAATCAGAAAGGTGGATTTCTACCAGCTCTAGCTGCTTTGATTGCTCCTCTTGCTGTTGATTTATTGGGCAAAGTTTTAAAATGAAACATGTCCAAACGATGCTGATGGTGCCCGAACAATCATTGCAAAGTATGGAAACGGAACATCGATTGACTACTCCCGCTCAGCTTCATACTCTGACGCGCTTAGATCAAGATATGAAACAAATCATGGATTCGTCTTTACCACAAGATCAAAAAGTCATGTTAACAGATGAAGAATGAAAAACCCACAGTGGTACTTCCTACACCAGAACCATCGCCTCCACCAACCACTTTGCCTATATCTGAAGCAAAAACGACCAAACAGTTAGAAAACTGCCTGTCACACTTGTGTCTACTAAAGGATCCAAACTCCCCAGAAGAATAGAATCACCGTCTTCCGTTTTGCCTGACGAATCAGCACTTTCTTTGCTTTTGGAAACGCCACCTGATTCCATGCGCAAAACTGTGAAAAAACGCAAGGCACGAACACCTGTGGTGGCCAGGTTACGACGCAACAAGCAATGGGAACCTTACTAAACAGGATGAACAGTTTTTCAACAGTTTTTCAAGCTGAATTAAAATATAAGGAACAGACGCTGTGTTGTTAGAACATTTTTAATTGGATTGGCGTTACATCATGACTCCTATCGTTAAGCACCACGTTCTAGAAGTGAATGATGAAAAAACAAAGGAAGCTAATTGGACATGTCTGGCTTTCATAGTGTATGACGACATACAGAACTTACAGAAGAGAGACCCTAGTTCAGTACAAGATAATAAAAAGCTGACGACATGTTTGAATCGCGCGTTTACAGTTTTAGAAAACTATCGTACAAAGGCATACTGGGTATGGCACGCTTTATTGGACATTCTGGATTTACTGGCACCTTATGAACAAGACTGGATTAATAATCCACAGCAAGAAAGAGAACGCATTGAAAGCGCCATTCTGCAACCCGATCAGTTTTGTAAAACCTGTTGGTACTGGTTAGACATATTAATAAATGGCATTAATGAAGTTGACCGGTCCTAACCAGTTTGTACTTGTTAAACTAGTAAAACCGGTTTATTGATTGGTCAAAAAACTGTTTTTTAAAAAACTGTATAAAGTTTCTGCGTCAGTGTTCATCACACATCAGTTTCAAGATGAGTTACTCAAAGTGTGGACTCTGCCAACAAGACCTTGAGGTAATCAAACCCGCTTCTGGGATATCTTATCTTCGCTGTTTGAATTGTTGAGAGTGCCCCTTCTTCTGCCGTGAAGACAATGTCTATGACTATCAACAATGTATCAATGACTATGTGATACCTGCATATGAAGTTTGTGAAGGTGGAAAACAGCTCTGTTGCACATGGAAGTGTCAACCAGTAGGTGTAAAGAGCTAATTCTGGGACATTCTAATTTTCTCCTGAATTTCACAGAAATAATTTGTGTGGATTATAACAAATGAAAAATAATTTGTCACCTGCCCAAATCGACAGAATCCTTTCAATTCTGATGAGTTTGAGCAGATTTGAAGAAGCTAGGAGTTGTGTGACAAATGACGAAAATTGATAAATTTTTAGAATTTGTTGACTTTGTGACAATTCTGTGAAATTCAGGAGAAAATTAGAATGTCCCAGAATTAGCTCTTTACACCTACTTGAGCACAAAACAAAATCTTGAAATTGGCTAATTTCAAGAATTTTCCGCTGAATTTTCACAGAGGAAAATTCTTTTCAAATCTCAAAATCTTTTCCCCAGGCAAAAAATGTCTGGTTCCGAAGAAGAAGCTGATTTTGATTTCTCTCCTGAAATTATTCGAGAAACCATTACAACATCTCATTCTCACAAAAATCCCAGGCTGGAACATTTCAAAGAAATCATTCGGCAAAATCAGGGGAAAAATGAAATTCCACTCAAAGATCTTGAATTTTATCAAAAAGAAATTCTCTCCCAAATTCCCCGTGACGAAATCACAAGAAAAAAAGTCAGGGATTTCGTCAAAGCTTCCAAATGGAAAAAAGTCCATGGCAACGATCATGCAATTTTCAATCATATAACAGGCCACGACGGGAATGAATACGAGCACCTGGAAAAATTCCTCATCGACGATTTTAAATATTTCTCACTGGCATATAATGACCTTCATCTCAGCAGAAAAAAGTTTCTCAATTGCCATCAAGTTCTTTTCGCCCTGTTGAAGAAGAACGGTTTCAACCCCAATGAAGATGATTTCAAGCTTCTTATTCTCCCATCAAGACGGGAGGAACAAGAAAAAATAATCCAAACCATCTTCAAAAAATGTCATTGGAAATAAAATGGATCTTGAAAACGAAGCCAGTGACCATGAGGAGTGCTCCACTTGCTCAGAGGAAGAAACAAGAAGCGACGATGAAATCGCTTCGCCTTCAGACGAGGAATTCATTGTCTCTGATTCGGAGATGGAGGAAGCAGAAGAAGAGGAGTCTATAGAAGATCAACTCCAACTCCTTTTTGAATCTTTTGTCAATCTCCAGGAGGAACAGAAGATTCTCAAAAAGGAACTGCAAAAGCAAGGTCGTCATCTCCTCCGTGAAGTTTGTCAGGAATTGAAAGAAAGCGGATGTTTTGAACTCATGGATATCGGGGAAAAAATTTTGAAAAACTATTCCGGAAAATGAATTTTGAAAAACTCTTCCGGAAAACGAATTTTGAAAATGAATTTTGAATATAAATGTTTTACATTCATATTCTGCAGATTAATTTAGCTTTTCCACATCACTCAGCGGAATCCAAGAATTGAATTTATCGGAATAGCCTTTCCATTTTACCAAGGCTTTCTTTTTCTTGTGATCGCGGCGAATAACTTTTTCAATGCGGAAAACATCCTGTGTAGTAGGCGACAATTCTGCTTCATAAAACGACCCGGTGATTTTTTCTCCCAGCAGATCAATTAATTTATACGTTACAGGATTTGTGTTCAATATTTCATCAATCACAAATATCTCCTCTGTCCAGTTCGGGGTGAAACCTTTGTCAAATATCTTTCGCTTATATTTTGAAATTCTAACCCTGTCGCCAACCTTGAATTTTGCTGGGTTGTGTTTAGCATAAATCATGTCGCCGAAAAGATTAGCGAAAACCTTTTTCTCATTTTCCTGTTTGCTCGCCTCTGCGGGAGTCATTCGAATGCTCGAATGAAAACGGTGGTTATATTCATTCACTAATTTGTCTAGTTTATCCCAATATATTGTATTATTGTTAGCAGAAAACATCTGGAAGAGTTTCTCCTTCATGGTCCGATTCCAACGTTCAACCACAGACGATTTCTCTTCATTTTCCGTGACATACAATTTTACCCCATTCTTATCAAGCAGATTTTTCATTGTTCCGTTGAAAAATTCAGATCCTTTATCAGTCCAAAGCATCTTCGGTTTTCTCTCCCTGAATATGTCTCGGAAAGCATCAGCCACTGTTTGACCTCGCTTGTCTTTCAGGGGACGAATCCAACCGAATTTTGAGAAAACATCGATCACCATCAGGAGATATCTGATCCCTTTATTCCACCTCGAAAATTTCCCCATCTCGACCAGATCAGCCGCCCAGATGTTGTCAATCCCATATGACAAAACTCTTCGTTTTGGAAAGCGCCGCCTGATTGGCCGGTGTAATTCGTTTGCCAGATTTTGAGTCCACTCGCCTTTATTCAAAATCTTTTCCCGTTTTTTGGAGCGCCGAGGCCAAGTTTCTGTTTTGCTTGAATTGTGTTTCGCGCCAAAGCATGACCCCACTGTCTTTCTTTCCAGGGAATGGCATCCAAAGCGGCAACCATTTTCCTGTCGGCTTTGTTCTTGCATTGACGCGGATTTGATTGTTTTGCGCAGACTGAATAATCCACATCGTGTTGCATAGCAACTGCGTCTGTTTTTCCTGTGGGCTGCTGCATAATTTCGAGAATTTTTCCATTTTCATCGAATCTGACTTGCTTATCTAATGGGTTATAAGGGCCGGTATAATTATGCCCTGGGAGGGTGAAACCTTTCTTTGGTCTTGGCATCTTCCCAATCAGGGAATGAACATCCAACCCGCTGCCATCCAAATCTGCTCGATCTGTCTTATATTTTCTGTTTGGTCGGATCGCCGTACTCAGTTGATTGAGCATATCGGAAGAGGTTTTGGCAAGAAATGGTTTCATCTTGTCCAGGGCAAAATCCAATGCTTTTTTCTGAGTGTTTTTGTTTCGCAATAATTCACTGGCTCCATAACGACCCATTTCAACTGTTTTTTTCCCGAGCCAGGGAAGAGCATGCGCGACGCCAGTCAGCGCAAGTTCACCAAAGCCCTCACCTTGTGAGGGCCGACTCAGTTTCCCGATTTCACAAATCTTGTTTTCTTGATTCCGCAGGAAGCGCAATGGGAAAACCACATTTTTCTTCCATTTTTTGCAGTCATATATCCCGATGGTTTCACGCATTCAGTTTGTTTTTCTCCTTCACGCAATATGATTTCATTTTCAATCGAAATATTCTTTTATGAATTTCTCATTTTGCGCTGTATTAGTTAGACTGAGCGGTTTGAGAATATCATAGAAGTCTTTCCCCTGCGACCACTGATGGAGGAAAAACAGGCAATAATACCCGCAAAGAACGCTGTTGATGTTTTGATACTGACTGCTGTTCCAAATCACCGGTTTGGAACTTTTGAATTCCTGGGGGAATCCCATCCCAAAAGAGTCAAAATACCATGTGAATTTCCCAGAGGGAGCGAAGCGACCAGGAGCGCAGCACACCCAGTGAGTTCCGGCATTTTCAAGCGAATCAAGATTGATGATGCAGGGGCTGTGTTCTCGGGGCCTCACTTCATCCCTGGCGAAAATCCCTTTGAAATTGGGAATTTTCAGAAAATCAATCCACTTCATGAGATCAAGGTTGCTCAGGGGTTTGTTCACGAATTTCGGTTTCGCTGCGCTCACAAAATCGCCCCGAGAATTGGGATGTTGTTGAATGGACTTTTCGATCCCAGCAGAAGTCCCGCTCCTTTTTTTGATTTTTTTCCCATCCCAATTTTTCGTTCCCAGGTTCCGATGAATGGGGGAGGTGGTTCCCAAGGGGCTCCCAATCTCGGCGCGCCTTTTCCTTTTGGGCGTCCAACTCTTGGGGCGCCTTTTCCTTTTGGACGTCCAAGTCTTGGAGCGCCTTTCCCAAACAAATTTTTCACCATGTCCAGCGCCAGCGGGATTCCAATGGAAGCCAGAATTGTTCCCAATGCTCCACCAGCTTGTTTTGCTGATGGTTTCATCGTCAGTTGTCCTCCTGATTTCAGGGCAGTCAAAATATCCTGTTTCTGCTTATTTGTCAACAGATGTTTATTGTCAATCAGTTTTTGAATTTTATCTTGGGGAATGAGAAATCCGCCCGTTTGCCCGCCTCCTTTCAGTCGCGGTCGCTTCGCTCCCTTCCCGCTTATCTTTTTCACGACTTGACTTGCTCCTTCACTCGCCAAACCAGCCAATGCTGACAATCCAAGTGTCTTTGCCAGGGTGGGTGCCAGGGAACGAGCCAGGGGAACAATAGCAGAAAAAAGACTTCCGCCCTGTCGCATCACTTTTCGGATTTGCGTTTTCGTTATTTTGATTTCCACTCCTTTTCCCAAAGCCGCAGCTTTTTTGATTCGTTTTATTTGATTGGTTGTCAGCATCAGTTCATCATTTCCGCTTGTTTGTCTGCTGTCCAATCTCAGGGTGATAGCGCAGTTTGTTTTGAATGCTTTTCCCAGTTTGTTTTTTTGTCCTCCAGACAGATTTACTTTATATGGGTGATATGTTGTCATTTTAAATGCAACATATGTTTTTCGCTTCGCTCAGCTCGCTGCGCTCGCTCAATCCCTACACGATAACCGGCTCATTTCCAATCTTATCAATTTTCACTTCTTGTTCATAAAGAACTATCGCATGTACATTGAAGTTTGCCGCTGCATCTGCGTTCAATCGATACCTGAATATCAGTTGCTTGGGATCTCTTGTTGGTTTTTCCGTTTGATAAGTCAGATCGAAATAAATTAGCGGATAAATAGTCTTATAATTGTGTAAATTCAATTGTGTTCCAGTATTATAATCATTTTTCCTCATTGCATAAGCCATAACATCCTGGAAAATCCTCACTTTGCTTTCGCTGTCATACTCTGTTTCCGGGTAAAACACACCGTTCCCATATTCCAATCGACAGTTCGACAGCGAAGCGTTGTTATTGTCCGCATTCAGCTTGAAAGTGTCCATTAAATAAGGGCTATCTTCTTCTTTAGCGTCATCATTGGTTCTTTTAAGATAAACAAAAATATGCTTAACATTGTCAATACTTGCGGATATCTGGAAGAATCCCGATGACTGTGTAGGAGATGATTGCTGATACATCTCCCTCAGATATTTCCATTGCGTTTCTTTCAGGAATGAACTGACAAATTTGTCATAAAGAGAATCTTTCGGTGTTAATCTGGGGACCCAAAGCAAAAACCTATTCACAACAACTCTTCCAGCATCAGTGCCATTAGCCATATGAATTAATTCATTATCCTGTTGAAGCTTAATCTCAAATTGCAGCTGCATGGGCACAAGCATCTTATCCTCCAACTCTTCGAAAAAGGAAAAGCGATTCTGGGGAATGATCGTGTTAATGTTCTTTGCACCGCCGTTTCCATCGTTTTGCACTGCTTGAGTTTGCACCCGCCGAGCTTCAAATCCAAGATTCGTATTAGCGGTTGTTGCATCAGTATCCAAATACCAGAAACTGTTCTTGGCGACTGATCTGCTGAAGTCGTCAGAGTATTCTAACAAATTTTTAATGAAAGTAACGTTATGCAGATTATCAGTCTCATAAACAATCTTTCCAGCAGAACTAATCTTCAGGTGATTAATCAGGGAATGAGCGCCATTGATCACTGTGATTCTGTCAGCTGCGGCATACCCAGCGCCATCTGCTACTTTCTGGAGTTGAAATTGCACCTCGAAATAAGCATTATACCAATCATAGAATGCTGATCTGTCATTTATTGTGAATTTATAACCATGCTTTGTTTGAGGTTGTCCATTAGCTGGAGCTCTGATTACATCATCCAGCTGGAAGCGTACTAATTCATTTCTTTGAAGATATTCACTCGATCGAAAAGCCATTTTAAATCATTTTTTTCTTTTTCGAATCCTTGCCCCGAGATCAACCTGTTCAATATAGCATCGGAACTTTCTCCCTGCGGTCGCGTTCCGGAGGTTGACGCAGGGGGTGATTGTGGTTGAGCTGAGCGAAGCGAAGCGAGCGAAGCGAGAGCTGGTGACTTTGTTTTGCCTGGTGGTTTCCCTTTTCTCATATTTCCCAGTTTTTTCATGATCAAATCACCAGATTTTTCAACTGCTTTTTTACCGAGTTTATCCCCAGCGTGAGAAATTCCTGATTCCAATGCTTTTTTCGCAATGGGTTTCGCGAATTTATTGAAGACGACTGATGCGACCTTCCTCATTGGTTTGAAAATATTGTCCACAATCAAACCTGTTCCTTTGTGCCGGAAGGCAAACCGTCCCAGCTGGGGGTGATAATAACGAGAGAATTCATAAGGTTTCATTTTATTTGCTTTTTCAAGATAAGCGAGAACGCCGTATCAGCCCCATTCAAATCAACAATCCGCCTTTTGCCATCAGTGATATAGATTCGAATGGAGCTTATTGTGTTTTTATTTACAGGGCTGAATGTGGTTCTCATGGGTTCAAGGGTGAAACTATATGATGGCCTCAGCACAGATGTTGAAAAGGAGAAGATGATATCGCTCTCTTCTCCATCCACAAGCGAATCACTTGTGAGATCGCAATGAACGTTCAACAAATCAGTATCTTGGCTGAGGTTTGGAACTCTGGGGCCAATGTTGACTTTGTCTTTCAGAATCTTTTTATCAAAACCAACGAGATCGCCGAAGTTGGATTGGGTCAAATCAAGCTGATAATTTTCTGCCAGTGTGATTGTCGTTCTGAAGGTTGTGGGAGAGAAAGCAAGATTGATTGGGAATTTTTCATTCTTTTCCGGGGTGGATCCTGCGAGTGGACCTGTTGCTTTTCGAATAAAATCATTCATCCCCTCATATTCCCAAACCCCAGCTGGGAAGGTGATATCGGAAAATGTTTTCCCGCCGTCAGAGCTGAATCTGATCAGTTGATTCTGGCGGCCAGCATTGATGTTATACCACGTAAAACTCATATTGATGACTCGATTCAACCCAACAACATATTGGGAATTTGGATCCAAAGCAATGGGTCGATTGAATTTTGTTGTGAAATTTTCTGGTTTGTTTCCCCCAGTCTTGACGGAAAAGGAGGACAGGACAATTTCTCTTTCGATTTCCATTTTAGAGTTTGAAATATTTTTTGAAGAGCTTCTCATGCTGGGAACGATTGATGACTCCCTCTTTCAGGAGAAGATCGAGAATGCCAACTCCAGTGTTTCTGATTCCCTGATTCGTATTCCCAGCAAGAATGGAGCCAACGATGACTTCAAGTTTCTGGAGGAGATCTGCGGGGTTGGAGAAAAAACGGATGGCGCCGCCTTTTTTTCTTTTTTTCAACCCCGAACCCATCTGTGTTGCTCTCGTTTTATAATGCTTTATGTATTCATTCAGAGCTTTGAATGAACGATCTATCCTTTGATGTTGCCAATTCTTTTGCTCTTCCGTTATTTCCCCTTTCTGCCATTTTTTGGTGAAAGATGATTTATACCTTTCAATTGATTTCTTCTGAAGTTTGCAATGGCCACAAGATCATTGAGATATTTGATTTTCTTCGCTGATGAAACATTTTCCCTGAGAGTTTTCTCCGCATTATGGTAATCCGTGAGGTCTAAGTCTCTCAATATTTTATTGGCTTCATCTTCATCTTCCTTTTCCTCTTCCTCTTCATCACCCGGTTCCAAAGCATAATCGGGAGAGTCGTCTTCTTCATATTCAGGTGGATCTTCCCCTACCTCTTGCACAACTTCTTCATATATTGGAGGAGCTGCTGGAATTTGCTTCTTTGTTTGGGATGGAACGGCCTCATCAAACAAGCCTTCGACATCCATATCTTCAAATGGGTCGACTTCGGGGAGATAATCAATCTCCGCTGGTTTGGCTTTTTTTTTTTCCCGGGGAAGTGGCTGAAGCGACCCCAAATTCGACGCAATCACCTCATCCAGTTTCGATGTGATGGGTTTGAATGTTTTTTCAAGTCCGATTTGACTTGTCTCTTCACCCAACTTTTTCTGGGTTATTGCATTGTGAACAAAGTTGATTTTTTTCCCCAAAGCAGATTTGCTTTTGGCCATTTCTTGCCATTTCAAAAGACTCATTTTAGATCCCAGAAACATGAATTCAGGATGAAGAACAAGATGTAGAACGTCATGTTCATTAATAAAATGAAGATTCCAAATTATGATTGTCAGGATCCAATCACAAATTTCAAACAACTTCACCCGTTCATGCCGGATCGAACTTTCAGAATGTTGATCTGTGGCCCTTCAGGATCGGGGAAAACAAATGTTCTCCTGGATATGATTTTCCGCCTGCTCTTCTACGATAAAATTTTCCTCTATGCGAAAAATCTTGACCAAACCAAATATCAGCATCTGCTGAAAACGTTTCGTCCAATCAGCAAAGAAGCTGGGTATGATGTTGTGGAAGCATCCCCGGATGAAATCATCCCAGTTTCTGAATTGACAGGGGAGAATCAAAAACTGGTTGTTTTCGATGATTTTGTTTCCGAAAAGAACCAAAAACCATTGATAGATTATTTCATTCAGAGGAGGCACAAGAATTGCTCTGTGATTTATCTTTCGCAAAGTTATTTCAGAACACCAAAAGATATCCGCGTGAATTGTTCGCATTTTTGCATTTTTGAATTCCCAAGCAACAAAGAAATTGCTGAGTTATGCCGGGATAATAATGTCAGCAAAGAAGATTATCGGAAAGCAACGGCGCAGCCCTTCTCTTTCCTGTATGTGGATAAACCGAGGAAATTCATTGCCAAAAATTTTGATGAAAGCATTTAAAATGAGTTATTCAAATGGATTGCTTTCTGAAACAACTCGCTTCGCGGGAGGAAAAGGACGAGATGGAAAAGATGGATTGCCGGGTGTTGGTTTCAAGCTGACGCCTTCAGGAGACTTCGACCTTCAAAACAAAAAAATTACCAATGTCGCTGAAGGAACGGGGAATGACAATGCAATCACAAAGCACCAAGTTGACACGCTTGCGGCGCAATTGCGGGCAGATTCTCTCCAGGTGGATGGGTCTTCCCATATGACTGGGGATCTGGATCTCAGGGGACAAAAACTCATCAACCCCGGCGGAATTGAAATGAATCGCAAATTGATCGTCAATCTGGACACTGATGAAGACAACGATTTGTCAGCGGTGAATATGATCACTCTGAAAAAATTCCACCCTGCTGCTCCGGCTCCCACTCATGAAGTCACGAAAGACTTGGATTTGAAGCACACTTTCAACGTGATCAACGCAAAACGGAATTCTCGCAGCTTTTATGCAACGCATTATGACACGTTGATGCCGCGTGAAGACATCAGGGAATCATTTGTGTCGAAATACGAAGATTCTCCCCTGGAAGTGGATTTCAACATGAACCACCACAACATTTTTAACCTGAATGACCCGACAATGGATGCTCAAGCTGCAACGAAGGGATATGTAGACACAAAATCACTCCCCCTGACTGGCGGTTCGATGAGTGGGGGAATTGTCATGAATTCAAACGCAATCTCAGGTCTGCCGACACCTGCCTCAAGCACTTACGCAGCGACAAAGGGATATGTAGACACAAAATCACTCCTCCTGACTGGTGGGACAATGACTGGGGAAATTGATATGGCGGGGGAGAAAATCACAGGTCTGCCAAAATCAACTCAGGATTCTGATGCCGTGAGAAAGGAAGAACTCGATGCTGTCGCCAGTCAAATCCACAAATCAGCAATAACTTCATCTGGCGCAAAAAATGTTTTTCACTATCTCATGGATAATGTGAACGAATCAAGTTCTGAGTCAAATGTGGAAGTGAATGGCATTTCAGATTTCTCCGGATCTCCCCACGAATTCAACAAAAAAGCATATGTCTTCAAAGTCACCAAATCTGCAGGGAATAAATTTGTGGCCAGACTCGGGTTCAACTTTTATCAACTTCCTGAGGGAGAGTATACGTTTTGTTTGGAATTTTTCCCAAATAAGATGACTGGTGCAAGCGTGAATTGCGTTTCCTCCTCAATCACCGTCAACCGACAAGCTTCGAAAACGTTCACAGGCATCGCACCAGTTCAATCCATGATTCGATCCATAGTGCACGTCCACAAATACCGAATTTCTCCCCCTGAGTATCTGATGGTTGACATGCATTGGACAGGGGATGAATCAGATCCAGCGAAACAAAATGCGCATTTGATTGTGTATGGAGTCGCGGGAAATGTTTCTGATGTGCAATCTGGAATTTTCGATTCGCCCTTCGCCTTTGAAAATCAGCAGATGGTGATGCAAGCAAATTTGAATATGAATGGACATTCTCTGTTAAATGCTCAAATTAAGCAGAGAAATTTCATTCTTGCCAGATATGCCTTAGACAAAAACCAAAATTGTCTTTTCTTCGCTGACGATAACGTTGGCATCAATGAATGTCAGCAAATATTTGGGGTGGAATTGAAAATCATCCAAGTTTGTTTTTATGTTCAACAGCAGGGTGGAGGAGTTATTGACAAGACCAAGACTCAACTAAGCCTCTATACGCATAAAAATCACCAACAAATATTTCATAGCAGAGTGAATCCAACGCAATTGCCGCATGCTTTGGGATTGCTGTTCACTTTCAATGCGGTTGTTCCAAATGATCGAGGTTTCAGCTTTGCACTTGTGCAGGGAAGAAACTCGAAAAACATTCTCAAGGCAAAAGCTGTGATTTTGGTGGAATTCTGATTTCTTCCTGAAAAATGGAGCGAGCGAAGCGAGTCGAGCGACCGGAGGGAGCGGAGGAGAAAATAAAACGAACTCGATCAAAACGCGCGAAATCCATTTTCGCCTTCAACCACATCAACTCCGCAGTCGGGGAAGAAGAACTGAAAGAAATTAAAGGCCTTTACCGATTCTATCACAAAAGATTCTGGTGCCTGAAACAGGCGCATAAAAGATTCAAGAAAATGAATCTGCTCTTGAATCTTGCTTCTTCCGGTTTAGTTGCAGCTGGGACAATTGTTGGGGCAGCAACCATGAATCCAATCGTGCTGGGAGTGGTTTCGGGAGCAGGATTGATTTTGAAAACAGCGAATGAAATGAAGAATCTGAAATCAAAAATTGAAATGGCCAAGTTCGCGTTCACGACTTATGAGAAAACTTTGAGCAACTTGAGATTCGCCCTCAGGGGAGGAAATTTTGAAAGAGAATCGTTTCTCCCTGCGATGGAGGCGATAGATTCAATCGTGATTGATTTGGGGTTGAACTTTGAAAAATTTGAAGCTGAATGGGAGAAAAATATTCGAAGGCTGAGTTTTCATTTCTGGGAAATGAAAATCACTTTTTAACTAAAATCAAACGAAACCAGGGGTCAATTGTGTTCAAATCGATTTTTACTGGGAACCTCCAGATCCCTTCTTTGAAATACTTCTGACAATCACTTTCATCGGGGGGAATCAAATGTCGTTTCTTAAAATAGTCTTCAAAAATCTGATAGGTTGACGCGAGGTCATAATTAAAGGTGTCGGGGTTGAAAATCACCATCAGCGTTTTTTGTTTTTCCATGTCAGGCTTCTCAGCCAAACTCCATTCCGGAAAGCGATTTTCCATCAGCATACGCAAATTAACTGACCATTTTTGCGGTATCCCCTCCAACGCCTTCTTACCCACCACATTTTCTGCAAGGTTGGGGATAAATTCTATCTTTCGCTGTTGAGGATCACTTTCCGCCTTTTTGGACTGGAAATATGCTTTTTCAACTTGGAATTTTGTTCCATCGCTTCTCCGGGTGAAAGAATTTCGCCCGCTTTTCAGTGCCTCATGGATTGTTCTCGCATCGATCCCCAAATCAAATGTCGCCGCTGAAACGCTGGGATAAATTTTTGACGAACTGGCGGAAACGATTTTAACGGGAATCGTATGCGGTTTCTGGGAGACGGTTGGGATTTCTCCAGTCGCTTCAGGAAGAGAACCGATCGGTTCCTTATCAAAAAATCGCTGGATGAAATAATCTTTTTTATCTTTCCTGATTTTCCAACTCTTGAGCCAGCCACTTCTCCGGAGAGCCATATAAACCGCTTGTCTCGTGACGCCAAGCCATTTGGCCATTTCCGTTTCTGTTTCAAATTTCTCCAGGGGAGGACCATCGGGAGATTCGTGAACTGAAAAACGAGTGACTTTTTGATCGACAACAATCACTTCCCTCCCGCGAAACTGAAATCGGTTTCTTTCTTCATTCACTGCTTTGTTCAAAGTTTTGGGGGAAAATCCCATGAATTTCGCTAACTTCGCCTGGGATGAAAATCTCTCGCTGAGCCTTTCTTTGGAAACTGCATCTATCAAAACCCACATTTTAGATAGGTGAAAAAAAATAAAATAAATTTCAGAATATTCTGGGGAAAAATTTCAGAATTCTGGGGAAAAATTTCAGAATATTCTGGGGAAAAATTTCCAATTCATTTTCTGCGCCTGATTTTGCAAAACTCGGGAGTGATTTTGCCTCCTTTCTGGGGTGTTTTCTTTTGCCTCCTTTCTGGGGTGAGCTGGATTTCCCGGGGGCGATTTTTATTTATTTTTTTTTTCCTGGAGAAATTTTTGTTTTCAGCATAATGATTTGGAATACCCCCCCGAATAGAGATCTGGAAAAAAAAATACCCCCCAGAATAGAGAGATGGAAAAAAACACTCTGCTGAAATGACCAGGAAAAAATAAAACCCATAAGGGTAAAAAAATGACAACAAAAGAAATTAAAAAAAAAAATGAAAAAATCAAAGGATAAAATAATTCAGCCCCGGGTTTTTGGCAGCCTGGCAAATCGCTCCTTGGGGTGGGTCTAGGCATTTTCCCCTGAGTTTAGCAGAAAAACGGTTCTCATCTGTTAAATTCACCCCATTTAGGAGACAAAAAAACCACGCAAGGAGACATTTTTTCCCCAGAAACGAGATATTTTGCAAGAACTTGGATTTTCTCCAGAGTTGGAAAAAATATTCCGCTGAAATCTGGAGGAAAACAAATTCATTTTTTCCCCCGGAAATCAAATCCCGCAGGTCGGGAGAAATCAAAAACTCAGGAAAAAAATCCTGCCCTGAATTCACTTTTTTTCCAGAATCAAATTCTGGAAAAAAGATTTTTCTCCCTGAGTTCAGCGAAACAAACTCAGTCATCCTCATTCTTGTCCTCAAACTCATCGAATTCCGAGGCAGCTTCCACCTTTTCCTCCACCAAAACTTCATCCACAATGCAAGTTATGGCTTTCAGATTTCCGCAGAAAAGATGCTTAATTGAAAAGACAACTTGCCCCCGGAGAGGAACGCCCAGAAGTTCTTTTTGCCTTAGGATTGGCTTTTTCTTCCCGTCGTCGCACAATTCCCAAAATCGACACGAGAAATCCGTGTGCGAAAGTCTGGAGGGATAAATCTTTGCGAAGATCTTTTCCTTCCCAGATTTATCAGTTTTCACGAGAGTGAAATCTCCCTCCTGAAATCGGGCAAAAATCGGACCGAGTTCTTTGACTGCCGCCTTCTTTTTCATCGCAGCAGAGTTGAGATGTTTTTCCAGATCTTTGAAGAATTTCAGGTTTTCATCTGGAAGAGAAATTCCCAGAGAAAACGAGTCACCCATATGCTCGAAAATCTTGAACTTGGTTTTGAGTTTCAGTTTGAGCCATTTTCCGTCGTTGAGGCACGGGAGAAGACAGAAAGAAATTTTTCCAGAAGATCTTTTCACGGGGTCGTCGAGAGAGATTGCAGGGATAGATATTTTCGCGGGGTTCATTTTCTTGCCTGAGACAAAAAAATAATTTTTTCACAACTCACATTCACATACACGTGATCGCTGGAGAAAACCCACAAATTTTGGCCAACCCAACAACACTCGCCTCACCATCTCGCGATCTACTTTCATTTCCAGTTCAACTGGGAGAGAACTCATGATCTCATCTATAGATTTTTCCAAATTTTCTTCCTTTTCCTTTTCCTGTTCCTGTTCCTGTTCCTTTACCTGTTCCTGTTCCTCCTGAGGAGGCAATTTCTTTTCCCCTGACATTTTTTCTCCGGAAGAGAAAAAATTTTCTTGCTTGAGACATTTTTCACAACTCACATTCACAATCGCATTGTCGTTCTCGCTTGAGCAAATCCAAATAACTTTCCATACCCTGAAGGGCTTGCCTCACAACCTTGCGATCTGCTTCCGTTTCGATTGGGAGAAAACTCATGAGCACATGCATAGCTTTTTCATAATTTTCTTTCCTTTCCTTTTCCTTTTCCTTTTCCTTTTCCTGTTCCTTTTCCTCTTCCTTTTCCTCCTGCTGAGGAGGCAATTTCTTTTCCCCTGACATTTTTTCTCCGGAAGAGAAAAAATCAAACTTTTTCCATGAGGTCCAGAAAGACTTGATCTGGACCAATAGCATCGTGTTTTTTGTCTTTTCGACTTGGATTTTCCTGAACTTTTTTCTATGAATTTTAGCCCCTGTTGATTTTGCCTTATTAGATCAATGAGCAAATCAAAATCAGGAGATGTCCCTGTGATCCAATGCGTGATTTCCTCAGAATCGAGAAAATGTTTTTTCTTCCTGAGAATTTGGTTGAGGAAAACTAGAGTCGAAATTCCAAACTTTTCCTCGAGTTCGGGATAATTGGAAATATCTTCTCCGTCGATTTGGAGAAGAGGTTCATCCGTCGTTTCTTCCTGAATGAAAAAAACTTTTCCATCTTTCCTTTTGAATTTTTTATTTTCTCTTTTGAGAACTCGCCAAATATTGGAGATGGGAATGTTTGTTTCTTGACTCGCTTCCTTGAATGTAAAAAAAATCTTTTTCTCTTTCCCTTCTTCCTGAATTGAAAACTTCTTCATTTTATTTGGGGAAAATATTTTTTCGATTTGACCAAATAAAATGAATTCGCGAGAATTGAAAAATTGGGCTCGTGAAGAAGGAATCGTCGGTTTTTCCCAGATGTCCAGAGACGAATTGATGGAACTTTGGGAAGAATCTCAGCCTGAAAAACCAAGACAGAAAGGATTTCCCAGCCCTCGAAAAAAACAACCAACGCCGCGAATGAACAAAACAGCTCGTTTGAGAATTCGGAGACATCAAAAATTCAATCCCCTGAATTGGAGAAATAAGAAAATTTCAACTCCTATTTTGATTCCGGAAAGAAGAGATTTTCCTCCCCTGTTTTCTTGGGTGAGATAAAAAAAGTAAATTTTTTTTCACATCCAAATCCATTTCTCCATGAACTTGCGATCCTCTTCCGATCGGACTGGGAGAAAACCAGTGGCCATATCCACAGCTTTTTGAAAGTTTCTTTCTGTTTCACATGCTTTTTTCCATTCCCATTCCTCTTTGTTTTTTTCCGCTTCCTCTAACATTTTTTCCACTTCCGCTTTGATTTTTTCCGCTTCCTCTTGCTGAGTAGATTTCTTTTCCCCTGACATTTTCTCTCCAAAAGAGAAAAAATTCAAAACATTGCTTGACAATCTTCAACGCATTTATCCATCGCAGCATTAACGTCGGTGTAAACTTAAGCCATTCCTTTTTTTGCTCGAGAATGCATAAATTTTTCATCCGCAGCCTTCATTCTCATGAGATTCAGAAATTTTTCCAGTCTGGGAGAACTCCTAGTAACTTCATGCGATTTCTCCTGAGAATCCAGAAAATGAGTTTTTTTCCTGCAAAGTTGGTTGAAAAAAACTGTGCGCGACAAACCAAATCGTTCCTGAATTTCCTCCGCGGTGAAAAAATCTTCCCCATCAATCTGGATGAATGGTTTGTCTTCTTCCTCCTGAATCCAAAACACTTTTTGATCGGCTCTTCTGGTATATTTGGTGTTGCCCGATTTGAGAACTCGCAAAATCGTCTTGGAGGGAAGTCCAGTTTTTTCTGATGCTTCTTTGAATGTGAAAAAAGTTTGTTTTTCACTTCCGGCTTCCTGAATCGAAAACTTCATTTTTAATGGGAAAAAAAGATTTTTTCTCCATTAAAATGTCTTTAGCTGCATGGCAATCCTTTGCACGATCGACAAACTTGCGAGGTTGGTCGCGATTGAAAAAAGATGAACTGATGCAGTTTTTAATTGAAAATCTTTGGCAAGGAGGGGGATTAGATCAGCCAAAAATGAACAAAGCAGCTCGTTTGAGAATTCGGAAACATCAAAAAACCAACCCTCTAGATGCCGAAAATGAAAAAATAAATGTTCCTTTTTTGATTCCGGAAAGAAGAAGTGTTCCTTCCAGAGCCATTCCCAGAGCGATTGAACAAAATGTGGATAATATTGTAGATTGGACGAATTGGTTGGAAAATGTGAATGATGTGGATGTTCGGAGAAGAGCCAATCCCGCAGTGGAAAAATTAAAAAAACAAGTCAAAAAATTGTGGGAAAGAAAGGTTGGTCGTGGAAGAAGGAAAATCCGCTTTGCGAGGACTCGCGAGACAATTCATAATTCAAGGAGATGATTCCCCAACTCCCCAAGATTTCTTCCGGAGAGCAAGATGGTTGGTTCTCAGGCTCCTGCGAGAAAATCCACAAACAAAAGTGAAATGCGTTCTGAATGCGGAAATGTCCCAAACCAATTTGGCTTCTGGAGAGGAAGTGATTGAAGATCCATTTTTTCATTCCCGGCAGAAAAAGAATCTGGGAAACAACCCAGAAATTCTAGATGAAATGGAAAGAGAAATGATTGAGAATCTGGAAAACTTCAATCGCAGGGGCAGTAATTGGATGTTTGAAAGAGTTTTGCGTTTGGAAATTCATTTTGTGCGCTGGAACCCACTGCGAGGATCTGGGTGGATTGAACTGCCTGCCGCCTTGGCAAACAAGAAAGCCGTGATCAACATGCAAAATGAAGATGAGATGTGTTTCAAATGGTGCTTGAGCAGAGCAGCAAATATGATCGAGGTCCATCCGGAAAGAATCACACCGGCTTTGCAAGAACAAGCAGAAGAGATGAATTGGAATGGTTGTGAATTCCCCATGGCCGTGGAAAAAATCAAGTTTTTTGAGGCCAGAAATCCTGACATTTCAGTGAACGTTTTCGGCTGGGATGGATTTGTTTTTCCCCTGAGAATCACCAAGGAAGAAAAGAGACTTCATGTGGATTTGATTCTGTTGACAGAAGAATTCAAAACGCACTATTGCCTGGTAAAAAATTTCTCCCGCCTTGCAAGCTCCCAAATTTCGCGAAATGGGCATGAAAGATTTTTCTGCAAAAGATGCCTCAATTCATTTCCCAGAGTAGAAAGTCTGGAGAAACACAAAACCATTTGCGGAGACTTTGAGGCCGCGAGAATTGAACTTCCAGGAGGAACTTGTTCCTTCCAAAACTATGCAAAAATGATGCATCTGCCTGTTGTGGGATATGCAGATTTTGAGTCAATCTTGAAACCGCTGAGAGGAACTCAAAAAACCCACGAGCATATCCCCTGCGGATTTGCGTTTCATCTCGTTTCCCCGTTTTTGCAAATGGAGCCTGTGTTGAAGAGAGCTGCAAATGAAAATGAAGAACTTCCCAGAGAGTTCATTCGGGAATTAATTTCCCGGGTGAAACAAGCTCACTTGAATTTGCCGAAAAAGGAAATGATTCCCCTGACCAACCAAGAATGGAAATCATTTCGAGAAGCGAAGGTGTGTTGGTTGTGTCGAGAAGAATTCGGGGAAAAAAGTCTGTCCAAAGTGAGGGATCACTGTCACTTCTCAGGAAAATTCAGGGGAGCAGCGCATCAATCTTGCAACCTCAAGTTTCAAAAGCCAAAATTCACCCCTGTATTTTTTCACAATCTGGCAAACCATGACGCTCATCTTTTTATACGAGTTTTGGGGACAATGGATGAAGTTTTGAGCGTGACATGCATCCCCAACAACGAGGAGAAATATATTTCCTTTTCCCTGAAATTCAAGTTGAAAAAAGAATGGAATGAGGAGAAAGGGAAAGAATTTTCAGTGAAACATGAAATTCGATTTCTGGATTCCTTCAAATTCACGCTGGCAGGATTGGAATCGCTGGCAGAAAATCTCCCCAAAGAAGAATTGAAAGAAATCACCAGATTTTTTGGTGAGAAAAGCGATTTGATGCGGCGAAAAGGAGTTTATCCCTATGAATTCATGACAGGATTTGATAAATTCGAGCAAAAATTACCGAAAAAAACCACGTTTTTCTCCAGATTGAATCAGGAAAAAAATCTCAGATGAAGACTTCGCCCATGCCCAGCGAGTCTGGGAAGAATTTGAAGTGAAAAATATGGGCGAGTTTCACGATCTTTATCTGAAAACGGACGTGCTGCTGCTTGCAGATGTCATGGAAAGTTTCAGAAAACTTTGCGAAGAAAACTATGAACTGGATCCAGCGCACTTTTTCACTACCCCTGGGTTGGCTTGGGATGCAATGCTGAAAGTAACCGGAGCAAACTTAGAACTTCTGGAGGATGTGGAACAATTGTTGATGATTGAAAAAGGAGTCAGGGGAGGAAACGCAAATGCATTCAAGCGATTTGCGAAAGCAAACAACCAATATATGAAGAATTTCGATCCAAAAGAGCCATCTCGTTTCCTAGTTTATTTGGACGCAAACAACCTTTATGGATGGGCCATGTCGCAACCTCTTCCAGTTGGGAAATTCCAATGGATGAGCGAAGAAGATTTGCAAAACTGGGAAAAGTTTGTGAAAACAGAAGATCGAGGTTGCATTTTTGAAGTTGATTTCATTTATCCCCCAGAATTGCATGACGACCATAATGATTTTCCCCTGGCTCCGGAAAAACTGACGCTGGGCGGAATTGAAAAACTCACGCAAAATCTGGGGGATAAAGAAGGCATGGTTTTGCACGGTCGCAATCTGGCATTTTATCTTTCCCTGGGAATGAAGTTGAAAAAAATCAGACGAGGAATCAAATTCGAAGAAGTACCTTTCATGAAATGTTACATTGATAAAAACACTGCCCTGAGATCCAAAGGAAAAACGAAGTTTGAAAAAAATTTCTTCAAACTCATGAACAACTCAGTCTTTGGGAAAACCATGGAAAACCTGAGAAACCGAGTCACGATTGAACTGGTGAAAGATGCGGAAAGGGCAGAAAAGCTGGTGAATAAATGCAACTTCGCCGAAAACGCGAGTGGTCATGAATAAACCCACCTTTGTCGGAATGTCAATCTTGGATTTGTCCAAACTTTTGATGTATGATTTTCACTATGGGTATGTGAAGAAAAAATGGAAAAATGTTTCTCTCCTTTATACCGACACAGATTCTTTGGTGCTGGAGATTGAAACGGAAGATTTCTTTGCGGACATTGCGGGGGATGTGGCAGAATGGTTTGACACAAATGATTTTTCCCCAGAACATCCGGCAGTGTTGAATGGAATGCCAATCGTGCCAGGGAACAAAAAAAAGATTGGGTTGATGAAAGATGAATGCGAAGGTGCCATTCTGTCAGAATTTATTGCCCTGAAACCGAAACTGTATTCTTTCCTGATGGAGAAAAATGCAAAAACCACGGAAGAACAAAAGGCAAAAGGAGTGAAAAAATGTATGATCAGAAAGAGTTTGAGGCATGCAAACTTCATGAAATGTTTGAGGACAAAACAAAAGCAACTCAGAAGGCAAAGTATCTTCCGCAGCAGAGGGCACCATTTATTCACGGAAAACATGACCAAAATTGCGTTGAGTGCGGAAGATGACAAAAGAGTGATTTTAGGAAATGGAATTGATACGCTGGCGTTGGGGCATTGGAGACTGGGAGAAATATTCCCCCAAAATGAGCATGAAATTTTGGAAAATGAAACTGATCTGGCGTTGGGACATTGGAGAATGGAAGAAATATTCTCCCGAAATGAACGTGAGATTTTTGGAAAATGACTAATTTTGTTGTGTGAAAATTCAGCGGACAAATCTTGAAATTGGCTAATTTCAAGATTTTGTTTTGTGCTCAAGTAGGTGTAAAGAGCTAATTCTGGGACAGTCCAATTTTCTCCTGAATTTCACAGAAATAATTTGTGTGGATTATAACAAATGAAAAATAATTTGTCACCTGCCCAAATCGACAGAATCCTTTCAATTCTGATGAGTTTGAGCAGATTTGAAGAAGCTAGGAGTTGTGTGACAAATGACGAAAATTGATAAATTTTTAGAATTTGTTGACTTTGTGACAATTCTGTGAAATTCAGGAGAAAATTAGAATGTCCCAGAATTAGCTCTTTACACCTACTTCAACCTTGAGGGTGTCAAGATCAGAAAAGAACCCTTTCAGACCATACTTCATGTGCAGACAAATGGAAAAGTGTCAGTACTTTCAATGGGCTGATCAATTGCCTGCAGATATCTTTGGTCCTCCAGTGTACAAACCGAGAGAAAGTCCAGCGGAACTGGTCAAAAAAGATCAAGAAAAGAGCAAAATACCTAAACTTCAGAGACAGTTGAGCAGAATAAATAAATCAAAGTGGCAAAGAGGCCTTGGAAAATTAATTGCACGTAAACATCACAATCTTTGAAACAAAACAGAATTGATTGTAATCATTGTTTTTGTTTACTCAATAAAATAATTTTGATTCCATGAAATATTATGTCGTATCCTTTGTTGTGGGAACAACCTTCAGGAAGATGGGGTGAATAAAATCATAGCGCAGGGGAAATAAAAACCCTGTTAGTCTAGTCAATAAAACCAGTTCAGATATATACATGATCAACCTGATATAAACTGGTTTGACAGTTACTCCTCATTGGTTTACACCCTCCCTATTGTTCTTTTGGCTATATATTCACACCATCACCCGGATGGTTGGGTGGAATCGCAGTACTATCATACCACACACTTGTCTCTTACAAAGCTCAATTTTATTAAACCGCCTTCTCATTACGCTGACGTAATTAAATTCAGTTTTCCCTCTCCTGTACGTACAAGACCTGCATCTCACTACCTCAAAACCGGTTTGTCCAGTTTCCTTGTTCAAACAAGTCCAACCTCATTAACTCAGGGCTGCTGCATATATGAATAAAATTGATTTAGGCATCCCCGACATACTAGTAATTCGGCAGGGACTAAATTTTCTTTCCGCCATAGAGAGGTGTCCGCTTAGAGAGTTGACTGTAATATGAAAATGACAAATAACAGTCAATATGAAGTACTTCTTAAACAATACTTGAGTGTAATCATAAGTGCCAAAATCCCAACTAAACGTCAAACGTTTATTCCTCCAAAACAAGCACCACTTTTATGAAATTTTCTAATCGTTATCCTAGTCATCACTGGCTTCCTCTAAGCAGAGAGTGTTCTGACAGGTTTCGTTGTTCATACACAAGCAAGCTTCTGTGCAGGGTATGCAGTTGCCTTGCATTGACACATAGTCGTCTTTCTTGCATATTGAACAGTTGGATTTTTCAATGCCGTCCTAATATGTTGTAACAGACTATAGCTTCTGAAAGGAATACTTTCATTGTTTTCTTGTTTCCGACAGAACATCCAGTATCTTGCAAGGTCTGCTGTGGCGGTTCTATCAAAACTGTCACTGGTGTAGAGAACTTTAAAGGCAATTTACGAGATTCCATGGTAAGTTTAGTTGGAGGGATCTCATAGCTGTTCTGGGACCCTGGAATTACTGCATAGTGTCTTCAGTTCCTTCCCCTTGCCGATGGAAGATACCCCGCTCGTGTTCTCATGTCACACACTGCACTACAGAGCTTGTTCTGGAGATCGTGGATAGATATGTAACGGATCTTGTATTGTATGTATTGGTCTTTAACGACAGCTCGTTGCACTGCAGAGATGTAAAGAAGTGCACGATAAACACTACGAAATCTGTGTCACGGGACGATCCTTCCACAGGTTTCTGAAGCGTGCTTAACATATAGAAGGATTCTTGTATCTGCCTATTCGTGGTCATTCTGAAGCTCTGACAAGACTGTCAAGGACGTCTTATGGTTACACTTCTTCACCTGCATTGGTTTGGTCGCAGAAGCTTCCTGCGATCAATAACCCTTTTTCCAGGTCGGATCATGGACTACTTTGCCATCGCACATCATGTCCACAGCATCCTGTCCACAGCATTACTAATTTATTTGACCAGTGCTTCGCGATCGGAGTCTTCTCAGAGTTGACACGGATTTCAAGCGAACTGCTCGCTCCTCGCCGTTCTCTTTCTCCTCCTTTGCTGGAACGTTGGCTGCTTTGAATAATTCTCCTGGCTAAGTTTCGCTGTGATTACTCTAAACAGCTTCTTCAAAAATATTTCATCGAGCTGACTTCAGAGATTGCGATCCCATGCCACCGAAGGTTAAGGCCGCTTTCATCCCACTTTTAGGGAGCCTTGCCTACAGCTAAAAAGCCAAGACCGCAAGGCAGTATGGGTAGTTGTAAATAACCATCCTAGATTCCGGTTGTCAGTGCGGGCGAGACGGAAAATGGGCGACAGTACTAAAGACGTTGAGGGAAACAAAGATCGATACGGATCATTTTGCCTTCGAAGCATTCCTTTATTTGACTGTGTGGGAAGATAATTAAGCAGCTACGACGGCGGAGGCAGCGAGAACGGCACAAGCAATAGGTTTAATTAGCTAAAACAATGCCTCTGCACGTGCGTTTTATACATTTTGGTACTTTTCTTTGCTGTTCAGTGACTTCAAAACAACAACGTCAAATGATCAAATTTTCATTAAACTTGAAAGCCGTCCCTACAAATTAAGCTCCTTGTCAATCCAGTCAAGTTAGACAAACTAAACAAATTGGAAGAACTGCAAAGTAGTTTCTATAGAAAGAATCCTTGGTGTTGTTGTCTTAGTTGCTTTAATTAGCTCCCTATTGTCGATTATGGTGAATTTATTCATAAAAATCCTATACTACCTTGCGGTCTTGGCTTGTAGGCTTAAAGCTTTTATCCGACAACGTTAATTGAAATAGCTGTATACTAAAGTAGGCTAATAAACGACCAAACAAGCTTATATCAGCATGGTAACTTCCTTTTCTTCTGCAATTCATATTCTGCCCTTCTTGGACAAAGACGCAATCGTCATCACATTAGCCATTGTGATTTTATCCCAAAATTCAATGGCATCGCCCTTTGGATGCAAATTCTTACACTCAGGCTGCTCCGGTCTGTTTGGCGCCTATAAGTTAGTCTGCTTTCTCAGTAGGCATCACTAAGCTAGTCGCAATATTGAGGAATGTAGCTGGTTCCTTGTTTTCCCAAACCAGATGAAAAGGGTTTACTTTCTGGACATCCATCTTATCCCTATTTTTTCTGAGTCCTCCTTCCTCGACGTCGTACAGTGTTTGGTGGCAGCATTAACTTCAATCCTTTCGTGGCTTGTAAGAAACCACCTATCGTGTGCAGCAGAATTTGTGGAAATGCCAACTACCCCCCCCCCCCCCCCCGCGTCTTCCTATTATGATATGCGGTTTGTCCAAACCCATGTCTGTCCATACCTGGAAGAAAGGCGGTTCCAATCTGCCGATAGCGCGGTTTTCCTTCTCAAATTTTTGATGCACTTATGGAGCCATAGTTGGTAGTAACCACATGTCAGAAATATATACCGCTTACGCACTTGGCCCTGACTGAGAGTTCCCATCCGACCCTGGAAGGAGTACTGAAGCCGGGTGACTACCGTAGATTCCGGACTCCAGCACGATGTCATACAGTCCACTTTCTTCAAAGCAAGCCAACAAGTCAATTTAGCGCAACGTGAAAGTCTCAGTTCCAAACGCATAACAGTATATTTCCTAGACTTAAGTGTAAAAGACCTAGACAAAGGTAATGACGCTGTGTTTCTGTTTTGTGCTGACCATCATGTTCTGGGCATTCGTCATTAACGTATATATGGTACTGTAATCTATAGCTGAAGCGTTTATCATGGGCCGCTATCCAATAGATGTGGCTGGTGGAGACTGAGGGGACATTCTGGCATTAAACGTACTCCAGTTTGGGAGGGGCTGGTGATCACTTTGACGTAGAGGGCCGCTATGAAATATGCTTTGCTGTTTAGACGACAAAGGATCCAAGTGAAGTCAATTCGGATGGACGGATCGGAGAGGATCACCTAATCACTCAGACCATTGCTGCCTGATCTTCTCTCTGTATAACACCACTGTTTTCCGTCGTCCAAGAGTACTGAACACGACCACAGGCTTCACAGCTGACTGACTTCGCAGAGATACCCTTTTATAGGAATGATCGGCAAATAATGCTGCTTTTGTTTCGGCCGGTATTGTTTCCTTTGAAACAACACCATAGTCTTGACATGCGTTGTCCCGATTCCCATCTTCCCATGTCGTTGTTATCTCCGACAAGCTATATAAATGGGCCTGGCATAAATTACAGCGAATCGCAACCCTTTTGCTGTGATGACTTCGCGATAATTCCATATGTAATACTTGTGTCCATGATGTCTTTGAATAACGAACAATCGTGGCATGATGCAGTGTTGTATACTTATCGTCGCGTTGTACTGGTTCAGCCCTCTTCGTTTAGTGATAAGCCACACTTTCCACTCCTGGTTAACTTGTTTAATACTGCAGACACTGAGTTGAATTGAATTTTGTATGAGAAACAACAGTTGACGACAAACAACCGGGCGTAAAACGTTTGTTTGTCGAAAGAATGATGGCGCATTAACACGTTTATAGAAGAAGAAAGTTAACAAGGATGTACATATGTATGTACATATAGACTAAATTCACGCTTTAAAACTGGACATGAAGCTGAACTTAACACCAATTGATTTAGATTTGAACCGAATTTGAATGCATTTCTAATTCGCTTCCAAATTTATATTCTAAAGAAAACTATGGAAACAGGATATTGCAATGCATTCAAACCCAAAAAATAGTCAAGTTGATTCTTTCTATCTGTGTTGTTTCTGTCTGCTCTTGCAGGAGCTGTGGTTACTGCAATCTTTTCGGGTTAGCTCTGGTTTTTATGTGTGACCAAAAAGGGAACTAAAAATCAGCAGTGGTGTGTCTTGAAAAGTTCTCGGGGATTTGAAGCTTGAAAACAATTAAAAAGGGCATTTCAGTTGACAAAAAAATGGGAAAAAATCCGCACGTCTTTCCATTTGAAGCCTAGAAAATTGCTGTAACTTCGCTATCCACTGGAATAATCTTGTCTCCTAGGAACAGTTTCAAAGGATACAGTCCAAAACACTCAAAACTCAAAGAATGACGTATGTTTGATGTTATGTCCAAGTTTGGCTTATTTGGACCAAATATTGTCAACTTTACAATTATTTGAAACGCCATTACAAAATTCAAATTTGTTATTTAGCGAAGTGCGGCGAAAAAGTACCCGGTAAAAAATGCCCGAAATCGGGGTGATGTCTCGCTGGCCTATCAATAAAAGATGTCATGCTGTATTCCTTAGATAACGGTCTATCATTTTTTGCTATTCAGAAAATATAGCACGTGGGTGCAACGAAATTCATTTTCTAGGCCTCTTTTCAGACTTGGCTCCTAGGCTAGTAGCGAAACACATGGTGTCGGTGGCGAGAACAGGATTCAGAACACTATAGAAAGACGCAGCGCGGAGGGTCAACCGATTTTCAAATGCCAAACTCTTCAACCACGCGGCATGAACATTGACTTTAGTTTATTGAGACTTTTTCCGCGCTGCAATGTTGCAACATGGCCGCGACATTTGGAACTATTTAAATAGCTGACGCGCGTTTCAGTTAACGGCTATTCACTGATGAAGGGACATAAGTACCGAAACGTCTGAATTTGCAGTTTCCAAAGCGCCTAAATAACATCTTAACTTGAACACTTTCATTTTTTGATTGGCAGTTTATATCTACTATGATTTTGTTACAACACAAGACAGCGCGCATTAACATCACAACACAAGACAAGACAGAACACAACAAACAAAACAGAACACAACACAAGACAGCGCGCACTAACGTTACAGTCAAACAACACAACACAGCGCGCACTTACGTAACAATCAAATACAACACAAGACGGCGCGCACTAACGTAATAATCAAACACAACACAACGCGTACTAATACTGAAACACATCAATCCCGCTCTGACCACTAGCTAGAGTTGTTTCATGCTAGACCCATTAGAGCAGTTTTCAATTGAGTGTCGAAAGTAATTACACAATTGGTTTGGTTTTGCATTGCTACGCTTTGTGATTGGCTAAAAAATCTCGTGCCACTTTCTCGACCAATCAGAAGTAAAACCAAAACCAATCGTGACTTGCTCGCCCTCTCGCTCGAGCTCTGATTGGTTCATTGGATTGTTTACGACTGCTGTGATTGGTCAGAGTAATTACTTTGGTTTTGGTTTTTCGACACTCAATTGAAAACTCCTATTATTATGTTTATGATTTAATTGAAGCAGAAATAAGCTTATTGTTGTGGCCAAAAACGGGTTCCTTTATTTTACTTTCAAAGATATACCAGGTAAATGGAAGCTTTGACTACCTCGGCCTTCTTGAAAGAATACTATTTGTTATATTAGTTGTCCCATTGAAGGAAATATTATACTATGAGTACAAATTGTTAAATTCTTGGTCCAAACACATGAGATAGATGATACAATATAACTGCCAGTATTATAAGCTTAGAGCTTTGGCTCCATCAGCTGGGCTCGTCACCACACATGTTGCCTTGTTTTCATACCCTTCCTGATAAACAATGCAAACAGTAAATAATAAGTAAACAGCAAACATGCTTATTTGAAGAAAGTGAAAAATTCTAGGACACTGAAAATTTTTTTATTTTAATGTTGAATCCCCTCAGACCATGAAACACATTGGGGATGATTTTTATGTATATCATTAGGAAACCGAGTTATTATGTATTTATGTATGTGTATTATTATTAAGTATTTTTAGTATATGTAAATTAGCTTTTTAATATTTAAGTTTTGTAACACGACCCCACAAGCGTCAGCTTTAGGCCCCGTCCACACGTATCCGGATATTTTCGAAAACGGAGATTTTTTTCTTCGTTTGCACCTCCCGTCCACACGTAAACGGCGTTTTCAGCAACAAATACGGAGGTTTTTGAATACGCTCTCCAGACTGTAGATTTTTAAAAACGGAGATTTATCGTATTCGTGTAGACGGTCGAAAACGAAGGTTTTCGAATACGATGACGTCAAAACAAAGATGGCGGCAAACTCTTTGATTTTCGCGGGCTTATGCTTCTCACAGCGCGCATGTGCCAGTAGCCTGCGCATGCTCATCATGTGAAGTCTAGCGTATTCGAAAAATTTTCGCGTATACGTGTGGACGGGCAAATACGATTGTAATACGGTCCGTGTGGACGCGGATGTTTTCGAATACGGAGAAAAAAATCTCCGTTTTCAAAAATATCCGGATACGTGTGGACGGGGCCTTAGAGTAGATTTACTTAACCCGTGAAACACTATCGAACAATAGGCCATTTGCACGATGACGTCATTTGACTACTACTACCAGAATCCTTCAGTTTTTTGTTTTGTAGTGCAAATTAGGGCTATTGTTATTTAAACTGCACTGGGATTACAAAATTTAAATAAGAAAGGAAAAACGAAATGAATTCTGGTAGTAGTAGTCAAATGCTTCATCAGACTGCTGAGGTCTTGCATTCAACTGATGTTTAAACGTCAGACATCTGTTTTGCAGCTTAAGGTACTGTTTGGCTTTGTACTAGCCTTTTGTCCCTACATGGCTTGGAGAACTGGAGCTGTTGAAAGATTATGTTGTCTGAGATACTTTAATAGCTTCTGAGAAATATTGTCTTGTATCCCTCTTTGATTAAATTGTTCTTCACCAGGTAGTACATTCGTTTGCAGTCTACAATTAACTTGTGTGGTTGTTTTTAAATCCACCAGGAGATAACCAAAGTGTCTTTGTTCAGCCTCTTCGTATTGGGCCCGGTTGTTCGAAAGCCGGTTAACGCTAACCCAGGATTAAAACTTAACCAATTGAATTTCTCTTGTTAGAAATGTTTTCAAAAGCTAATTGTAAGTTACATGGAAAGACAAGTCAGAGACGAAACTAAAGGGCAAAAATACTTTGGAAAAATCTCCATTGATTAATTATTTAACTGGAATCAAAATTGATGCTAACCCTGGGTTAGCTTAACTGCGCTTTCAACAACCCGGCCCTGGTTTATAAAGAAAGCCGTTTGCCCAGGATACATTTGCTTGGCTAGAGTCAAAATTTGCAGTTTGTCTCTGGGATTCTTGAAAAGGACAAAGTAGTGACTGTTTAAACTGATGCTTCAGCTTTCCTTCTCCTGATGAAATAGATTCTGTACGATATAAATGACACTTAGGTTGCGGTGATGAGAACCTTGTGTAAAAAGGTTTACTATTCGCTTGTCTTTGTCGGCGTTAACCATTTGATCGTCAAAGATGGTATTGTGACTAGCATTTGCATGTACGAGGGCTTCCATTGTGAATAACACCAGACAATCCTCTTGGGTGGTGGGTTTATCACGTCTGAAGCCTGTTGTAACAATGATTGAACCCAAAACGTTTTCCCCGAACCGGTCATCCCTGCACCCATACAAGTAAAAGGGTGTTCGAAGTGAAATAGCTGACACTTGTGTAGAAATCGGCATTGCTATAAATGGAGTGAAAGTAGGACTGGTGTGTTTGTTGGTCATGTGTCTTTGTATACTATCTTGATCCTGTGAAATGTCTTCTCACAAACGGGGCAGCGCAAATTCATGTCAACTCAATGAACGTTCAATGTGGACTGATAAGAAGACGAATGTTGTTCACTTATATAGGCTAGTTCCTCCTCAATTCTATTGTTTTCACCGCCACCACCACCACCACAATTCTATTATTTTTATTACCACCACAATTACATTGTTTTCACCTCCATCTCCTCCTCCTCGATTCTATTGTTTTTACCTTCTATTCCACGATATAAGACGGGTGTCAGTAAAACGCGGGGTCGGGGTGGGATTAGGTCTAGGATTAGGTATGGGATTAGGCATAGTGTTAGGATTAGGTAAAGGGATTATATTTAATCCCATACCTAATCCTAGACCTAATCCCGCCCCGACCCCGAGCCCGAGCCCGAGCCCGGCCCCGACCCCGCGTTTTACTGACACCCATATAAGACAGCAACTCACCAGTCTTAACTCATTCAACAGTTACGTCTCAAGTAGTAAAGAACAACCGAGGTTTTCTCCAGCTCTTACAGGTAGCTGATGGTCCCGATCACCAGCGCCAGTTTCTCTTAAACACGGACCCGCGCTATAAAAGGAACCTTGGCCTGGCCAAGCCGCCAGTCATTTCACACTTGACACCAAACTGTCAACATCACGTGCATACGCTCGCCAATGGAGAACCATTACCGGCGTGAAATTCAAATTTGGCAAGCTAAAATATTATATTCATGCTAAAAGGCGCATAAATTCAAATAAGGTTTTTAGTTTTATTTTCGTGAAAGATAAATCCTATACAAGATTGAGCTGGTGAAGGTAGAATTAGACCAATTTTGGCAACGGTCTTCCTCCGTGTTGCTCGCAGTGTTAGCCATCTTTGATTAGCCGTTGAAGCAGTGACGGTGTGACAAAGGGGGCGGAGCTAACCCTTTTATAGCGCGGGTCCGTGTTTAAGGACAGCTACTCCACGTCAGTTTCACGCCTTGTTACATATTATTTGAAGGGCCGAGAGCATAACCAGCCTATGTGACTTTTTTTATTTTTTCTCGCTCAGGTTTGCCTCATTTTATCGTACAACGAATAATATACTAACCCTAAGGAATTTGACTAATTTCACCTGAAAAAAGCAGAGTTCTGGCCCTCTACTGCTTTGACTGTACATTCAGAGCGCAATTGGGAAGCCATTTCAAAGCAGTTTGGCCGTGAGAATACGCGACTGCAATACTTCTGACCAGTACCAACAACCTGAACGAAAATACCGTTATTTACGCACGCCTGGCTCACTTATCTATCGTGAGCTCACTACGGCAACACATCGCCTCTGTATAGTAGCGTGTGTGTAAGCCAACGTGTTTGAGGCCTGTCCGGTGATTGAAAGACATCATTAAGTCCGTAAATCCTTAAGTCTCTAGCACCTCTCAAAGAAACGAGTCGTGTTTCTTGTCCTTCCTTGTGTCTGAAGCGCCATTTAGCGCTCGAGGTGAAAAACGGACCTTAGTGGGCGAGACGAGCCGGCGAGAAAGTCTGGAATCACTTCGGATCAGAAAAGGGGCAGCGTTCAGAGATGTGGGCCATTTCCCATCCCGTGCCGTGGTCAAAATGCCCGATATCCGAAGTGGTTTGAGACTTTTAGTATTTTGCAATAATTTTCGGGCGGGAACTCCATTTCGGTTTTGTCGTAGGATTTCCCGACATGCTTTGCGACAGTGGCAGATGGGTCCGCTGTGCGTGGTCGGGCATTTGAAATACAGCTTTGGGCAGCTTGAAGTGAGTTCTTGCTGGCCGGCCGAAAGATGTTTCGCATTTGGATCGAATCTTTAATGGAACATTAAAATCGATCTAAAAGGATTTTCAAATCGAGATACGCTTTTTGATGCGTATGTACCTTTAAATAATAAAACTTAGTCTGAGCTGAGCATGTGTCCTCGGTGGTCTAGTGGTTTGGGTCCGGGATCTGCGCTCGGACGGCTCCGGTTTCGATTCACACTCAGCATCCTTTTTTTTCCGAACTGGACATTATGAAAGTGATTCACCTTTTTTTGGCGTTCGTCAAAAATCCTTACGTTTAATTTAAAAAAAAATATCGAACCGTGTCTGTGTGAAAACAGAAGCTTACCGCAATATTGCGTTACAATAGGAGCCTTTGATTTATTTTTTTTTTACGGAATTTCTTGAAAACAACAGAAAAAATTCTGAACAATGTTTTGCAATTAATTTATAGTTCACATGCCAAAAATGGGCAAATCTGAGCGAGAAAAAATAAAAAAAATCACATAGGCTGGTTACGCTCTCGGCCCTTCATTTTTAATGTTCTTACGGAAAACATTCCCTGTCCTGAAACAAATGCGCTTGTTTTGCACTCACATAAAGATGCTCTTCTTAATCAGGCCGAGCAAAACGTTCCCTACAAGACAAAGAAGCACATACTTGTACAAAAGGGTGGTGGCTTTATAAAAGGCTTATTGGCCCCCATTGTTACAAGCTTCGGCGTTTTACTATAAAAGAAACTATGCATCGTTGCACTGATCATTTGAAGCTTGTCTTTAACAAGTACGGATCGACATGAACAGAAGGGAGACTGGGATGAAGAAGAAATGGAGAGCGGAATGGAAGATAACCCAGCGATGAGGAAAACGATGTCGAGGAAGACAATGAGGAGCCAAGAATTAATGATGTTCTACGCAATCTTTCCAAAGCAGTGTCTAAAGACCCTGCTTCTGATTTAGTGCATAGCATGGCCGCTTTCAAAGATATCCTGTTTGGACACCTGGAGGACAATTACTCCGAAATCAACGCATAATACCCGTGACAAACTTCGCAGAGCTGGTTGAGTATGTGCTACTTCCCCATAACGATGATGTACAGTGTAGCCCGACCCCGTGCGCTTAATACCTTTTTAGATGGACTCGCAGAGTTTGGAGTTGATAAGCGTTTAATCAAGAATAAAAAAACTGTTAAGCGATCTTTTGGAGAAAGAAAAGTTCTATCAAGAACAAGAAACCGACAACGGGACTTATAAAGGAAATTCAACCGACAACGAAGGAGAGGAAAGCGCTTCTGAGAATAGTCCGGCCAATACGTCTGGAGAGAACGACCGAGAAATTAAAAGTGACGATGAAGAAGAAAATAGTAGCGACTCTGAAAGCATGAAAATAATTCTGACAAAAAGTCAAACTCCATGTCATCATTGCGAGAGTTCAAATGTGCATGTAACCGGAGTCGTGAAATGTCCCAGATGCTTTTGGCATGATAATACAAAGATTTGCCCCATATGCGATCACAAGATTCCTTTGGACAAAACCAAACTCTTGAAAGAGACCCTCTGCTCGCTGCTATGATTGCAGTGCACGCATGAAATTGGCTGCTTTGTTTATTTTTCCGGGGTGCTAATCTTCCATGCAAATTTAGTTCAGTGTAAGTTTATTATTTTTAACGATGCGTAAAAGTTTGACGTTTCAACATTCAGTTTGTTTTCCTCCGCCGATAAAGTCACGTTACAAAAACTTAGAGTGGGTAATGGTTGGCAAACTGAAAATCGACATAGAGTCTAGCAATGTACATGTAGCGGCTATAAGAATGTTGTGGATTTTAGTAAAGTAAAAAGTGGTTTTTATATACCACGCAATTTTATTGATTCTAAACTTGCATGTTTCATAACCTTCTTATTAGTTTTATTTATTCAACCAAAACTTAAGTTTATTTCATGCGCGCCAAAAAACGGTTAATAAAAAATGCTCCGCCTTCTTACGGTGTCTATAGAAATTTCTGTCACTCAAAACAGTAAAGTAAAGGCGGGCTTTTACTTTGACAACCAATCAGCGCCTTGGGTCAGATTATATGTCAACATGTTTAGTTGACTGACCCGCCTACTTATCATGCTTTTATCATGCTTATCCTTACCTAGTACTTACCTAGTACTAAAAAAGGCCACCGCCATTTTAAAATTATTTTTGCATCATAATTAATTCTCCATAAATTAATGTGAATCTTGATCATGCGTCATCTAAAAATAACATTGCTGCCTGCCCATTTCCCTGCCCAAAAAGGTTGCTAATTACAGTCCTACTACACTGCTGTAACTACTACACTGCTTTCTGTTGGATAACACAATATCTCCTCGTTTAATCTGTTGTTCTCTCTCAGGGTGCCGTCGCACTGCTCCTGTAAAGCCATGTTCTTCTGTTTAAGAGATTGCACTTCTGCCCATGCTGCGTTCAGCAAATTCATTGCTTCGCTTAATTCCGATTTAACTGCCAGCATTTCACCTTTAAGTGCATTCTTCAGAGCTACAATTTCATTGTCAATTTTTGAGAATCCATTTTCGATTCTTACTTGAATGCTGGATAACTTTTGCAAGATCTTTGCATCTGAGTCATCGTTTTCCGTAGTCGAACTTGACCCACGTGTGCGTTTCTTTTCTTGGCTTTTGAGCATTCTCAGGTCTAAGGAAAGAACTTAATTCATCGTGAGTCCGGTTTTGCAAGTCAACACCAGAAGGATTCAGTCTCTAAAATGTTACAAACTTGTCATAGTTTGCAGGGCAATCAAAGTTACGTTCCGACCGCCACGATAGTCAGTCTCTCCACAGATCGGTTTTAATTTTCCATACTGAGTTTGAAGTCAAAGACATTGCTTCGCGTATTCACAGATAAAAATGACCACAAAGTGATGTCATATTACTTGACATAACAACTTGAAGGTGATAAGTGATAGCAACTAACTGAAAATAAGAACTCTACAAGTTCTGAAACCGGGCTTTAAGCGTAAATAAAAAATTAAGAATTTGAAGCGTAGCCAGTAGTGTAACTGCTCCACAATCGAAGATTCACTGTGACAATGTAGAATCCATTGACTGGTTATTCTTCATTTCATGGTTGTAATAGAAGGCTTTTACATGTAAAGTGAAAAACGCCGGGAAAACCATTATCAATAAATTATCGTGAAACTGAAATCAATTTACAACATAAGAAAAAGGAAAATGATGAAACGAAAATATCAAGTAAAAGGAATTTACATTATTGCCAGATTTGGCGAGAGTTCCATTCGATAACAAGTTCCTTTTCTTTCTTTTCGAGGAAGAGATAATTGATAAAATTGACCTTGCATGCATGAGTGATTGCGAAAGACTGATTAAAGTGCTACTATGATAAAATTTGTGAATTCATTTCTGTGTACATATTTTGAAAATATCAGTAAGCATTACTTACTGTGCCAAATTTTGGGTCGAAATTCGCTCTGGAAGTGTGTTTATTTGACATTTAACTTTCGAAATCGTCTTGCCATTATTACTCGATTCAAATATTGGCCGGGACACAAATTTCGGGAAGTTGGGGCGAGTCGTGACGTAGAAGACTCAATGCAACAAAACAAATGTGACAAACGTGGCTAATTTTCCTATTTGATTCCCGAAGTTCTTTTTCGAATTGTTGCCTCTCAAATTCCGCTTTATTTCTCTGCCAAACGACACCAAAATGCAAATAAATGGTTGAGTCTTTTACGTCACATCACGTGATCAGAAGTAAGACTGCTTAACCGAAAAGTCGCGGGCTTTCAATTGCGAACTGAGTAATGGCCGACGGTTTTCACGGAGTTTTCATTCAGACATTTCCAGTGCGGTTATGCATATACCGAACTAACTTATCGCGATTCCCATTATTTTGAGTCTATTTGATAGTTTGCTGGTGAAAAAAGTAGAAACAAAATAACAAACTTTCGTCGTAGTACCACTTTAAAGGTTTCAAGGATCCATAACCTTGGATCCCATCTGTCATAAGGGCTGTTCGATAATGTGTTCGCCGCTTATTGCTGTGGGACTTTTGTTCCGGGAAGTTGTGTGTTTTATATACATGTAACTTTGCATTTCAGTTAGCGATCGTGGTTTCAAGTGTCGGCTACTGAATGTAGTCGTACTTTTCAGACATAATTTTGTTTCTCCGTAAAAGCACTTAGTAATAATAACAATAATAATAATAATATTTTTTTTTAATATGTATAATAATCTTTATTAAAAAATTCTCAAACAATCTTACGTTTACAATTAATTAAAAAAAATTCTCAAATAATTTCACGTTTACAATTATTAATCTACTAGAATGCTAAAAATATTCATAATTACAATCCATAAAATATCGTAAAAGTGTTACTAAAAAAAAATTCAATAAAAATAAAATTTATGTAAGACGTTTGTATTCACAAGGTGACCGCAATAAAGAATTCTTAACATTACATTATGGCTCCTTCTTCGGTTTCAATGTCAATATCTATGTTCTTAAAATCACAAAAGGCTTTTCTTCTAACTCTCGATCCTCTAAGGCAGATTAATGCGGATCGTAATAGAGCAAAGGACGTCCTTGCTCTCATCCAAGAGATTGTTTTGGCATAGTCTTCTCCTTTCTTGATGGAGATCAGCTGCGCTAGTCTGCTATGGTATTGCGAGCACTCCTTTCCCACATAAGGGGTGTGAAAGTTCCTTGTTGAATGTCCAAAACTCTCCTCGAATATAGACGCTTCTTCTCATTCTCGTGATTGCGGTATATCTGTTGGAGCTCTAGGTCCCTATACGAGTCAGCATTAGGGTGAAAAACCCTCACGTCGAAGAATGCTGATCGTTGGTTCTCCCAGAACCCGCGTGGGTGAATACCTAATCTCGCATTTGGAGCTCGATTTGAACCCCTTCCCAGTTGTTCTCCCGAAATATCTTGAAGAACAGGCTCGATCTCAACATCACTACATACCATGCCCAGAAGTTCGGCTTCTAAATCTCTCAGCTCATTGTGACGTTGGACAACGAAACCACCTCGCTTGCATATCATTGCGTGGTCTACTGTGAAAACGTCGCCACATACACAAGTGGACGGCATATCATCAACTGGCCAATCATAGCGCAGTTTAATTGCATCACGGAACTCCTTCTTATTTAGGTTGAAACCCATTTCACGAAGGGGGAGTACTGTCAGCCAAACTGATGACCCTTTTTCCGCAGCAAGGTCAAGTGCGCGCTGAACTTTCTGTGGAGCTACCTCTCTGATATGCATTGCCCTGTCTTGGAGCGCCTCTGCTCTCTCACTCCTCGCTGCCTGTTGTAGTGGCTTGACAAGAGAATCATCCGGCATCTGTGACTGAGCCACGATCTGTCGGACCAGTGGGGTGGAAACTTTAACAGAGGAGCATTGCTTGAAATTTGCTTCTAATAATCTGATAGGTGGATTGAAAAGCTAGGGATAACATTCAATGTTGGAGTGGTGCAAAAGACTGCATTGTTGGGAACTGTAAGGATACTGAGAAAAGTGTTGGAAATGTGAAGAAGAGATAATTCCGTTAGCCCTTTGTCATTTGTTATGACCCGCCTAATAGAAGAAATTACGGCAATGACAACAGCCAGAACATAATGTTAAACAAAGGTAATAATAATAATAATAATAATAATAATAATAATAATAATACTAATAATAATAACTGTTTACTCACAAATGAAACGTGAAAAGGAGATAAAAGAGGTTATCCCTTTCTAATTTACAAGAATTTGGTTTTATCGACTGAGTCGATAAGGTAAATTAGCCACCGTAAAAAGATTCGAGAAAGCTGACGTTTCGAGCGCTAGCCCTTCGTCGGAGCGAATCAAGGGATTGTGGGTAGTGTGTGGTTTTATATAGTAGGAGGAGCTCCGCCATAGGTTGAAATTTTGTGACGTGAAAAACAAATGTAAATTAGTTGAATGAAAAGCGTTCGTTAATTCCGTGGGGTTTGAGAGTGCCGATTCGAAAGATGATTTTTTGTTCTAAGTTTTTACGGCTTTCTGTGTTGCCCTGGTGTAGGGAAACGCCACAGATTGTCATGTGTGCTTAGAATGGTTAGCAAGATTGAAATGACGCGCGACTGGTTTGGATGCGTCTTTGTCATTTTTTTCAACGTCTCGGAGATGTTCTCGAAAACGGTCGCCCAGTCTCCTCCCTGTTTCGCCAATGTATATCTTTTTGCAAAAAGTACATGTTACGCAGTAGATAACATTTACGGAGGTGCATGTAAAACGATCAGTGATTTTAATAGATCGTTTAGGTCCCGTTATTTTGTTGGCGTTGTGAATTAAAGGACAAGTGTTGCATCGTGTGCGCGCGCATTTAAAAGTTCCCGGTTCATCGTCAGATTTCAGTGTACTCGTAACTAGAAAGTTGCCTATATTTTTGTCACGTTTGAATGAAATTAGTGGGGGTTGTGAAAAAATTCTGCCAGTTTCGGGGTCGTTTTGGAGCAATTTGAAATTTTCTAAAATGATGCTTTTGACTGTGTGATTGTGTGGGTGGAAAGTGAGGGTGAATGGAATTCTCTCGTTCTCTTCCTTCTGTGATGTTTCCAGTGCTGATTGTCTGTCGATCTGTTGTGCACGTTGTTGGCCCGTTTTAACAACAGAGTCAGGGTACCCACGTTTCTTGAAAAACTGGCACATTTCTTCCGATTTGTTGGAAAAATCGGAGTCATCACTACAAAGACGTCGAAGTCTGAGAAATTGAGAATATGGAATGGCGTTTTTAACGTGTGATGGATGTGAGGATGAATGTAACAGATAACTGTGGGAATCTGTAGGTTTGTAGTGCACACTTGTGGATAAACTGTTGCCGTTGATCGAAATATTGATGTCAAGAAAAGCGACAGAGGTTTCAGAAATTTCCCAGGTGTATTTTAGAGCCGGATGAAAAGTATTGACAGAAGTTATGAACTGATTAAGTTCTTCTTTACTGGAAGAGGTAGCGCCAATGCAGTCATCGATGTAGCGGCCGTAGAGCTCGGGTTTGGTTCCTTGGTACTGATCGAAAAATGTCTTTTCGACGTAGCCTACAAAAATGTTTGCATAGCTTGGTCCCATTTTGGTGCCCATGGCGACTCCATTTACTTGTTTGTAGTAGTTTTGGGAAAATGAAAAACAGTTAAGTGTCAAAACTAATTCGGCTAAGCGGAGCAGTGCTTCTGAGCTTGGGTTTTGAATGGAGCGCTGGTCGAAAAAATATTATATATATTATTATATTTTTTTTTCGACCAGCGCTCCATTCAAAACCCATTCAAAAAGAAATTTTTCGATCAGTACCAAGGAACCAAACCCGAGCTCTACGGCCGCTACATCGATGACTGCATTGGCGCTACCTCTTCCAGTAAAGAAGAACTTAATCAGTTCATAACTTCTGTCAATACTTTTCATCCGGCTCTAAAATACACCTGGGAAATTTCTGAAACCTCTGTCACTTTTCTTGACATCAATATTTCGATCAACGGAGTAGGTGGTAAAAGAGAGTTCTGAGACACCCTCAAATTCCCCTGAATTTCACACAAATATTTCAGACCCAACAAATCTTAAAAATTCAACAATTTCTGTCAGTTTTCACACAACTCACAAATTTGTCAAATCTGCTCAAACTCATCAGAATTGCGTGGTATCTGTTGAATTGAACTGATGAAAAATAATTTGTTATTTGTTGAAATCTGCAGGAAATATTTGTGTGAAATTCAGGGGAATTTGAGGGTGTCTCAGAAGTCTCTTTTACCACCTACTAAAGCTAAATTCAGCACAAGACAAAATCTTGAAATTGGCCAATTTCAAGATTTCTCCGCTGAATTTCCGCAGAGGAAAATTCTTTTCAAATCTCAAAAAATTCTCTCCCGGCAAGAAAATGTCTGATTCTGAAGAAGAAGAAATCGATTTCACTCCTGAAATTATTCGAGAAACCCACACAACATGGTATTCTCACAAAAATCCCAGGCTGGAACATTTCAAAGATATCATCCGCAAAAATCAGGGGAAAAATCAAATTCCACTCAAAGATCTCGAATTTTATCAAGAACAAATTCTCTCCCAAATTCCCCGTGACGAAATCACAAGAAAAAAAGTCCGGGATTTCGTCAAAGTTTCCAAGTGGAAAAAAGTCAATGGCAACGACCACACAATTTTTAATCACATAACAGGCCACGACGGGGATGATTATGAACACCTGGAAAAATTCCTCATCGACGACTTTAAATATTTTTCACTTGCATATAATGACCTTCATCCCAGCAGAAAAAAGTTTCTCAATTGCCATCAAGTTCTTTTCGCCCTGTTAAAGAAGAACGGTTTCAATCCAAATGAAGATGATTTCAAACTGCTCAAACTCCCATCCAGACGGGCGGAACAAGAAAAAATAATCCAAACCATTTTCAAAAAATGTCATTGGAAATAAAATGGATCTTGAGAAAGCATTTTCCAATGAAGCCGAGCGAAGCGAAGCGAGCGAAGCGAGCCTCAGTGCGAGTGACCATGAAGATTGTTCCACATGTTCAGAGGAAGAAATAAGAAGCGACGATGAAACTCCGACAACATCGGATGATGAATTTATTGTGTCTGATTCAGAGATGGAGGAAGCTGAGCGAAGCGACGAAATCGAAGACTCAATTGAACTTCTCTTTGAATCTTTTGTCAATCTCCAGGAGGAACACAAGATTCTCAAAAAGGAACTCCAAAAGCAAAGCGGCCTTCTCTGGGAAATCCACCGGGAAATGAAAGAAAGTCAAGCGAAGCAAAACGGGCCAAGCGAAACGAGCGAAGCGAGTCCCGGCGCGAAACGAAAGCGATGCTAAGCGGTGTTTTGAAATAACAGACTTTGTGAATATGAATGTAAAACATTCATCTTCCGCATTTGTTCTTTTTGTGTAAATAGACAGTATGCTTTTTTAATTAAAATGCTAATTCAAGCTGGTTGCCTTAGTGGTAAATATCACGTGATGATTTTTTACCAATCATTGCATTACACATTTTTTTATCAAAATTTTTATCAAAATTTGGCAAATTCTGATAAAACTCGGCATTCTGATAAAAATTTTACTACAGTCAAGATGCCGCTTACTTTGAGAGAATTACAGAAGCGCCACGAAAATTGTTTAGAGAATATTGAAGAAATGAAAGAGCAGATAAAGGAAATTGGTGCTGAAGACGTCGGGAATTTTACATTCGACGCCATGGCATTTTTCAATGGATTAACAACAATGGCCGACCAAGATCTTGAAAGGTTTTTATCATTGTTTCCGCAAATCCCATCCATATTGGAGATTTCCCGTCAGGCGACTACTGAAGAAAAAAGAAGGAGGAAATTGAAAGCCCAAATGGATAAAAAGTTGAAGGAAAAGGCTGCAAAAGTGAAAAGAATGGTTGAACGAGAAGCCAAGAAAGAACGAAAAACTCTCCGACGCTTAAAGAAGTTAGCAGCGGATAGAATGATTGAAAGTGAATCATCACAAGAAACGATGGACTAAAACGCTAAGATAGTTTTTCCACATCACTCAGTGGAACCCAAGAATTAAATTTGTCAGGGTAACTTTTCCATTTTACAAGCGCGAGTTTTCGCTTATTATCGCGGCGAAAAACTTTTTCAATTCGAAACACATCTTGCGTTGTCTTTTGAAGTTCCGCTTCGTAAAATGATCCGGTGATTGATTCTCCCAACAGATCAACTAATTTATACGTTACAGGGTTTGTGTTCTTTATTTCGTCAATCACAAATATCTCCTCTGTCCAATTCGGGGTGAAACCTTTGTCAAATAATTGCCGTTTAAACTTTGAAATTCTCACCCTGTCGCCAACCCTGAATTTTGCCGGGTTGTGTTTAGCATAAATTAAATCTCCGAAAAGATTAGCAAACACCTGCCTCTCATTTTCCTGTTTGCTCGCCTCTGCGGGAGTCATCCGAATGCTCGAATGAAAACGGTGGTTATATTCATCCAGTAATTTGCCAAGTTTGTCCCAGTATATTGTATTGTTGTTCGCGCTAAACATTTTAAAGAGTTTCTCCTTAAAAGACCTGTTCCAGCGCTCAACAACAGATGCCTTTTCTTGATTTTCCGTTGTATACAATTTTACCCCATTCTTATCAAGCAGATTTTTCATTGTTGCGTTGAAAAATTCAGACCCTTTGTCACTCCAAAGCATCTTCGGTTTTCGCTTCGTTTTAAATATGTCTCGGAAAGCATCAGCCACTGTTTGACCTCGCTTGTCTTTCAGAGGACGAATCCAACCGAATTTTGAGAAAACATCGATCACCATCAGGAGATATCTGATTCCCTTGTTCCACCTCGAAAATTTCCCCATCTCGACCAGATCAGCCGCCCAGATGTTGTCAATCCCATACGCAATGACTCGCCTCTTTGGGAAGCGCCGCCTGATTGGCTGGTGAAGTTCATTTGCCAGATTTTGAGCCCAGCCTTCACTCAAAATCTTTTCCCGTTTTTTGGGGCACCGAGGCCCAGTTTCTGTTTTGCTTGAATTGTGTTTCTCGCCAAAGCATGACCCCACTGTCTTTCTTTCCAGGGAATGGCATCCAAAGCGGCAACCATTTTCCTGTCTGCTTCGTTCTTGCATTTGCGCGGATCCGCTTTCTTCGCGCAGACTGAATAATCCACATCGTGTTGCATAGCAACTGCGTCTGTTTTTCCTGTGGGCTGTTGCATAATTTCGAGAATTTTTCCCTTTTCATCAAATCTGACTTGTTTTTCCAGTGGGTTCCAGGGGCCGGTATAATTATGTCCAGGCAAAGTGAAACCTTTCTTTGGTCTTGGCAGCTTCCCAATCAGGGAATGAACATCTAAAGCACCCCCATCCAAATCTGCTCGATCTGTTTTATATTTTCTGTTTGGTCGAATCGCCGTGGACAGCTCATTCATCATATCAGCAGAGGTTTTGGCAAGAAATGGTTTCATCTTGTCCAGGGCAAAATCCAATGCTTTTTTCTGAGTGTTTTTATTTCGCAATAATTCACTGGCTCCATAACGACCCATTTCAACTGATTTTTTCCCGAGCCAGGGAAGAGCATGCGCGACGCCAGTCAGCGCAAGTTCACCAAAGCCCCCGCCACGCGGGGGCCGACTCAGTTTCCCGATTTCGCTCTGCTCGCTTTCACAAATCTTGTCTTTTTGATTCCGCAGGAAGCGCAATGGCAAAACCACATCTTTCTGCCATTTTTTGCAGTCTGGAATCCAGCTGGTTTCACGCAATCAGTTTGTTTTTTTTCCTTCACGCAATATGATTTCATTTTCAATCGAAATATTCTTTTATGAATTTTTCATTCTCCCCCGAGTCAGTCAGACTGAGCGGTTTGAGAATATCATAGAAATCTTTCCCCTGCGACCATTGATGGAGGAAAAACAGGCAATAATACCCGCAAAGAACGCTGTTGATGTTTTGATACTGACTGCTGTTCCAAATCACCGGTTTGGAACTTTTGAATTCCTGGGGAAATCCCATCCCAAAAGAGTCGAAATACCACAGGGCACGATCTCCGGGGGCGCAGCACACCCAGTGAGTTCCGGCATTTTCAAGAGAATCAAGATTGATGATGCAGGGGCTGTGTTCTCGGGGCATGGCTTCATCCCTGGCGAAAATCCCTTTGAAATTGGGAATTTTCAGAAAATCAATCCACTGGAGAAGATCAAGGCTGCTCAGGGGTTTGTTCACGAATTTGGGTTTCAAAGAATCGCCCCGAGAACTGGGATATTGTTGAATGGACTTTTCGATCCCAGCAGAAGTCCCGCTCCTTTTTTGGATTTTTTTCCCATTCCAATTTTTCGTCCCCAGGTTCCGATGAATGGGGGAGGTTGAAACGGATGCGCCCCCAATCTCGGCGCGCCTTTTCCTTTGGGGCGCCCAACTCTAGGAGCGCCGTTTCCTTTGGGGCGCCCAACTCTAGGAGCGCCTTTTCCTTTGGGGCGACCAACTCTTGGAGCTCCCTTCCCAAACAAATTTTTCACCATGTCCAGCGCCAGTGGAATTCCGATGGAAGCCAGCACAGTTCCCAACAATCCACCAGATTGTTTTGCTGATGGTTTTATCGTCAGTTGTCCTCCTGATTTCAGGGCAGTCAAAATATCCTGTTTCTGCTTATTTGTCAACAAATGTTTATTGTCAATCAGTTTTTGAATTTTATCTTGGGGAATGAGAAATCCGCCCGTTTGCGCTCCCTTCCCGCTTATTTTTTTCACGACTTGACTCGCTCCTTCACTCGCCAAACCAGCCAATGCTGACAGTCCAAGTGTCTTTGCCAGGGTAGGCGCCAGGGAACGAGCCAGGGGAACAATAGCAGAAAAAAGACTTCCGCCTTGCTTCATCACTTTTCGGATTTGCGTTTTTGATATCTTGATTTCAACTCCCTTTCCCTGAGATGCGGCTTTGCCGATTCGTTTTATTTGATTTGCCGTGAGCATCAGTTCATCACTTCCGCTTGTTTGTTTGCCACCCAATCTCAGGGTGATAGGGCTTTTTGTTCGGAATGCTCTTCCAAGCTTGCTTTTTTGCCCTTCCGACAGATTTACTTTATATGGGTGATATGTTGTCATTTTAAATGACAAGATATGTTTTTCACAGATCACACGTCACACGATAACCAGCTCATTTCCAATCTTATCGATTTTCACTTCTTCTTCATAGAGAACTATCGCATGTACATTGAAGTTTGCCGCTGCATCTGCGTTCAATCGATACCTGAATATCAGCTGCTTGGGATCTCTTGTTGGTTTTTCAGTTTGATAAGTCAGATTGAAATAGATCAACGGGAAAAGAGATTTGAAATTGGCCAGATTCAGCTGTGTCCCTGTGTTGTAGTCATTTTTCCTCATTGCATAAGCCATGACATCCTGGAAAATCCTTACTTTGCTTTCACTGTCATACTCTGTTTCCGGGTAGAAAACTCCGTTTCCATATTCCAGCCGGCAGTTCGACAAGGATGAGGCGTTATCCGCTGCATTCAGCTTGAAAGTGTCCATCAGATAGGGATTGCCTTCTGCAGGGACATCATTGGGTGGAGCGGTTCTTTTCAGCCAGACAAAAATATGCCTCACATTGTCGATGCTCGCTGAGATCTGGAAGAATCCTGATGACTGCGAGGGAGCTGATTGCTGATACATTTCCCTCAGATATTTCCATTGCGTTTCTTTCAGGAATGAGCTGACAAATTTGTCATACAGAGAATCCTTGGGAGTCAATCTTGGCACCCAAAGCAAAAATCGATTCACAACAACTCTTCCGGCAGCAACGCCGTGTGCCATATGAATGAGGTCCTCATCATCATTCAGTGTTATCTCGAATTGCAGCTGCATAGGCACAAGCATCTTATCTTCCAACTCTTCGAAAAAGGAAAAACGATTCAGGGGAATGATCGTATTAGCGTTTTGAAGATCTCGAGTAATCACTCGCCGAGCTTCAAATCCAAGATTCGTATTAGCAGTTGTTGCATCAGTATCCAAATACCAGAAACTGTTCTTGGCGACTGATCTGCTGAAGTCGTCGGAGTATTCTAACAAATTCTTTGTGAAACAGACTTTATGCAGATTATCAGTATCATAAATAATCTTTCCTGCAGATTTAATCGTCAGGTGTTTAATCAGGGAATGAGCCCCATTGATTACGGTTATTCTTTCAGCGTCATATGCCGCTCCATCTGCTAATTTCTGGAGTTGAAATTGCACCTCGAAATAAGCATTGTACCAATCATAGAATGCGGATCGGTCATTAATCGTGAATTTATAACCATTTTTTTGTTGATGTTGATCATTAGCTGGAGCTCGGATTGTGTCATCCAGCTGGAAGCGCACTAATTCATTTCTTTGAAGATATTCATTCGATCGAAAAGCCATTTTAAATCATTTTTTTCTTTTTCGAATTCCTTGCCCAGAGATCAACCTGTTCAATATAGCATCAGAACTTTCTCTGGAGGTTGACGCAGGGGCTGATTGTGGTCGAGCTGGTGGCTTTGTTTTTCCTGGTGGTTTCCCCTTTCTCATATTTCCCAGCTTTTTCATGATCAAATCATCAGATTTTTCAACTACTTTTTTGCCGAGTTTATCCCCAGCGTGAGAAATTCCTGATTCCAATGCTTTTTTCGCAATGGGTTTCGCGAATTTATTGAAGACGACTGATGCGACCTTCCTCATTGGTTTGAAAATATTGTCCACAATGACACCTGTTCCTTTATGCCGGAAGACAAACCGCCCCAGCTGGGGGTGATAATAACGAGAGAATTCATAACTTTTAATTTTATTTGTTTTTTCAAGATAAGCGAGAATGCTGTATCAGCCCCATTCAAATCAACAACCCGCCTTTTCCCATCGGTGATATAAATCCGAATGGAGCTTATTCTGTTTTTATTCACAGGGCTGAACATCACTCTCATGGGCTCAAGAGTGAAACTATAGGAGGCCTGCAGAACAGATGTTGAAAAGGAGAAGATGATATCACTCTCTTCTCCATCAACAAGCGAATCACTTGTGAGATCGCAATGAACGTTCAACATATCAGTATCTTGACTGAGGTTTGGAACTCTGGGGCCAATGTTGACTTTGTCTTTCAGAATCTTTTTCTCAAAACCAATGAGATCGCCGAAGTTGGATTTCTCGAGATCAAGTTGCCAGTTTTCGTGATTGTTACTCTGAAAGTTGTGGGAGAGAAAGCAAGATTGATTGGGAATTTTTCATTCTTTCCTGGGGTGCTGCCTGCGAGGGGGCCTGTTGCGTTTCGAATTGCCGCATTCAAAGTGGAATAATCCCAAACCCCAGCGGGAAAGGTGATATCGGAAAATGTTTTCCCACCGTCAGAGCTGAATCTGATCAGCTGATTTTTCAATGCCGCATTGATGTTATACCACGTAAAACTCATATTGATAATTCTGTTCAACCCAACAACATATTGGGAATTTGGGTCCAAAATAATGGGTCGATTGAATTTTGTTGTGAAATTTTCTGGTTTGTTTCCCCCAGTCTTGACGGAAAAGGATGACAGGACAATTTCTCTTTCGATTTCCATTTTAGGGCTTGAAATACTTTCTGAAAAGCTTCTCATGCTGGGAACGATTGATGGCGTTTTCTTTCAGGAGAAGATCGAGAATGCCAACTCCAGTGTTTCTGATCCCCTGATTCGTATTCCCAGCAAGAATGGAGCCAACGATGACCTCAAGTTTCTGGAGGAGATCTGCGGGGTTGGAGAAAAAACGGATGGATCCACCTTTTTTTCTTTTTTTCAACCCCGAACCCGTCTTCATCTGTCCCCCTTTTTCTTTATAATGTTCTATGTATTCACCCAGAACTCGGGCTGCGTAATCTATCCTTCGATGTTGCAACTTCTTTTGCTCTTCCGTTATTTCCCCTCTTTGGAATTTTTTGGACCAGGATGATTTGTAACCTTTCAACTGATTTCTGCGGAACTTTGCAATGGACACAAGATCATTGAGATACTGGATTTTCCTCGCTGTTGTAACATTTTCCCTGAGAGTTTTCTCCACAGTATTGTAATCCGTGAGGTCAAATTCTCTCAATATTTTATTGGCTTTATTTTCATTTTCATCTTCATCTTCATCGCCCGGTTCCATAGCATAATCTGGGAAATCATCTTCTTCATATTCAGGTGGATCTTCCCCTACCTCTTGCACAACTTCTTCATATGTTGGCGGCCCTGCTGGAATTTGCTTCTTTGTTTGGGATGGAACGGCCTCATCAAACAGGCCTTCGACATCCATATCTTCAAATGGGTCGACTTCGGGGAGATAATCAATCTCCGCTGGTTTGGCTTTTTTCTTTTTCCGGGGAAGTGGCCGAAGCGGCCCCAAATTCGACTCAATCACCTCATCCAGTTTCGATGTGATGGGTTTGAATGTTTTTTCAAGTCCGATTTGACTTGTCTCTTCACCCAACTTTTTCTGGGTGATAGCATTGTGAACAAAGTTGATTTTTTTCCCCAAAGCAGATTTGCTTTTAGCAATTTCTTGCCATTTCAATAAACTCATTTTATATCCCAGAAACATGAATTTGGATGTAGAACAAGATGTAGAACAAGATGTAGAACGTCATGTTCATTAATAAAATGAAAATCCCAAATTATGATTGTCAGGATCCAATCACGAATTTCAAACAACTTCACCCGTTCATGCCGGATCGAACTTTCAGAATGTTGATCTGTGGCCCTTCAGGATCGGGGAAAACAAATGTTCTCCTGGATATGATTTTCCGCCTGCTCTTCTACGATAAAATCTTCCTCTATGCGAAAAATCTTGACCAAACCAAATATCAGCATCTGCTGAAAACATTTCGCCCAATCAGCAAAGAAGCTGGGTATGACGTTGTGGAAGCATCCCCGGATGAAATCATCCCAGTTTCTGAATTGTCAGGGGAGAATCAAAAGCTGGTTGTTTTCGATGATTTTGTTTCCGAAAAAAACCAAAAGCCATTGATTGATTATTTCATTCAGGGCAGGCACAAGAAATGTTCTGTGATTTATCTTTCGCAAAGTTATTTCGGAACACCAAAAGATATCCGCCTGAATTGCTCGCATTTTTGCATCTTCGAATTCCCAAGCAACAAAGAAATTACGGCGATCTGCAGGGAGAACAATGCCAGCAAAGAAGATTATCGGAAAGCAACGCATGATCCGTTCTCTTTCCTGTATGTGGATAAGCCGAGGAAATTCATTGCCAAAAACTTTGATGAAAGCATTTAAAATGAGTTATTCAAATGGATTGCTGTCTGAAACAAGCACCTCCCAGGGAGGACGAGATGGAAAAGATGGATTGCCAGGAGTTGGTTTCAAGCTAACGCCGGCAGGGGACTTCGACCTGCAAAGGAAACGCCTGACAAATGTCGCTGAAGGAACGGGGAATTCGGATGCAATCACAAAGCACCAAGTTGACACGCTTGCAACGCAATTGCGGGCAGATTCTCTCCAGGTGGATGGGTCTTCCCATATGACTGGAGATCTTGATCTCAGGGGACAAAAACTCATCAACCCCGGGGAAATAGAAATGAATCGCAAATTGATCGTCAATCTGGACACTGATGAAAACCAGGATTTGTCAGCGGTGAATATGGTCACTCTGAAAAAATTCCACCCTGATGCTCCGGCTCACACTCATGAAGTCACGAAGGATATTGATTTGAAAGAACTTTTCAACGTGAAAAACTCAAAACAGCAAACATGGCATGATTTGGGAGCCGCATACAACAACCTGGTTTCTTATAATGACACCAAAAATATCTTTCTCAGCCGCAAAGAGACGTTTCCAATGGAGACGGCTTTGGATATGGGAAATCACACCATTTTTAACGTGAAAGATCCCGAAGTTGCCGATCAGGGCGCAAATATGCGATATGTGGATGCCCAATCCGCGAAAAAGCTTTCGTTGGAAGGTGGAACAATGACTGGAAACCTGGATATGAACTCGCAACAAATCAACAATATTGCAACGCCAACTCTGAAGCGACAACCCACGTCAAAATCTTATGTGGATAATGCGATAGGAGGTGTGGTAGCCCACACGATGGAATTAGAAGAGAAGATCAAAAAATACGTAAATGAATCGCATATCACGTCAACCTCTCACCCAAAGGACGCATTCCGCTATCTGATGGAAGATGTGGATGAATCCAGCTCTGAACATCATATGACAGTGACTGGGATAAGTGATTTTCCAGATTCGCCGCATCATTTCAACAAGAAGGCCTATGACTTGGAAATCACAAAAGACCTTTTCAATGAATACTCTGGGAGACTTGGATTCAATATGTTCAAACTCCCAGAGGGAGAATACACCGTGTGCGTGGAATTCTTCCCCGCGTCAATGGATGGCGTGAGCGTCAACGTTGTGAGCGCCAGTCTGAATATTAATCAGCAATCAACTAAGAAGTTTTCGGGGTATTCCAGATCCATCATCCACATGCACAAATGGAGGATTTCCCCACCTGAATTTATTTTCCTGGATTTGAAATGGCGAGGCACTGCCGAGTCAGCTGCAGAAGGATCCGCAAAGTTGATCATATATGGCATTGCTGGTTCTCAACCTGATGTTGAAAGCAGCGTTTATGATTCCCCTTTCGTTTTCCAAGCGGGGAAGATGATCATGGAGACTGACTTGGATTTGAATTCGCACTCCTTGTTGAATTTGCTGCTTCGCCCGTCAAAACACTTCATTTTTGCAAGATTTGTGAAAGGAAAACACGGTGATTGTTTGATCTTCCCAAATGAAGCGGAAGATGAAACAAATTATTGGCAACAATTTGGATCTGACTTCCGGATTTTGAATGTCACGGTTTTCATTCTTCAACGCGGATCCAACCCAGTGAATGGAGCAACCATCATCATGACAAGTGTTGTTAAAGGAGATCGCATCACTCGGAACGCAGTCAGACCTTCCACCAATTCATTTGGTTCACTGCAGTTCACCTTCAATCTCCATGTTGGGCAGGAAGAAGCTTTCTATCTGGCTCTCTCGGATGGAAATGCCATTCAAAGAGCAAAAGCGACAATTCTGATTGAAAAATGATTTTCTCCCTGAAAAATGAAGCGAGCGCGAAAACAAAGCATTTTTGCTTTCAATCACATCAACCCCGCAATTCGGGAAGAAGAACTGGAAGAGATCAAAAAACTTTTTCGATTTTATCACAAAAGATTTTGGTGCCTGAAACGAGCGCATGGTCGATTCAAGAAAATGAATCTGCTCATGAATTTGACCTCTTCCGGCCTGGTTGCAATCGGGACGATTGCTGGGGCAGCAACAATGAATCCAATCGTGTTGGGAGTGATTTCAGGAGCAGGATTAGTTTTGAAAACCGCGAATGAAATGAAGAATCTGAAAAGCAAAATTGAGATGGCGAAATTCGCTTTCACCACCTATGAAAAAACATTGAGTGATTTGCGCTTCGCTTTGCGGGGAGGAAAATTCGACAGGGATGAATTTTTGTTTTCAATGGAAGCGATTGATGGGATTGTGATTGATTTGGGGTTGGATTTGGAAAAGTTTGAGAAGGAATGGGAAGGAAGATTTGAGTGATTTTTTCATTTCTGGGAAATGAAAAATCAGGGGAAAATCACTTGAATTTCTTGATTTTGTTGAATATGTCAACGTGAAATGTTCTTTCATTTTTCCCCAAAGATGCGACCATTTGAATTAGTTTCAAAGGCTGAAAATTTTTTTTCCCAATTTTTTCCTTCAAAACTGCTAGAGCTTTCTCTTTGTTCACCTGAAAAGCCACTCTGCAGATGATGGAAATGATTTTGATCAAGCAAACGGTTTCACCATTGTATTGGCATTCTTTTTTCTTCCAGTCCAATTCGAGATCCTCATCCGCGAATAATTTATTCGCAATCATTCGACAAAGTTCATCAAAATCTGGAACAGCGATCTTGAATTTTTCAAACCATTCCTCATCCATTGGGAGTGAAGAAAAATCGATTTCGCGAGAAAGTTGTGAATCTTCCGCTTTTGGTTCGCCGAGGAAGAATTTTTTCTTGTCCGACCTCCGGGTGATGGTTGAGTTATTCTTTTTCAATGCATTTATGATTGCGCAATTTGAGATTCCATATTCTTTTGCCGCTGAATTGATGGAAGTGAAATTTTTGGTTTTTTTCCCATCGGAGATTGAAAAATGCGTTGGTGCTGGCTTCGACATTTTCTTTGGAGAAAAAAAGGAAATAAAAAATTAAAATCCCATTTTATCTGGATAAAGCTCAATTTTATCCAATCATTTCTCCAATTTAGTTAACTGAGTTTTAGCTGAAATGGGCAGAAAGTTTTCTTGAATTGACAATTCATGCTGATTTTCAGCGAAAGATTTTCAAACCCCGGAGAGATTTTCATCTCAAAATCCGTTTTCAGGGAGATTTTTCATCCCAAATCCATTTTTGTGGGCGTTTTTTCGTTCTGAAATCTATTTTTGGAGAGATTTTTCATTCCCCCGGACATTATTTCATTCAAAAAATTTGGAAAAAAATTTTTCCTCAAATAATTTGGGGAAATAATGTCCGGAGGAATTTCATTCCAAAAATCAGTTTCCGGAGAAATGTCAAATTCAACAAAATTCATTTTCCCTGAGTCAATTCAGGAAAAACATTTTCCAGAGGGGATTTTGAAAATCATTTTCCTTTTCCGGAGGGGGTTTTGAAATTTCCCCTGAGTGGGTTTTGAAATTTCCCCTTGAGTGGGTTTTTCAAAATCATTTTCCGGAGGGGATTTTCAAAATCATTTTCCGGAGGGGATTTTGAAAATCATTTTCCTTTTCCGGAGGGGATTTTGAAAATTCAACAGTTTTTATGCTGAGAAAAAGGGGAAATAAAAAATTAAAATCCCATTTTATCTGGATAAAGCTCAATTTTATCCAATCATTTCTCCAATTTAGTTAACTGAGTTTTAGCTGAAATGGGCAGAAAAATTTCTTGGCTTTGAATTTTCCGCTGATTTTCAGCGAAAGATTTTCAAACCCCGGAGAGATTTTCAATCCCCGGAGGATTTTCATCCCAAAATCCGTTTTCGGGGGTGATTTTTCATCACAAAATCCGTTTGGGGAGATTTTTCATCCCCCGGACATCCCTTCATTTATTAAATTTGGAAAAAAAATTTGGAAAAAAATTTTCCTCCAAATAATATGGGAGGAATGCTCCGGCGAATTCAGGGGGTCAAATTCGTTTTTCTGGAGCAGATATTTTTTCCAGAATTTAAATTCGTTTTTCTGGAACAGATATTTTTTCCAGAATTTAAATTCAAATTCAAATTCATTTTTCTGGAACAGATATCTGCTCCAGAATTTAAATTCAAATTCATTTTTCTGGAACAGATATCTGCTCCAGAATTTAAATTTAAATTCATTTTTCTGGAGCAGATATTTTTTCCAGAATTTAAATTCGTTTTTTCTGGAGCAGATATTTTTTCCAGAATTTAAATTTAAATTCGTTTTTCTGGAACAGATATTTTTTCCAGAAAATTCAAATTCATTTTTCTGGAACAGATATCTGCTCCAGAAAAATCAAATTCGTTTTTTCTGGAGCAGATATTTTTTCTAGAATTCAAATTCATTTTTCTGGAGCAGATATTTTTTCCAGAATTCAAATTCGTTTTTTCTGGAGCAGATATTTTTTCCAGAATTCAAAATTCAAATTCATTTTTCTGGAGCAGATAGTTTTTCCAGAAAAACGAATTCGTTTTTCTGGAGCAGATATTTTTTCCAGAATTCAAAATTCAAAATTCAAAAATTCGTTTTTTCTGGAGCAGATATCTGCTCCAGAAAAATCCATTTTTTCTGGAATAGATATCTGCTCCAGAAAAATCCATTTTTTCCGGAAGGCATTTTCTGCTCCAGAAAAATCCATTTTTTCTGGAATAGATATCTGCTCCAGAAAAATCCATTTTTTCTGGAAGGCATTTTCTGCTCCAGAAAAATCCATTTTTTCTGGAATATCTGCTCCAGAAAAATCCATTTTTTCCGGAAGGCATTTTCTGCTCCAGAAAAATCCATTTTTTCTGGAAGGCATTTTCTGCTCCAGAAAAATCCATTTTTTCTGGAATAGATATCTGCTCCAGAAAAATCCATTTTTTCTGGAATATCTGCTCCAGAAAAATCCATTTTTTCCGGAAGGCATTTTCTGCTCCAGAAAAACTCATTTTTTCTGGAAGGCATTTTCTGCTCCAGAAAAATCCATTTTTTCTGGAAGGCATTTTCTGCTCCAGAAAAACTCATTTTTTCCGGAGGGGTTTTGAAATTCAAAATACATTTTCCGGAGGGGATTCATTTTCATTTTCCGGAGTGGAAAATTTCCCCTGAATGGATTTTGAAAATTTCCCCTGAGGAAAAAAATGATTGGAAAGAAAATGCCTTCAAATTCAAATGCGAAAAGAAAAAAACTGAGTGAAAGTGACGACGAAATTGATTCCATTGACCTGCTGATGGAAAGCTATGTGAATTTGGAAAAGTGGGTTGAAGAGATTGCCGCAGATATGAAAAAACAAACTGAATTGTTTGAGAAAATGATGACTGAATCAACTCATTGCAAATTCTGCGGATCTGCACAAATCTGAAAAAAAGTTCTGCCTTTTCCAGAATTGAATTCTGGAAAAGATTTTCTCCCTGATCTCAGCGAGATCAAACTTCATCGTCCTCATTCTTGTCTTCAAAGTCATCAAACGCTGAGGCCGCTTGAACCATTTCTTCCACCAAAACTTCGTCCACAATGCATGTGATCGCTTTCACATTTCCGCAGAAAAGATGTTTGATTGAAAACACAACTTGTCCCCGGAGAGGAACGCCAGTGAGTTTTGAGGGCTTCGGGATGAGTTTCTTTTTCCCATCAGAGCATAACTCCCAGATTCTGCAGGAGAAATCCTGTCCTGGAATTTTGGAGGGGTAGATTTTCGCATAAATCTTTTCCTGATTTGACTTATCCACTTTCAAGAGAGAGAAATCACCCTCATGGAATTTAGCGCAAGAGGGAAGAAGCTTTTTCACTTCCCCCTGTTTTTTCATGGCAGCGGAATTCAAATGCGTTTCCACTTCGCGGAAAAACTCCATTTCATCTTCCGGAAGGTGGATTCCCAGAGAAAATGCATCTCCCTGATGAGCAAAAATCTTGAATTTGGTTTGAAGTTTCAGTTGAAGTCGAATGCAGTCCTGATAAATACATGGGAGTAGACAAAAGTTAATCTTGCCAGAAGATTTTTTCACGGGTTCTAAGAGAGAGATGTCGGGGATAGATATTGTCTCGGGATTCATTTTTTGAGAGGAGATAAAAAATAAATTAAATCTTGAAAAATCCATTTTTCCATGAACTTGCGATCCTCTTCCAGTCGGACTGGGAGAAAACCAGTGGCCATGTCAACCGCTTTTTGAAAGTTTCTTTCTGCGTCACACGCTTTTTCCCAGATCAAATCTTCTTGAATTTTTTCTGCCTCTTTCGGAGGAGTGGATTTGTTTTCACCGGACATTTTTTCTCCATTGGAGAAAAAATTCAAAACGCATTTTGCAAATCCACAAGGGCATCATCCATCGCAACCCGAGCCAGGTTTTGCTGTTTATAAAGCCCTTTTTTGGGGTGCGCGTGCATCGCCGTTTCCAATGCAGTTTTCTTTTTCATGAGATAGATGAATTCTTGCAATATGGGTGAAACCCAGGTGACTTCGTGCGATTTTTCCCCTGAATCCAGAAAATGAGTTTTTTTCTTGCAGAGTTGATTGAAAAAAACTGTGCGCGATAACCCAAATCGATCCCGAATTTCCTCCGCGGTGAAAAAGTCTTCCCCGTCAATCTGGATGAATGGTGAGTCTTCTTCCTCCTGAATCCAGAACACTTTTTGGTCGGTTCTTCTGGTATATTTGGTGTTGCCCGATTTGAGAACTCGCAAAATCGTTTTGGAAGAAAGCCCCGTGTTTTCTGATGCTTCTTTGAATGTGAAAAAAGTTTGCTTTTCTTGTTCTTCTTCCTGAATTGAAAACTTCATTTTAAATGGGGAAAAAAGATTTTTTTTCTCCATTAAAAATGTCTTTAGCTGCATGGCAATCATTTGCGCGATCGACAAATTTGCGAGGTTGGTCGCGATTGAAAAAAGATGAACTGGTGAAGTTTTTAGCTGAAAATCTTTGGCAAGGAGGGGGAAAAAATCAGCCAAAAACTCGAAAAAGACGAGCCAACCTAGATGACAAAAATCCAGAAATTGATGTGCCTTTTTTGATTCCGGAAAGAAGAATTGTTCCCCCCAGAGTCATTCCCAGAGCGATTGAAGAAAATGTAGATACGGTTATCGATTGGACAAATTGGTTGGAAAGTGTGGATGACGCGGATGTTCGGAGAAGAGCCAATCCCGCAGTGGAAAGATTGAAAGAACAAGTCAGAAGATTGTGGGAACAGAGATTAGCCGTGGAAGAAGGGCAATCCGCTTTGCGAGGATTCGCGAGACAATTTGTCATTCAAGGAGATGATTCCATTTCTCCCCAAGATTTTTTCCGGAAAGCAAGATGGTTGGTTCTCAGGCTCCTGCGAGAAAATCCACAAACAAGAGTGAAATGCGTTTTGAATGTGGAAATGTCCCAAACCAATTTGGCTTCTGGGGAGGAAGTGATTGAAAATCCATTTTTCCATTCCCGGCAGAAAAGGAATTTGGGGAACAACCCAGAGATTCTGGATGAAATGGAAAGAGAAATGATTGAGAATCTGGAAAACTTCAATCGCAGGGGATCCAATTGGATGTTTGAAAGAGTTTTGCGTTTGGAAATTCATTTTGTGCGCTGGAACCCCCTGCGAGGATCTGGGTGGATTGAACTGCCTGCTGATTTGGCAAACAAGAAAGCCGTGATCAACATGCAAAATGAAGACGAGATGTGTTTTAAATGGTGCTTGGGCAGAGCCGCAAATATGGTCAAAGTTCATCCGGAAAGAATCACACCGACTTTGCGAGAACAAACGGAAGAGATGAATTGGGATGGTTGTGAATTTCCCATGGCCGTGGAAAAAATCAAGTTTTTTGAGGCCAGAAATCCTGACATTTCAGTGAATGTTTTTGGCTGGAATGGATTTGTTTTTCCTCTGAGAATCACCAAGGAAGAAAGGGGACTTCATGTGGATTTGATTCTGCTGACAGAAGAATTCAAAACGCATTATTGTCTGGTGAAAAATTTCTCCCGCTTGGCAAGCTCTCAAGTTTCGCGAAATGGGCATGAAAGATTTTTCTGCAAAAGATGCCTCAATTCATTTCCCAGAGTGGAAAGTCTGGAGAAACACAAAACCATTTGCGGAGATTTTGAAGCCGCGAGAATTGAACTTCCAGGAGGAACTTGTTCCTTCAAAAACTTCCCAAAAATGATGCATCTGCCTGTTGTTGGATATGCAGATTTTGAGTCAATTTTGAAACCGCTGGGGGGAACTCAAAAAACCCACGAGCATATTCCCTGCGGATTTGCGTTTCATCTCGTTTCCCCGTTTTTGCAAATGGAGCCTGTGTTGAAAAGAGCTGCAAATGAAAATGAAGAACTTCCCAAAGAGTTCATTCGGGAATTGATTTCCCGAGTGAGAGAAGCTCACTTGAATTTGCCGAAAAAGGAAATGATTCCCCTGACCAACCAAGAATGGAAATCATTTCGAGAAGCGGAAGTGTGCTGGCTGTGTCGAGAAGAATTTGGAGAAAAAAGTCTGTCCAAGGTGAGGGATCACTGTCACTTTTCAGGAAAATTCAGGGGAGCAGCGCATCAATCTTGCAACCTGAAGTTTCAAAGGCCAAAATTCACCCCTGTGTTTTTTCACAATCTGGCAAACTATGACGCTCATCTTTTTGTGCGAGCTTTGGGGACAATGGATGAAGTTTTGAGCGTGACATGCATCCCCAACAACGAGGAGAAATATATTTCCTTTTCCCTGAAATTCGAGTTGAAAAAAGAATGGAATGAGGAGAAAGGGAAAGAATTTTCAGTGAAACATGAAATTCGATTTCTGGATTCCTTCAAATTCACGCTGGCAGGATTGGAATCGCTGGCAAAAAATCTCCCCAAAGAAGAATTGAAAGAAATCACCAGATTTTTTGGTGAGAAAAGTGATTTGATGCGGCGAAAAGGAGTCTTCCCCTATGAATTCATGGATGGGTTTGATAAGTTTGAGAAACAACTGCCAAAGAAAGCCGCTTTTTTCTCCAGATTGAATCAGGAAAAAATCTCAGATGAAGATTTTGCCCATGCCCAGCGAGTCTGGGAAGAATTTGAATTGGAAAATATGGGCGAATTTCACGATCTTTATCTGAAAACGGATGTGCTACTGCTTGCAGATGTCATGGAAAGTTTCAGAAAACTTTGCGAAGAAAACTATGAACTGGATCCCGCGCACTATTTTACCACCCCTGGGTTGGCTTGGGATGCAATGCTGAAAGTGACCGGAGTGAAGTTGGAACTTCTAGATGATGTGGAACAGTTGTTGATGTTTGAAAAAGGAATCAGGGGAGGAAACGCAAATGCATTCAAGCGATTTGCGAAAGCAAACAACCAATATATGAAAAATTTCAATCCAAAAGATCCATCTCGTTTCCTGGTTTATTTGGACGCCAACAACCTTTATGGATGGGCCATGTCGCAGCCTCTTCCAGTTGGGAAATTTCAATGGATGAGCGAAGAAGATTTGCAAAACTGGGAAAAGTTTGTGAAAGAAGAAGGTCAAGGTTGCATTCTGGAAGTTGATCTCATTTATCCCCCAGAATTGCATGACGAGCATAATGATTTTCCCCTGGCTCCGGAAAAACTGGCGCTGGGTGGGATTGAAAAACTCACGCAAAATCTGAGGGACAAAGAAGGCATGGTTTTGCACGGACGCAATCTGGCGTTTTATCTTTCCGCCGGAATGAAGTTGAAAAAGATCAGGCGAGGAATCAAATTCGAAGAAGCACCTTTCATGAAATGTTATATTGACAAAAACACTGCCCTGAGATCCAAGGGAAAAACGAAATTTGAAAAAGATTTCTTCAAACTCATGAACAACTCAGTCTTTGGGAAAACCATGGAAAACCTGAGAAACCGAGTCACGATTGAACTGGTGAAAGATGCGGAAAGGGCAGAAAAGCTGGTGAATAAATGCAACTTCGCCGATGTGAAAATTTTCGATGAGTTTCTGATTGCAGTCAAGATGAGGAAAACGCGAGTGGTCATGTCAAAACCCATCTTTGTTGGGATGACAATCTTGGATTTGTCCAAACTTTTGATGTATGATTTTCACTATGAATATGTGAAGAAAAAGTGGGAAAATGTTTCTCTCCTGTATACCGACACAGATTCTTTGGTGCTGGACATTGAAACGGAAGATTTCTTTGCTGACATTGCGGGGGATGTGGCAGAATGGTTTGACACAAATGATTTTTCCCCAGAGCATCCAGCAGTGTTGAATGGAATGCCAATCGTGCCGGGGAACAAGAAAAAGATTGGGTTGATGAAAGATGAATGCGAGGGTGCCATTTTGACAGAATTTGTCGCCCTGAGACCGAAACTGTATTCTCTCCTGATGGAGAAGAATGCAGAAACCAGGGGGGAACAAAAGGCAAAAGGAGTGAAAAAATGCATGATCAGGAAAAGTTTGAGGCATGAAAATTTTGTGAAATGTTTGAAGACAAAACAAAAGCAACTCAGGAGGCAAACTATTTTTCGCAGCAGAGGGCATCATTTGTTTACGGAAAATATGACCAAAATTGCGTTGAGTGCAGAAGATGACAAAAGAGTGATTTTGGGCAATGGAATTGACACGCTGGCTTTGGGGCATTGGAGACTGGGAGAAATATTCTCCCCAAATGAGCGTGAAATTTTGGGAAATGGCTGATTTTTTTGTGCGGAAATTCAGCGGAGAAATCTTGAAATTGGCCAATTTCAAGATTTTGTCTTGTGTTAATTTGGGCGTTAGTAGGTGGTAAAAGAGACTTCTGAGACACCCTCAAATTCCCCTGAATTTCACACAAATATTTCAGACCCAACAAATCTTAAAAATTCAACAATTTCTGTCAGTTTTCACACAACTCACAAATTTGTCAAATCTGCTCAAACTCATCAGAATTGCGTGGTATCTGTTGAATTGAACTGATGAAAAATAATTTGTTATTTGTTGAAATCTGCAGGAAATATTTGTGTGAAATTCAGGGGAATTTGAGGGTGTCTCAGAAGTCTCTTTTACCACCTACTCAACGGCAACAGTTTATCCACAAGTGTGCACTACAAACCTACAGATTCCCACAGTTATCTGTTACATTCATCCTCACATCCATCACACGTTAAAAACGCCATTCCATATTCTCAATTTCTCAGACTTCGACGTCTTTGTAGTGATGACTCCGATTTTTCCAACAAATCGGAAGAAATGTGCCAGTTTTTCAAGAAACGTGGGTACCCTGACTCTGTTGTTAAAACGGGCCAACAACGTGCACAACAGATCGACAGACAATCAGCACTGGAAACATCACAGAAGGAAGAGAACGAGAGAATTCCATTCACCCTCACTTTCCACCCACACAATCACACAGTCAAAAGCATCATTTTAAAAAATTTCAAATTGCTCCAAAACGACCCCGAAACTGGCAGAATTTTTTCACAACCCCCACTAATTTCATTCAAACGTGACAAAAATATAGGCAACTTTCTAGTTACGAGTACACTGAAATCTGACGATGAACCGGGAACTTTTAAATGCGCGCGCACACGATGCAACACTTGTCCTTTCATTCACAACGCCAACAAAATAACGGGACCTAAACGATCTATTAAAATCACTGATCGTTTTACATGCACCTCCGTAAATGTTATCTACTGCATAACATGTACTTTTTGCAAAAAGATATACATTGGCGAAACAGGGAGGAGACTGGGCGACCGTTTTCGAGAACATCTCCGAGACGTTGAAAAAAATGACAAAGACGCATCCAAACCAGTCGCACGTCATTTCAATCTTGCTAACCATTCTAAGCAACACATGACAATCTGTGGCGTTTCCCTACACCAGGGCAACACAGAAAGCCGTAAAAACTTAGAACAAAAAATCATCTTTCGAATCGGCACTCTCAAACCCCACGGAATTAACGAACGCTTTTCATTCAACTAATTTACATTTGTTTTTCACGTCACAAAATTTCAACCTATGGCGGAGCTCCTCCTACTATATAAAACCACACACTACCCACAATCCCTTGATTCGCTCCGACGAAGAGCTAGCGCTCGAAACGTCAGCTTTCTCGAATCTTTTTACGGTGGCTAATTTACCTTATCGACTCAGTCGATAAAACCAAATTCTTGTGCTTCACCCCCACCGACGCAGCACCACAGTTTCTCTAGAAACTAACCCCATTCCTTTGTAATTTATCTCCCTAAATAATGCACTGGGTTTAATAAAGACGCCACAAGTTCAAGCTGTGTACAGCTTATTGTTTTATATTGTTCAAATTTTAGCTTTTTGTTAACATTGTTCCTGCAAAGCCCCTAAGGAGTCTGATCAATAAAATATTGTATTGTATCGTATTGATAGGAAGATCCAACTTAGGGCGCTTACCATTTGTCAGAACTGGCCGGCCAGACCGGTCCGTTTGTAACTAGAATGCATCTTTTTGAAGACTTGTTCCTACAAGTTCATCAAAAGGGTGCATACTATTTCCAAATTTACCAGTCCGGCTGGCCAGTTCTGACAAATGGTAAGTGCCCTTAGTGTGCCCTTAGTATGCCCTCAGCGTCAGACACTGGTTTTGTAGGAACGGCCTTATTTGTAACACAAAAAAGTCTGAAGCCATGATTATTGCGTCACACAAAGCTCTCAAAACCACCAGAGACATTAACATTTTTTACGGAGATTCAATATTAAAACAGCAGAAGCACTTTACGTATCTTGGCGTGGTGGTAGACGAACCATTATCATGGAATAATCACGTGTCTTATGTTGCCTCGAGAGTTTATCCTAAACTGAAACTTTTAAATAGAATTTCATCTTTTCTTGACCCTGCTATTTTATTTAAGATTTATAAAGCGACAATTTTACCTATTTTAGACTATAGCTGCATTGTTTGGGGTTTCTGCAGCAAGAAGAACTCTGATTTTCTGGAAAGAAGTAATGCGAATAATTTTAAGAACAAATCACTTAACGTGCACACAGTCAATGAGAGAGAGTCTCGGGCTGTTAACTTTATCTAACAGACGCCGTTATTTACGTTTACAATTAGTATATAAAATCGTAAATGATTATAATTGTCCTAGGCAACTACAAGTTTTTTTTGCAATGAGATCCGAACTTCGCCGTAAGGCCCTGAGAGATAATAGGGAACTTCATCTTCCAAGATTCAAAACAGCTATGGGCCAGTCAACTTTCGAGTTCGCTGCTGGAAAGGAATGGAACGATCTCCCCAAAGAACTGCGTGCTTGTGAGACACTAAGAATTTTTAAAATTAGAATTTTTAAATTTTTAATAGAGCTAGATAAGGCACAACATAAATGTTCAGTATAGGTAGTTTTGTTAATTCTATTACGTAGATTATAGGTTTTTTATCACTGTCAATATTTTTGTTAGTTTTTTAAATCCATTTTTATTTTCGACTTGTATATACACTGATCACCGGTTTATACCAGCGTTTTTATTTTAAATTCGCTGATCGGTTTTCAGGATAAATAAAGCATTTATTATTATTACTCACTATCAACCACAGGATACCCCACCTGAATGTGTTTTATAACATTGTCCACTGATGACTGTTTAACTAGTGTCACAGTACACCCACCAAAACCTCCACCTGTCATTCGGGAGCCATACACTCCATCTACCTCCAAAGCAAGTTTAACCAGTAAATCAAGCTCTTTGCAGCTAACCTCATAATCATCTCTATAAAAAGAAAGAAAAACAGCAAATTAACTTTTATATATTTAACAACATTTACTGTAAGGAAATCTTTGCTGAAGATTGTGCCTCATTGGCATATTTCAAACAATTAGAGCGGTTTTTAATTGAGTGTTGAACGTAATTTGCTTTGGTTTTGGCTTGTGATTGGTTAAGAAATCTCGTGCCACTTTCTCAACCAATCAGAAGTAAAACGAAAACCAAAACTCACACGCATTTTCAGCACTTGGCACCAGTTGCATTGATCATATTTGCTTTGAGTTCTGCTTGGTTCATTGAATTGTCTACATCTGTTATGATTTGCCTGAGTAATTACTTTAGTTTTGGTTTTATGACACTCAAATGGAAAGTGCTCTAAAAGCTAAATGGACTATAAATTGAAAGAGCATAAATTATGTCACACTAAGACAGTCAAGGCTAGTGTTGCATTTGCATTTACCGTAGGGAATCATGACTTTCCACCATTAGCTTTCCAAATTTATCATAATCTTCTTTTTCAATTGCTTCAGCAGCTTTGGTAGTTCTTTGGATTTCTCCAACCACATGCCGTGCTCGGCGGAACACAACATCTTCCAACTTCCCCATGTTAGCTGTAAATTATTGCAAACAAAAAAAAAACTATATTTATATAGAACAAACAATAAATTGCCTGGGATAATTCGGTGCTAGACACCCAAATAAGTGGATTTATGACTTGAGGCAAGCTATCCAAACCTCCTCAATACAAACACCAAAGAGACACACATGAAGCTGAGTGTCTGCAGTATGGAGGTGTCCACATACATACATACATACAAACACACATACAAGAAAATTTAGATCTTACACCATCTTCAGTTCTTGAATTAATTAAAAACTTGTAAACTGTACCAATCCTGTAACTACGACCAGTATAGTGTAATCTCTTTCTACTTTCTTTACTGTTTTTAATTTATTATTTTAATCTACTATTTATTGCAATCTAAACTGCTGTAACCTGAACCCTCGTAATAAGCCTAATTTAAATATACCTACCCACCTCGACTAGTTTTTCAACTATTTGTGGGTAGGTATTATTTAAATCATTCATATTTGTTATTTAATAAAGTGTTGTTGTTGTTACATACACACATACAGTACATTCATACTATACATACATACATACACAAGTACATACATACATACATAAACTTTATTCAAGTATCAATAATATTTAGCTGTGAGGCTAATAATATTGGGGACACCATAACAGAGAATTGAAGAACACTGTTGCAGTTCTTCATCCATTTGCAGACATCTTCAACAAGATCATGATACCAGCCCTAGATCTCTTGACTTGGCCAAAAATTTTGCAGTTCTGAGGAAATGCCAAGGAAAGATGGACTGTCTGATATACGAGATGCTCCTGATTAAAAAGTACAGACCAAGTCTTAACATCCAATCAGACTCAATACATGCTAAAGTATTCACTTGACTTTGGGTTTTCCTTTGTGTGAGGTGACTGGATGATTCACTGGCTTAGAACAACAGACTATTGTTTTCAGTTTAGTTCTTGTCTACTTACTTATGTAAATTTTCTTCATTTTCTTGATAATGATGACAGGATGTCATCGAAACGTCGAAATCTCTTCGCGTTAGTTTTTCTAATTAAAAGATATATTAACAGATATACTAGAAATTCATAAAATTACTTTAAGAATATAAAATTTAAATGGGTTAAGAATACATAGAAATATTTAAATAGATAAGATACAAGATTGTATACAAACATAAAGAATACTATATTATGTCATTACATATTTGCAACAGTTGTTGCCGCTACTCCTTCCAAGCTTATTTTAATGAGCATGTAAGGCATTTGCACATTCCATCCAGTACGACGGTCCAGTACATCAACAGAGTGTATTGCCCTACCAGGTCCTAAATGACTGAAGGCTCGCCTGATTTTGTAATTCCTTACTAATCGTTCCCCAAAGATTATAAATGTGGAGTTTATATGTTATTGTTACCTTCAGGACCAAGTGAACTGTCTGTAATAGAGAGGCATCCTTATTATGGAGTGTGGTTTGACAGTATATTCCAAAGTCAATTAGTGAGCACTTTTACCATTCAACAAAGTCATACATGCTTCACAAATCTCCTGACTACATTGGATATGGAGTTGGCTGCACTAAACATAATTTATTCAAAAAATAATAGAATAGATACTGATTTTTTCTGTATGTAGTACTAGAGGGATAACCAGTTTCATGGTGATATATATATATATATATATATGCTTTTTAAACTGTTGTGATATTTGTATCCAAGGACGTCTATTTTCCACTACTTTTTTGCTGGATAGTCTCCAACGAAGATCGTTGCTATCCACAATGCCTCAAAAAAAGCATAGGCTCCGTCAATAAATTGTCTGTGGCTCATTTGTTTGTATTCAGGCATTGAATAATTTAATCTGTAAAATTATTCAATAATGTTTTCTGTGAACAATGGTGCAGATTAACGGACGCCTGCTGTAATGAACACTTGGCAAAGGGTATTGTAGTCACTGTGAAAAGGTATCTTCTGTCTGTCACCACATTTGTGATGCGAACACAATACCTATATATATATTACTATTTTTTAAAAATGTCTTTTTTTTGCAAATGGATGTATATATATATATATATATATACACTTGTCACAAGCATCCACTTATCCAGTCTTTCATAAAAATAATACAAATTTGTCACAAATGAAGACGAACCAATACTTTTTTGTCTGACACCTATATTTCAACCACATTTAGTGGTCTTCTATATATATATATACGCCCCAGTGGAAATTTAAAAAAATCTGGTTTTTTTTTAATTGACGTATATAACATATACATACATACTTTATTTCACTTCCCCAACGAGGCTTTTCAGCAAAACAGTTACAATAATGATATAAATTCAATCTAGATAATAAAACTAGGTACTTGTGGTCCGTTAAAAGTCTGCATCTAAGAAAGCGCTTAAACGTGGTTAGTTACACAATAATAAAATAAATTCAAACTAAATAATAAAACTAAGTTAAAAGCTACTGGTCCATTAAAAGTCTGCACCTGAGCAAGCACTTGAACTTGGTTGCAGATTCTGCTGTCTTTATTTTTGGTGATACTATATTCTAGCAACCAGGAGCACCCCATGTCATGCAATTAAATGCTATAATAACATCGTGATAATACAGATGCTGCATCACTGGAAGGCAGTTAAACTGCTTTAAAATATTATTGGTGTTGCGTGATCATACTTTCTGGCTCTACTTATTATATGTGACAAGCAAAATTCTGTACAGCCTGTATTTTACTGAGATTGGCTTCTAACGTGTTACTCCAAACTGGAGTGGAGCAATAAAAAAGTTTGCTAAAGACTAAAGCGTTTTAAAATTATTATGATCAGAGTGTGCTTATCAAAACAATGTTTAACACTATTTATCTGGCCTAGACAGTAGCTAGTGCATGGTCATTGAAAGTCAAACTAGTGTCCAAGATAATGCCTAGCTATAGGTCTCTTGCAGCCTAATGACAGAAACAAGCTGCTTGTTGAGAAGCAATAGGGGAAGTCAGTAACTTTAGTTGCAATCTGCCTGCTGCCTCTGTCTTGGCTGGGTTAACAATAGCTGGTTATTGAAACACCAGTTATGCATTCTGAGAAGGTCTTGGTTTATTTCTGAAACTGTACTGAGTTTATCTTGCAGTCAAAATGACATAAGGAGTTTTGTGTGGTCTACGTAGCACTCGGCAGATCAAGCGACTGCTATGGAGCTACAGGCAAATCATTCACATAGACACTGAAGAGGAGCAGCCCAAGCATGCTGCCCTGAGGCACACCTTTGACCATCTGTAGGCGCTCCACTACAGCTGTATAAATTCTCACTGCCTGACACCGGGATGTCAAGTTTCTTCGGAACCACTGTGTCATGCTGGGAGACACGACAACATCCCACAGTTTAGTACATGTATGTAAACAGTATTTTGTGGTCAATACTGTTAAAAGCCTTGCTTATGTCTAGTAACACGACCGCTGTCGTTGTTTCTATAGATTGCACTTAAAATGATGTCAGTAGTTTGGATTACCGAAGTCTCAGTTGAGTGCAGCTACTAACAATATATAAGAGTCCATAATATTGTATCAGTAAATAAAGATGAAAAACAAAATTGTTAAGTGATTACATCTTTGTTCCTGATAAGTTCATACAACTAAATCACAATGCTCTTCAGACAAGTTGATTTGAAAGAAAAAAGTTGCATAATTTAAACCTGTCAGTGGTCATACCAACAATATTCAATGTATTTAATGTATAATTTTAATGTTTTCAATGTATAAAGCCTGGTTTTCACTAGTGACATATGCAGGGTTCAAAATAAAATCACAGCTTTAAGCTTGAATTTGTAGGCTTTTTTGTCTAGGCTCATTTTCTCCCAGCTGTCAATAATGAATGAGCACATACATGTACCGGTACCCTCAGCAGTCAACAACATGATTTTTTTTTCACTTTTCACGATTTGTGTTACGAGAACCCTGAATTATCGTTACAGGATACCATTGCAGCGACTTTGATTTCAGTTGGCTGATCCAAGCATGACATGAATTTTCTCTTTCTTTGGTGAAAAGTCGCCAGCAAGTGTGGTCAAGGTGCCGGCTACTGCCGGCAGCCAGCTGCTATTTTGAACCCTGATATGTAAACAATAGCTATAAATTTTTATTTTTTAATGCTGACTTTTAATTTTCACCTCTATTTTACACACAATCCCACAAGCAAATGTACCTTTAAAATTTATTGTGTCTAAATAAAGGTTTACTACTACTACTACTGCTGCTGCTGCTGCTGCTGCTGCTGCTGCTGCTGCTACTACAACTGCTACATATTAGCATTAAAAGCATAAGCATAATAAGTTTTGTGAAATGATATATATGAAATAAATCATATATGATAATAAGTTTTGTTACAGCATAAACATAAACATAAAGATAAGCATAAGTGGAAGCATAAGAATTTGTGTCAAGTAAAAACGAATGTTGACATAAGCATAAGATTGATCCCTAATACGCTTATGCCTGCAGTTATGCTTATACATGTATGCTTATGTCAGGTCCATTTTCACTGGATATACATGTAAGTGATGTTATGCTTGTGCTTCTGCTATGTCCAGGCAGTGAAAACTAGGCTTAAACTTGTAAGGTTTTGTTGAGTTTTTAATGTTTTTTCAACTAGAGTTTTCTTATTTAGTTTGCAACTTAGTACATGATTTGCTTTTTATTTTTTATGTATAATAACTATCTTTCTTAGTTAGCAGGACGCCATTGATAACAGTACAATAGTACTGAAGGGTTATCCTGCATAAATATTTGATTATTATTACTATTATCATTATTACAATTATTACTACATTTAACAAGCAGTATCATAGCTACATGTACCTTCTAATTCTGCCATAGAAACGTCCCTAAGACTTGGCTTTCCAAGTGTTGCCGCTGCTGTTTCACACTGCTTCCTTCTTGTTGGATACTCGCTTCCTGTCAATTCATGCCGCACATTTGAATTGGTTACCAGGACAACTAAATCAGGGTTTGTCATTGAAACAAGCTTGGCCTCCATTGACCTGAAGAGTGCAAAATCATTGAAAACTAAAAAACCTTTGGCCCCTGAAAGCACAGTTATTTTCTTTGAAGAAAAGGCAGTAAGGTGGGGTTGGGCATGTTCTTGATCTTCTTAAGATCCATCCCTTATAGTCAGCAATTGAGACTAATATGCCCTGCATAATAAGAAACTTTATTCTCAAACTCATTAATAATTCATGACGAAAATACAAAGAAATTAATTAATGTTTAATGAGTGTTTGGAAATCAGTTGAAACACTCCTCATTTTTGCATCCTTAATTTCTCCTTCTTAAATCATTTTGTTTGAGAAGTAATATCAAACATTAAACACAGTATTTTCATCACCTCATTTTTCAACCCACTTCGTGGTGTTTGGAAATCTGATGAAACACTATGTCTCGTGTTTGATATATTACTTCAACAATTTACCAATATAATTTATTATTTAACACTATAATAACTCAGGTATGAGCAGTGATAACCTAACAGTTACATCCATCCAATCATAGCCCATAAATGTTTGTATTCAGGGGTGATTTTTAAATAAATAAATATGCAAATACCTGCAGTCAAGCAGTAAAGCATTGCCTTTCTTGCCCATGACTGAAATGAATTGGTCCATGATTCCGCATGGCATGTGGGCAAAGTCATGCTCAGCCTTTTGACATGCTAGAGCTTTGGCTTTTAAATCTTTTTGCTCTATCCCAGTGAGCTGCTCAAGGAATGTGTATGTGGCAACTTCAAGTGAAGCAGAACTTGACAACCCACCACCAAGGGGGACTGAAGTGGCAATCATGGCATCAAAGGCTGGGATTTGTCCTGGAAAATTGGCAATGACACCCTTGACATAGTTTGCCCAAGATAGTTTGCCAGGTGCTAGGGGATTTTCAGGGGTTGGGACAGGAAATGTTGTCACATGTGTCTCATCTACACCTTGAGCGCATGTTCCTAAATGACAGACATCACCATCTGACTTTCTTCCTACAATTACAGTCACCAACTCCAAAGCCTGCAGAAAAAGTGACAAGATAGTTGTCAATTACTGGTACAGTCAAACCTGAAGTTTTGCTGACACCTGCTTGATATGAACATCTCTTTATTATAGACAGTCCAACCACTGTATTTCTGTTGGCAGCCAGGTAATTTGAAAGGACAGACAGTCATTTGATTATTTATTCAACAATCGGACTGTGCAAGACAACTTTTCTAAGATATAAGTGAATATTGAAAAAGACGCACATTGCTTGTAGAAAATTCTCTCCACACTCCAGACCCGACCCCAATGCACACCGTACACATCACCAAGGTCCCAACATCAAAATCAGCTGAAATTATAAACCTCGATAAAGATCGCTTTTACCCAGGCATAACAGCAATATTAGCTGGAAAATTACAAAAGGCAATGTTTCATTCAATCTAAAAGAAGTAACAAAATAGTGCAGTAATTGAAATCCACTTAATATGTATGCTACAGGGCTGGCTATAAACAAGAACCTGTACACAGCTTGAACTAAGGTGACATCTTTAACCCATTTGCAGTAATGATTCCTGAGTGTTTTCAGTGCTTTTATGGAGAAACATAAAACTATGTCTGAAAAGTAAGACTACATGTACATCCAGTAGCCTATTTGATTGCAAACTGAAATGCAGTTATATAAAACACAAATCGTGTAAATCAAACCTACGTGTATATTCAAGTTACATAATGACCTAATGCATTAAATATATTGACCTTTGCACTCTTGATTGAAAATCAATTAGTTGCTATCTCTTATGACCTTGAAGTTGCTAACTGTCAAGTGATATGCCATCTTTTTGTGGTCATTTTTATCTCATGAATATGCAAAGTAATTCTTTGACGTCAAACTCAGTATGGAAATTTAAAACCGATCTGTGGACTTCAAATGGAGGTTTCAAGACTTTGTTACATGCTACAGAATGTTATACGTTTCTAAATGTGTAGCCATCCGAGAAAGCCCTCAGTCTAAGAACCAAATGTTGGTTTGAAAGGTTGAAAAAACAAGCCAAATAAAGAAATGGGAATGAGTAACAATACAATAAGCTAAAATATAGCAGACAAATACATGTAGATGCTTGAAAACAGGAAATTGTGTTACAAAAGCTGTCAAAAACTAATGGAGATTACAAGTAATATGTTTAACAAATAGATTCCATTTGGCCGTGTGTCTGTTCAGTTATAGATCACAAATGACGTCAAAATGTGGTAAGAACAAAAAAGTGGTGGCGAATTTGTCACTGATGTTCTTACCAGATCTTGACATCTTCTGTAATCTATAACTGAACAGACACACGCAAAATGGAATCTGTTGTAAAAAGAGTAAAATTATGAACTTGCCTTGTAACGCTTGACTGTTCAAAGATTTGTTCTAGTTTAGGCATTTTTCAAGTTGCCAAGAACACTGTTCGTCTTGGCTTCTTCTACTCTGATAGATCATAGGCAACGACCAATCACAGAGCACATAGTGTTCAGTTCATTGTATAAAACAGAACAGTTCGAAATATAGATTTCACAATGATGCTTATAGACAATGAATGAAACAGTAAACAAGAGGCTCCAAGCAGCCTTTACTCATGCGCATGTGTAAGAAAGTTTTATGATACATTTTAAACATGATAAGAAGATTTCCGACATGGAGAAGAGTTAGTCCTTTCATTCAGTCATCGTTCCTGCAAACCATGTATGTTGTTTACTATTGAATGTTTTGTAAATGAAAGCTGTACCACAATGAAGCCAGTGATTCTTCTGAGTGTTATATATACCAAACGTGAACATTAGTAATGTTAGTAATTTTACTAATAATTTGTGTTTGCTAAATTTAATTGTAAATTATACAACCTGCGTTGATTAACTTTGCTATATGCAGGTTGTATATTTCTCTAATTTGTTAAATTTAAATTATTGAAATAAATGATGTACAGCTGTAAGTAGGGTTGTAGGAGACGCTGTCGTGACAATTCAGTAATGCTGTTTTGTCGGAAGTGAGAATAACCGGAAGTCAATAAACCGGAAGTGTTGATTTTTTGTCCATTTTTATGTGTTTGTTCATTCATTACATAGATTAAAAAGCGATTTTATGTAAACAAAACAAGACTTAGATTTTCTGTCTTCACTCGCGTCGCCTTATGCAAACATGTTTGTGTATTTTTGCAATTTTGATTTCCAAATCAGTTTCTCGGGCAATTTTTGACAAACAAAAACTGTATTTTTTTCGGAAAGTAGTCGTACTAGTTATTCTAGACAGAGAAAAGTTGTTTTTGTGAACTTTTCTACGGTCTAAATGTACCGTGTAGACTGTCGGGTAATACTTTTTTTTTGAGAATTGCTAAAATTGTAAATAGCCCGGTCGTCAATCTTAATTCTTGTGCTTCCGACCTTTCACCTTAGTTAAAGTTTCACCTTAGTTAAGCTTGTTCCTTTTCTCCGGCTCATTTCGATGTTTACCATAATTTGTACTTGCAAGAACCTGTTCATTTAACAGTCCAAACTGAATTTTTGAACAAACTTGAAAACAGATTAAGTGAGAGCGAAATTTTATCCTGCAAAGGATTCTTATCTTTGGCTGAAATTACCCACGCAATGCATGGACTTTCTTCAGGGAAAACCCCCGGTTCAGACGGATTACCTAAAGAATTTTACGCTCAATTCTGGGATCTTTTAGGCCCTATTCTGTTCGAAATTATAAATTTAGTTTGGAAAATAATTCTCTCAGTGATTCAATGCAAGGAGGCGTGACTAGATTACTTTACAAGAAAGATGATAAGAAAAACCTCAAAAATTGGTGGCCCGGCCATTTTGCTACTCAATGTTCATTACAAAATTTGTTTAAAAGCTCTAACAAACAGACTTTCAAAAGTGTTACCCTCGATTATTTCAAGAAGATCAAACTTGTTCCTTCCCAGGTGGGACGATTTTTGAGAATTTATTAATTTTCTCTTGCATGACCCTCCAGAATTTATAAATATTACCAATGAAACTGGTATCTTGCTGAATATCTACATTATACTGTCAAGTAAATATGAAAATTATAGTTAATGGTTTTTTGACTAAAGAAATTACACTCGAGGCAGGGAGATCCCCGGTCTCCACTTTTGTACATTTTATGCACAGACGTTTTGGCTAAGAAAGGATGATACTATTGAAGGTTTTCTCCTTCCAGAAGCCTGAGGACAGCATTTTAAAATTCGCCAATATGCGGATAACTCCACGTTTTGCAAACAACATTTTTTCTTTAGACAAATTGTTTACCTTACTTCACAAATACGAGACAGGTACAGGGACTAAATTAAATGTGGCAAAGAGTACTTAAGCCATGAAGTTAGGAGCTTGGTGCTCACATCCAGACATTCCTTATGGCCTGACATGGGTGTCAAGAATGCAAATCTTGGGTGTCTGGTTTAGCAATGGTACTGCAAATGTCGAACCAGATAACTGTTTACCGCGCCTTTCCAAGCTAGATTAAAATTTGAACCTGTGGAAGGGTGTGGGGTGTTTTCACTCCCACCCTATCGGCACTACTCAATACTAGGTTTTTAGTTAATGTTAAGACTATTTTCTTTTACCTAATGGACTTCTGCTGTCGACGAGAATGGCATGCAAGCACACTTTTTCATTAAGACCATACTTTATGGTATATGGGTTTTTCGAAATAAAGCAACTTTTCACAATAGCACTGAGAACTCTCGGGCCACTGTAAGGGAAATAAGGAATGACATCACAACACAGTTGCAAATTGACCGAGGTGGGGGGGGGGGGGGGGGTACTTTGCAAATTTTTGGGCGGGGGTGTACTGCTGGGACTCTGAGACCCTTAACCTATACTAGACCATTTTAGCTGCATTTTGCAAACCATATTCTAGACTAAACACCGAAAAATCCTACCCTATCCTAGACCTTTTCTAGACTCGCTATTTTGCAGAAACTCATTCACTATCACAGTCTAAGATACCAGGGGTCAGTAAAAATGTCATACAGCACACCTTACCGATTATTAAATGCCATTTGCCAGTAAACCTCGTCAAGACTAAATTCTTCATGCAACTGATCAGTTTCGTAGAAAATGATACCCTATTCTAGACCAAAAATCTCTGATTACTATACCCTATCCCAGACTAAACTGCCTAAAAACCATACCCTTCACAGCGGCACATACCTATATAGCTCATACACTGTATATGGGAGTACCCCCCCCCCCCCCCCCCACCGCGAACAGAAATTTTCTGCTTTGCGGTGTCATCCGAATATTTGTGAAATACAACAGTCAAAGCTTGCGACTCTAATAATTTAGCTACTGGCAACTCATCATTCATTACCAGAAATGACTAAAGTAATCATGTGCAAACCAGAAAGGACCGCAAACCGGAACTGACCTTGTATTGTTGTAACCGGAAATGACTAGCTTTAACTCAGGATGCCTTGTAACTGGAATGACTAGCCTCTCAGGATAATATTGTAAACTTTAGGAATTTGTTATTGATAAATAAAACATTTTAAAAGAAAAAAAAACACTGTTGTGTTTAGCGGGGAAAACGGTTTGCAAAATCGGTTTTTCCTGCTTTTTTTTCGCGGTTTGCTACTCAAGAGAGGTTTCACATTTCTCAAACAGTGAGCTTTTGTGGAATTTGTGCAGTCTAAATGTTCTGTGCAGACGGTCTCGTAATAAGTTTACTGTTTTTGAGAATTGCTAAAAATAATAGCCTAGTCATCAATCTTAATTCAAATTTTTCTTGTGCTTCCGACCTTTCACCTAAGTTAAACTTATCATCATCGTTTCTGTTCAGAGAGCTCCGCTGTTAGGCTAGTCCGATCCGAAGCCCGAAGCCCCTATCTATGAGACTTATAATTTTATATTAAAACACCACGCAAAGCTTACCATGGGAAAAACAAAGCCATCGTTATAATCTGTGTGTTCGCCGATAAGATTTACTCTTCCTGGTGCACATACTGCAAGCGAAGGACCAGCCTTAAATTGTTCTTGAAAATAATTCTTGGCTTCTTGAAGAACACTTTCAACTCCCTTCGACGCCATATTGCCAATAATTACTCATGCATTTTGTGTTGCGATTTTGCATGCAAATTTATGCACGCATATTTTAGTGACCGGGGGTGCACGCACTTACGACGTAAGCCGGAAGTCACATGAAAGCGAGGCCTAAGGGCCACATCAAAGTTAAAATGGCGGACTAGACACGCAGGCAACAACAACGACGAGAAATAGCTCCCACAAATGCTGTGCCGCTGCAGTTTGTTTAAGTCGTTCGGATAATCATAAAGGCTTGACGTTTCATGCATTTCCTAAGGATCCTTTCCGAAGGAAGGAATGAGAAGTCAAAATGAAACGCTCTGACGGCCAGTTCAAAGATTTGTCAGTAGTGATTACAAACACAGTCTGACTGGAAGAAGAAACGATCTTTTGCCACAAGCGGTCCCGTCACGATTTCAGTGGACACAAGAGCAGTCAACTCAAGAGATCGAGAGGGCAAAGCGATGCAAAAGAAGAGCGGAGGCGAAATGTTCGACCGTCACAAGTCATGTTCAAAGAATGAGGAGGATATACTGGAAATCAGCAAACTAAAAGGAGAAAAAGAGCATCAAAATAAAGATTTGTCAGAGGTCGTTACATATTTGAAACGCCAATTGGAACTGTCAATGTTTGGTATCGAAAGATTTAACAGTAGCGATGATGACATATTCTTCTATACGGGTTTTCCAAATTACAATACTCTGATGGCATTCTGGGAGTATGTTAAACCTTGTGCTGATTCTTTAATTAGTTGGAGATTCGCTCGTAGCAAAAGCGAACAGAACGTAGCCACCGTTTTTCTATATTTCAGGGTCGTAACGAGGTATATTTTTTCATCGCTGATCCCGTATTTTTACGCAAATTTTTAATCCCTGATCCCAAAAGTGATGAACATTTTGATCCCTGATCCCACAAAATTTTGTTTGCCTGATCCTTGAGTCAATGGAAAACACGCTGATCTTGATCCCGAGGGCTGTGATCCCGGATCCGAGGCTGTGATCCCTGATCCCACCCTTTTTTAGGCTTTTGATCCCTGATCCCATATACCTCGTTACGACCCTGATATTTACACGAGATAGACAAAGAGAGGGAAAGGAGCCGCACCATTGAACCAATAGATCAACTGTGGATGTTTTTGACCAGAATAAGACTGGGATTATTTGAAAGGGACCTGGCACACAGGTATGGTGTTTCTCTAAGTACAGTTTCTGATGTTTTAATAACATGGGTAAACTATTTGTACATCATGCTAGGAAGCCTGCCAATATGGCCTCCCAAGGATAAAATCAAACAACATCTACCAGAGGGATTTAAAGGCCAGTATGAAGATATCAGAGGGATTCTTGACTGCACAGAAATTAAGTGTGACGTGCCCAAGGACTATCAAACACACTCTGAAATGTACTCTGACTACAAGTCCCATGAAACATACAAAGGTCTCATTTGCATCCTCCCAATTGTTGGGTGACTTTTGTCAGCCATCTGTATCCTGGTCGCATAAGTGACAGAGAAATAGTGGAAAAAAGTGACTTCTGTAGTCTCATGGAACATGGGGATAAATACCTTGCTGACAAAGGGTTTGATATACATGATCTCATGGCCTTGAAAGGTGCAAGTTTGTATATTCTGCCCAAGAGACAATCGGTACAAGATCAATTCACAAAGGATGAATGCTTTGAGACTATGAGCATTGCTAATGTTAGGATCCATGTGGAAAGATCAATCAAACGAGTGAAGGCATGGCACATATTTGATCAAGTCATTCCATTATCAATGCATGGCTCCATTAATCAGTTATGTACATGCATCCAGTTCATAAAAAGGGTCAAACGTTCAAGGGCGTGGCACATATGCATTGTGATGTTTCAAATCAATTGCATTAGGCATTTAACATAGTCTCATTTTTACTTTCAACTTTCAAAGTTAGTGACTTATTATTTATGTAGGTGGGTGGGGGGGGGGGTAGAATAAGTATGTCTGGTTGTTGTCACTGTGTTAAGAAATGCAACTACAACAAAAGCAACACAACTTTGTTAAATATTCTTAAATAAATAATTTAATAAACACTTGTGGTCTCTTTATGTATGACAAATGATACATATGATACAAGGTGATAGGATTTAAAAATTAAACGAGACTTACCAAGTCGATGTTTGATTGTAATTCTTCCTCGTCATCAGTCAGGAACGAAGGAGTTACATGAGAAGCATGCGCATGCTTATCTGGTCAGTCTTGAAAGTGGAAGTGTTTCCAGAAGATAAAGCAGGAACGAAGGAGAAACGGGTGGGATAACAGCACTAGGGCCGGGCATGTAACTCCTTCGTTCCTGACTGATGACGAGGAAGAATTACAATCAAACATCGACTTGGTAAGTCTCGTTTAATTTTTAAATTCTACCTCGTCATCAGTCCGAGTCACTACGGAGTTACATGAGATTTGAAAGTTCTGGAAACGCGCCCAAATAAGATAACAAAGTAGGCAGACAAAAGAGGCAATGTTGTCAATGTTTCATAAGGCTATGACAACAACAACAACAATTTATTCAGTATTCCCATATATATACATGGCATTACCTTCTTAATAAATCTGAATTACATTAAATAATTATGTCTAATAATTAAACTAGCATTGATTGTCGATTTAGCATTGAGTCATAAATATAAGCAGCAATGGTTCTACAAACAAAAGGATCAACGTTATTAAAAAGAAACAGGATTTTTGAAATATTGTCGAGATCATTAAAATTTCGATATTTGTCGTTTATTTCATCAAAAAAATTTCTTACGTGAAGCATTATAATGATTGCAAGAGAATGGAAAATGGAATTCGTCTTCGATTTGATTTTGAATTACAGAGAGAGCAGGTTCTTAAATTTTCAGGTGTCTTGTTGTGCCGGCCAGTTTCAATTCGCAGATTGTGATTTCCAAGACGAAATTTATTGATTTGTTTTTTGTGGCGTACATTTTTTATCGAATCCAAGGAGCCAGATTTGTGACAATCTTGTTTAAAGATAGAGTAGAATTTAAGTTTTTTATTTAGATTTAGTAAATTAAGTTGGTGATTAGTTGAAGTTTTATTAACACTTAGCCGAATACGTTCAGTGAAGTTGTTAATGTTTAAATTTGAAATGTTTAAATTCGAAAGATAACACAGAGAGTTGACTCTTTGCATAATGCTCAGTTGGTTTTTGTCGGACATTTCTTTAGATAGATAAAGGCATTGTTTGGCAATGTTATCTTCTGGTAAACTTTCCAGGTGTAACCAAAATTTAATAATATTTATTTCAATTTTTGCTTTTAATGATAATCTACCAAGTTCATTTCTACATGCTACATTTGGGCATAGTTTATTGACTCCTAAGAAAAGTTTACAGAAATAAACATGTGTTCGTTCGATTATATCTTTTTCCCATGTGTTATAGTCGTTTTTGTCATAAACTCCCCAAACTTCTGAACCATACATGAGGATAGGGAGGAATAAAGAATCAAATATTTTATTTACAACATCAATTTGTAATTTTGAAAAGTTCAGGAAGCGGCGTGTTGCAAATATAGATCTCCTAGTTTTAAATTTATTTTATTGTCTCGGAAGTTTCCATTGGACGTGAAATTGACTCCAAGATAAGTGTAGTTGCTGACAGTTTCTATCTTTTCTTTGTTTATATGGAAATGGTGATTATTTAAAGTAGATTTTCTGAGTTTCTTTTGAAAAATAACAACTTTCGTTTTCTTGAGATTTGTATTTAGTAACCAGTCGTTACAGAACTGGGATAATGTATTCAATGCTGTTTGTAATCCTTCAGCCGTGTGAGAAATCAAAATTAAGTCGTCAGCGTAGAGGAGGCAATTAAGTTTTGAACCGTCCGGTAGTAGGACTGGATCTGTTTTTATTGTATCAAGAAGGATAGGAATCTCGTTTAAATAGAGGTTAAAAAGCATTGGTGAGAGAATGCAGCCTTGTCTAACACCATTTGCGTATTCAAAGTGTTCTGTTCTTTGATGGCCAGATTTAATAGAACATTTAGATTTCGAGTAAAGGTTTTTAATTAAGTCATAAAATTTACCTCCAATCTTATTTTGTAATAATTTGTAAAATAGGCCGTCGTGCCAGATTGAGTCAAAGGCTTTCTTAAAATCTATAAAACAAGTGAATAGTTTACCTTTAGTACAATGCGTTACATATTTGTCAATCAAAGATGTGATCAGATGTGCGGTGATTTGGCAGAAATCCAATTTGAGCTTGGTGTAAAATGTTGTTGTCATTGAGGTAGTGTTGTAGTCTGATGTTCAATATCGAGGTGAATAGCTTTCCAAGACAGCTGTTAATGCAAATTCCTCGGTAATTTGAGGGGTCTGATTTGTTTCCAGACTTATGTATAGGAGTGATGATACCTTCACACCAAGATGAAGGGAAGAACCCGCATTTTAATACGAGATTAAAGAGTTTACATATTGAGTTTTTCAAGTACCATATTCCTGTTTTTAGCATTTCATTGCGAATTCTATCAAAACCGGGAGCCTTATTTGATTTTAACAATTTTGTTGCATTTTCAATTTCTTTTAAGGAAATTTCATCATCTAAGTGATTATGATCTTGTTTAAAGTCTTCTAATGCGGATATCTCGTTTGTTAAGGAGCGGGTTGCATTTGGTTTCGAATGTAAATTCGTAAAATGTGTGAATAAATTATCAATAGGTACTTCTTCTTCATTTTTGTCACGAGGATTGTCTTCATTTATAGATTTTAGGTAATTCCAAAACTCGTGGCTTTCTTTACTATTTACAAGATTATCAATTTTAGAGTTAAGAAGTACAGATTTTTTAAATTTAATTAACTTGTTGTAGTCACGGAGAGATTTGTGATATTCTTGTCTTAGTTCTTTGTTATAAGGGTTTCTGTGTTTTTTGTTAGAGAGTACCTTTAACGACCTTCTCGCTAATTTGCAGTCGTTATCGAACCACTTTTTAGAGAATTTATTTCGTTGTATTTTCTTTCGACAAGTGAGTCTCAAAGAGCGCAATGAGATTTCATTCAGTAGATTAGTGAATTGTTCAGTTGCAAGCTCAACACCTTCGCCATTTGAGAAAAAAATCAGTTTGTTCAAATAATGATAATTTTGATTGAAATTCGTCCATTTTCAAGGTGTTGAGAAATAGTTGTGCTGAATCGTTATTCCAAATATAATGTTTTGGTAAAGGAAATAACTTCTGTTGTGGCTTCGTTTTTGATTGAGGCTGGTTTGATGGAGAACATTTGATCCAGCAAATTATCTGAGAATGATCAGAGAATATGGACGGCGGTTTAACAACAAAGCTCTCAATTAAGTTCAACATTTCCTGACTTGCAATCACGTAATCAACAGTGCTTACTCCTTGAGGTGAATGAAATGTAATTTTTCCAAAAGAGTCACCTTTTGTTCGACCGTTTAAAATTCTTAAGTCACAAGTCTTACAGATATCTAATAAAGCTTTGCCATGTTCATTTATATGGTTATCATAGTTTTCCTCCTTTTAAAATCATATTGCGGAAGAATATTGTCGCCAGGAATATGCGGGCAATTGTTACTATTGATAAAATCTAATTTGCAGCCTGTTCTTGCATTGAAGTCGCCAGCCAAAATAACAAAACCGTCTTTGCTTAATTTGGATACATCAAACTCAAGGTCATTAAAAATATCTGGATTAAAATATGGAGACTCCTTCGGCGGTATGTAAACTGCACAAAGAAATATATCCTTTTCTGTAAGGAAGAACTTTTTGTCTAGTTTACACCAAATATAGTCATCGTTATAAGAGATGAGTGTAATACCGTCTTTTTAACTTTCTCTTGTTGTTGCTTGTCTTGTTCTTTTCGTTCACTTTGTAGGCCATTAAGGAATATGCTTAGTTTTTCTTCATGACGTTTTTCGCTTGATTTGAGTTGACTTTTCAAAGATTGTATTTCCTGTTTGAGTTTTCCGTTTTCGGATTTTAGTCGATGATTATCAGTTTCTAGTTCAGTTACTCTTCCGGAGAGAGTTTGAAGGTTAATTTTAAAGGAATTATCCATTTGTGTAATTTTGTCGTGTAAGTGCGAGATCCTGTCATTAAATAGATTTATTTCGGGTTGTGCTTGCAGCAGATTGTTGATTTCTGTGATTTCAGATTCCAGATTACTGACGACAAATTTTAGTTCTGTCACGGTTGCGCTTTTCTTTGCTGACAAACCTGCTCCTCTTATGGAGTCAAACGAATTCCTTCTTTTCCGGTTGAGTGGTGTTTCAAAATCGAACGTCTTGGGGCATGCAGCTGGTTGAATGTCGTCTTTTGGAGACGATAAGTTTGGCTTCTTTGGTTTTTTAGATTTCTTGGGTGGGAGAGTGGCGACAAGTTCCTTGAGATGATCGAGGAGTTCTTTATCCACTGGGATAACCTCGGTTGAAGCAGATAGTTCGCCACTGATGTCATTTTCAGTCACGCCACGTGTTTCTTGAGTGATCGAAGAATCTGTGATTTCTTTTAGAATTGGAAATTCCTTTTCGGACCAGAACTTGTATGCTGAGCCCTGGAACATAATCATCCCTGTGGTCAGATACAGGTGAATGGTAATCAACAAATTGGGTTCTTCGAGGTTCTTGCCATCGTGTGAGACCGTCGTGGGAGCTCCATGGTTGATACTTGAGATCTTGATTTCTATTTCTTGAAAACTTGTTGGTTCATGATCTTCGTGATCAATCCAATCAATGAGGAAGTCTCCACTGTCTTTAAGAGTTTCAAAGTACCTGAATTGGAACGTCTTAATCCAGTGTAGAATTCGTTCTTCTGAGGTTGCAAAGGAGGCACATTTCGCTGCGGCTCTGTATAATTCAATATCTATGTCTTCGAATTGCACGGATTTCTGTTTGTTGGTTCGCTCTTTAAATTTCTTGATTGTATACTTAGTCTAAATCTCCTCCATTAAAGAGATACCCACTGCTCAAAGTGAGCAGAGAAGGGGAAAAACTTCGAGGATTATATAGAGACGCGTGGAGCACGTCCACACGCCGCCATTCCTGATTCAGCGTCGAAAACAATGCGGCATCTTGCCACTTAAGTGGCCGAACGACAGGAAGAACAATGTCACTCACAGAATCAATGTGTGTTGTAATGAAAGTGCTCAAGTAAACTTGAGCCAAAGTTCCTTAGGATTGGTTTCTGGTAATGCTTGGCGAAAGTTTGAGCGCTGGACCAGCCGCCGGCTCTTAAGATTTCCTTCAGTGTGAGGCTGGTTTGGGAGGCATAGGAAGTGAAGGCGGATCTTCCACTATGGCTGGTGAACTCAGTGACATCAATCCCTGCATTTTTGAGAACAGGCTTACACCATTTGCCTATTGTAGTATTAGACACAGCTTTATGGGGTTTGACGTAGCTGATGAGTAGCTGGGAAGTGGAACCTCTGAGCTTTTCTGTCTTGATGAGATACTGATCAAGGTGTGTGACGACACAGAGGTTGATATCGGGCTCAAAGGTTGTCAGTTCAATGGGATCAATGTGTCTACCTGGTTTAGTTGTCTTAAGTTTTTCGCCAATAGTAAAGACATACTTGCCGGGTAATTTCTGCATCAGTGTTGTGTCTAATTTAGATAAGGTTTGACATCTTTGGCCAGTAAGAAGGCAAAGTAGCATCGTCAACTTAAGCGTTAGAGCTTTAAGGTCTAAATTACATACAGGCTCTAAAGTTTTAAGGTGTCCTAGGACAACGCTGACATCCCAAATGCGGTTGTATTTGGGTAGTGATGGCCTCAACTCAAAAACCCCTTTGAGGAATCGAGCTACGAGCGGGTGATTCCCAAACGTGACGTTTCCCAGGGTTGTTAGTGCCGAGGACAATGCCGACCTTGCTGTATTAACGGCGCTATAGCCCAAGCCATCCTTGTAAAGGGATGCTAAAAATTCTATCCTGTTCTCAACACTCGCTTCTTCTGCCACGATTGCGTTCTGAGAGCAGAATTTCTCCCAACGTTCTAAATAAGAATGGTATTGTTTTCCTGTTCCCGATCGCCAGGAGGCCATGATGATTTCCTCAGCGGCTGAGGACAGGTTTTTATTGTTCAGCTTTTTGCGGATAAGAGGCATATTAGGAGGTCTAATTTCTTGTGAAGGGGATGTACCTGTTCCGGTTGGTTTGGCAGGGACAGTAGTGTTTTGCATGCCTTTAGCTTGACTGGTAGCCTGCGTGGCAGGCGTTCTAAGGGAAAGGGGAAGGGGGAAAATTCGGGCGCGCGAGAACGCGAAGGGCGCCCTTCGCGTTCTCGCGCGCCCGAATTTTCCCCCTTCCCCTTCCCCTTAGAACGCCTGCCACGCAGGCTACTTGACTGGCGGTCTTTGGGCCATTCGCATTGCTTTCGGGAACCACGGCTGTGTTGGCCAGTTCGGCAACACGCATACTCCCTCTGCTTTGTCCTCCTGAATCTTCTTGAGAAGGGAGGTTATGACACTAAAGGGAGGGTAGTATATATAATAGCGGTTTTACGACAGGTGGATCATGTGGATCATGTGGATTCATGTGGATCCGCATAATAAGAGATGTATCATGTAAATAGTGATGTCATCGCCGTAGACAATAGGGTTAGAGGGCCTGTTCAAGCTTGCCCGAGTCAGTAAAGTATGACGTAGGAGTTAAAAATACGACATACGATAAATTTAACTGTTTTAGCTGTCTTGACTGTGTTTTTTCTTTTTCTGTTGTTTTCTATTGTCAATGAAATAATTGTATTGTAGAATTATATTGTATTGCAGAGTTGGGTAGATATATGCTTTCGTCTTTATAATGTTCGCTGTCTATTCTTTGTAAAAAATAATCTTAATAAAACATTGTTTCTCTCTCTCTAGAAGACGATTGGTTAAAAGCGGTTTTCGCACCATTCAATTCTATGAATTGGTAGTTTTATGAAGGATATTCGATCCACAAATTGCGGTGTATTTTAATCGATGATTTCAGAGGGTTAAGTCTACTCTTTATTTATCACTTTGACTTTCCGGTAGCTTCAAAGTTCAAACTTTTAATTACTCGAACACTGAACTATAAATTTGCATGAAAAATTAGCACTTTCAGAAAATTAACAAAGCAACCAATTTCACGCGCGCGCTAAAACAATAAAACCACACTTTGTTAAGTTCAACCTATATTTATTGATAACAAACAAGTACATAATTATACAGGCAATTAAAAAGCTTAGTTGGAAGGAACAGACAGAGTTGGCCAGCCCAATTATGTCAACAAAAAGTTCTAGCGAATTGTCAATTAGTTGTAAGTGTATATTTTTACCGAGCTACAAATGTTATCAAGCGTTGATCTTATAATGTCCATAAGCCAGCGTCTCACATCCGTTTTGTAAAATATAGTGTTTGTCGTCATAGGGAGATAGACTTGTTTTGGTCAATGTCACAGAATACAGTTGATGATTCTCGCTTCTAATTTGGTTGATCCGTGCCATCTGTAGCTGTTTCTCAAAGAGACAGCTCTTGTAGTCCTGGTGACGAATCGCCCGCTTGGTCACGTTCTTGGAAATGCCTTTAGCTGTTTTCTTTTTGCACCGGTTTGTTGTCTTAAGTGAACAAGATTGAGTACATTTTGGCCCCAGGGCCCTTGTATTTTCGCGTCATCTTGGTTTATCTACATCTACATCTACATTAGGGGGTCCTGCAAGCTCACTATAACTCAGAGAAATTCAGAGCACAAGAGCAACTTATAGCAATTGAGTGCGCAACTCAGAGAAACTCAGAGCAACTTAGAGCAATTGAATGCGCAATTCTGAGCAACTCAGAGTAACTCAGAGCAACTCAGAGTAACTCAGAGTAACTCAGAACAACTTAGAGCAATTGAATGCGCAACTCTGAGCAACTAAGAGTAACTCAGAGCAACTCAGAGTAACTCAGAGCAACTCAGAGCAACTTAGAGCAATTGAATGCGCAACTCAGAGCAACTCAGAGCAACTCAGAGCAACTTAGAGCAATTGAATGCGCAACTCTGAGCAACTCAGAGTAACTCAGAGCAACTCAGAGTAACTTAGAGCAACTGAATGCGCAACTCTGAGCAACTCAGAGTAACTCAGAGCAACTCAGAGCAACTTAGAGCAATTGAATGCGCAACTCTGAGCAACTCGGAGTAACTCAGAGCAACTCAGAGTTGAAGCAACGCGGAGCAACTCAGAGCAACTTAGAACATTCTCGTCCCCAGAGCCTTCGTTTCGTTTGGTCAGCGGAAGAAACGAAGGGCTCTGGTAATAGTGCCTTCCGGATATCGTAAAATCCACGACATCCGTTAGCGCATGCCTAATGCATTAATGTATTATTGCGCTTGCTCAATGCCAGAAACCGGAAATAAAAAAAACTTTCGTGTGTGCATTCTCGTCCCCAGAGCCCTCGTTTCGTTTGGTTGAGCTCTGGTTGGTTGAGCTCTGGAGACGAGAATGCACACACGAAAGTTTTTTTATTTCCGGTTTCTGGCATTGAGCAAGCGCAATAGTACATTAATGCATTAGGCATGCGCTAACGGATGTCGTGGATTTTACGACATCCGGAAGGCACTGTTACCAGAGCCCTTCGTTTCTTCCGCTGACCAAACGAAACGAAGGCTCTGGGGACGAGAATGTTCTAAGTTGCTCTGAGTTGCTCTGAGTTACTCCGAGTTGCTCAGAGTTGCGCATTCAATTGCTCTAAGTTGCTCTGAGTTGCTCTAAGTTACTCTGAGTTGCTCTGAGTTACTCTGAGTTGCTCAGAGTTGCGCATTCAATTGCTCTAAGTTGCTCTGAGTTGCTCTGAGTTGCTCTGAGTTGCTCTGAGTTGCTCTGAGTTGCTCAGAGTTGCGCATTCAATTGCTCTAAGTTGCTCTGAGTTGCTCTGAGTTACTCTGAGTTGCTCTGAGTTACTCTTAGTTGCTCAGAGTTGCGCATTCAATTGCTCTAAGTTGTTCTGAGTTACTCTGAGTTACTCTGAGTTGCTCTGAGTTACTCTGAGTTGCTCAGAATTGCGCATTCAATTGCTCTAAGTTGCTCTGAGTTTCTCTGAGTTGCGCACTCAATTGCTATAAGTTGCTCTTGTGCTCTGAATTTCTCTGAGTTATAGTGAGCTTGCAGGACCCCCTAATGTAGATGTAGATGTAGATAAACCAAGATGACGCGAAAATACAAGGGCCCTGGGGCCAAAATGTACTCAATCTTGTTCACTTAAGACAACAAACCGGTGCAAAAAGAAAACAGCTAAAGGC